>JAVLVB010000890.1:6051029-6087796 GCA_032876305.1 Orestias chungarensis | reverse complement strand
ACATGATGTAGGACTACATGTGTGCTTCGGTTCATGGGCGTGAAACAGCAAGGACATCAATCCAAACATCTTGCTCTAAACATGTTGATTTTGTTCTAAATATGCTGGAATACACAAGGTAGATGCATACGAGTGCAGCAGCGTTCTGCATACGGCCCTGAAGGTGTACATTATTTATGTGAATCCTTTTCCAGCTACGTGACTCTTACAGACCCTACAAATCACTAGGAAAAGTAGAGGATGAGGACTTGCAACAGGTGTGTCCATCACCTCTGGCAGCAAAATGCATTTAGTCTTAAGTGATGCGTAATGACAAAAGACTTGCTACAAAGAATAGCACTTTGATGACATTATTATCAGACTTCAACTTAACAGAGGTCAATAGTTTTGCAATTGACACTTTTCAAGTCTATGAATTAATATACATATTTGTAAAATGGCTATTAATATTCCTTTCACAACATATAACACCCTAGGTAGTCCATGCAAATAAAGATAAACACAAACAAATTCTCAACAAAATGTATAATATAAATATTTTTTAAATGAAACAGTAAGATGACCTACAATAAAGAAGTTGCAAAGGAGCACCCAACATAAGTCACAGTTGATTAAATCAGCCATTATTTAGAAACTAATTCTATAAAATCAAATCAAATTTTTATTATTAAGAACCATTAGCTGTGAAGTTAAATATTTTAACAGTAAATTGTAACTTGCTCTCTTATTCTAATGTGAAAAGTAAAAACAAAAAAGGCTCGTCTTTCAAATTGCATCATTTTATTTTATTTTTTTGTATCTTCATTATTTCACATTAAACAACAAATGATAAGAAAAGAAAGTAAGTTAGAAGTACTGGAAGATTGGCTGTGATAAATTCTGCCCAGTTTAATTTCCCAAGGCTTTGTCTCAGACTGCTCTCTGGGGTAAATGTGTGTGTGCAAGTTTGCAAGGCCAACTGATAGAGACACCAGGAATAGATGGGATGACTATGGGAAGCACAGCCTGTGAAGCCGAGGAAAGGAGGATCAATACAAAATGTACTTTGTGAAGATTGAGAACTGAGACCCTTTGTAGCCAATTAAATAGACAGATCAGACATAGAGAGTGTGTGTAATAGTAGTTACTCTCTTATCAAAATCCATTGTTTTACAGTACAAAGTGACAATGTAAACATCAGATTCAGTCTTTTGTTTTTGCATGGAGGGTCTGTCCGTATTGCACTCCCAGGAAAATTATCTTTAGAGTCCAGAGGTCAGAAACTACAGAAGCCATCTTTCACATAATGGTTGTGAAATAGTTGTGCTGCATATTCAGGTGCAGTGGGCATGGTCTATCATTCAAACCACAGGGGGTTAAAAAAATGTATTATTAGAATAAAACACAATTAATAAAAGTGGAAATGCCAGCATTCATGGCTTGACCAATTTTCTAACATTTCTTACACTGTTTAATTTAGAACAAAACTTTCAGTCAACCTTCCCTTTGCACTTATTCAAGTGTAAGACAAGTGGTTTTTTAAGAGGCTTTAATGGTAGAAACCGGAAAACTAGATTTAGACATACTAAAACAGTTCCTTGGTAGGATAGCCTGTCAGTTAACCTATTAGGGACATGGATTATGTGCCAACTTTTATTTTGCCACCATTTTGTACACGGAAAGGGGAAATAAACCGACAAAAAATAACAATAATAATAATAAATAATAATACTAATCAGAAACACGAGGTAAATAGGAGACGACGAAGGAGCTAAACAAATTAGGAATAACTTATAAACCTAAGAAGGAAGTAAGGGAAACCAGAGACCTCAAAAGAACAATACCATAAAGGAAAATAACTAAGACAGGGAACAGGGGAGAGCAAGATGGGGGAGGAAGCATGGGAAACCGGAGACTACAGGAAAACAAAAACCAAAGTAAATACCTAGACGAGACCAGAGGAGAGATAAAGATAAAGATAAACAGATAAAAGCCATTTTTATTTTCACAGTGATTCTGGCTGATTAAAAAAATCCCAAAATTCTTTTTTATGGTACTATAGAACTTATTCAACATATCACGCTCAGATGAAAACAACTAACTATGAAGAGAAGCAAAAACCTTTTAGTATCTTCTCTTATTTTAAATAATACAACAGAGAAGTATCTAATGTTATGTCTTGAAAATCAACTTTTCACTTTTCTTGCTATTTACAATATCACATATAATAGGGAGAGTATCTCTAACTGAATATAGAAACATGCAAAACATAATCATTCAATGTTGTATTTGCAACATATACACACATTTACACACACAAACACACACACATGGCTGTGCCCTTCTGATGCCTCGAGCTGTCATGTCATCCATGTTTCCTGAAGCAAGGCTTGACTCAAAGCCCTCTGTCACTTTCATCATGAGAGAATATCTATCAAGATGACTAACTTCTCTCCCTTTTCAACTTCTTCTGCTTTCGGCAGTTGCATTCATTTTTGAGAGCCAGCATGAATATTTCAGGGCTGAGTGGCAGATCCAGTGAAGAATGAAAAGAGAGAAAACGTCGGGGTAAGGGGAAGGAGGTCCAAGGAGGTATGGGTAATCACATTTGATTTTTTTTGGAGATCTCATAAATGAATTAGGCTGCCCAAATTTAAATCTGACTTCTACAGTTTTCTTCATTCTTATTAATTTAGTTGTTTTCTGTGCATGTTACTCTTCTCTGTTACTACTCTGGCTGGGATCTTCAAAGTCTATGACAAATCAGATAATTTAACAAGCCTAACTGTACCACAGTTGATCTTTCATTTTTTCTGTAATCTATACAGTTATATAGCTTCTTTTCTAATACCAAGCATTAAAAAAATATATATATTTTGTGGGTGTCAGGAAATAATGCAATATAGGTATTTCTTCATCGTCCTTTTCCACTTTCATTGATTTATTTTATTTTAGATATACAAGCCATAACAGAAAAAGTATGTCTCCAAAAGAGGCGGGTGGGAAATCTAAGAGGCTATAATCTATATTGTTGTACTTTTTACAAATCGAGTAAAAAAGATAAAAGTAATACCCCCTGCCTTCTTGGAAATGGAGGTCTCGCAAACATGCAGCTGATATAAAATTCATTCCCCTGTAAATTGGAGGAATAATCTCTCTCTTTATACACAGCAGTGCATGATGCCATGTTGGTGTGGGAAGTTTTTTGCTGGGTTTGTGTGTGTGTATGTGTGTTTGTCGGTGGGTGGGTGAGGTGGATTTGTACGTAATTCATCCTCGAAATTCTCAAATTAGTACAGGTTAAATGGTTGATATGCGCCTGCACAAACAAGTGAAAACATACTCCTTTGAACTGATTACTATTGTCTTTATACTGTGTGTTAATCACTGACAAATCCATTGCCTATATTCAGAAGTGTATAGTAACGAAGTACATGTACTTTTACTTGTACATGTACTTCGTTAAATTACTTACAGTAAGTAGTTGTTTTGAGGATTTGTACTTGAACTTCTTTTTATAATCAGGACTTTTACTTTAACTTCAGTACAATTACTCGTTACTCGTTTCAAAATACTCAAAGAATCATCTAATAATTAATTACCAATAATAATTAGTAATGGGTCGGAGAGGACGAGAAGAACCACATACGGTACTCTCGCGATTATTAACTTTTTAAATTATTAACTTTATCGTCGGGCTGTGTGGTGCAGCAGATGGCAGCAACACTATAGCAACACCAGCGGCAAAGCATGTCGTCGAGGGAGACATAGAAGACAAACGGCCTACAGCATGTTGTGCCTTCCAAAGTGCCACGGGATAAAGGCATTAAATAAATCCAAACTTAAAAAACACATTGAAGTAAGTGATTTAAAGTAACTTTAAACGCTGCCAATGTCATTTCATTTCATGAGTATAAATATGGGTAAAACATAGTTTTAGCCAATGATTTGGCCTTTTTCGTTCGCCAACAATCGGACAAGTTGCTAACGTTACGTGGTAGTAAGTAGCCGTGCGCTGTATTATATTTCATCTTTAACCCCCTGGAGTCCATTGACGTGCCGGCGCCAACTAAGTATGGCATAGCAGCAAAATGCAACGTCGATAAGTCGCTGTTTCAACTTGTGTAGAAAGTTGGGACCTCAAACTATATATCAGTTTTTAAATTGTGTTGAAAGGCCATGTAAAACCAGAGTTCTGATAAAGTATTTACCCCATACTTTTTTCTGAATATTTTCATCACGTTCAGTGTGTGTTCGGTGTGTGAATGCGTCTCATAGACACCGGAAAAATTAGCTTTTCACACAGACGAAAAAACAATAAATGAAAAAAACAACAACACAACAAACCCTTGTCCTATTGGTGGAGAGATGCACTATGTTAATCAATCAAAACTCATAATTGAAACCGTGGCTATTGTCTGCTACCGATCAAGGGAAATTTGTGGCATTGACGGGACAGCGGCGACAGAAAGAGAGAGACAGCAATAGTACGTTTTGATATTTCATTGATCTGTGATATTTTGAGTGTTTAGTTAGTGTTTAGTGGTCTGTTTAGTGTCTTGGGTTAGAGTTAGGTTGGTTTTGTGAAATAAAACAATGAGGCAATTGATGAATGTGGAGCATGCAGTGGAGCTTTACTTC
Source organism: Orestias chungarensis (assembly GCA_032876305.1). Taxonomy (NCBI): domain Eukaryota; kingdom Metazoa; phylum Chordata; class Actinopteri; order Cyprinodontiformes; family Cyprinodontidae; genus Orestias; species Orestias chungarensis. Next base: position 6,083,176 of record JAVLVB010000890.1, on the reverse strand, counting down.
CTGCTGGAGGCAGCTGAAGAAAATGGGGGGCGCAAACTAGAGCCAGAAAGTGTTGACTTGTACAACTAAGGGGACATTCCGTCGTTTTTATTGGAGGGGGAGAGAGGCAGCAGAAGCGAGAGCAGCCTCCAGCAAGTCTGAGATCCGCCCAGAGGTCGGGAAGGCAACGGCGGGGTATTCAAGGATTCAAGGATTCAAGGTGACTTTATTGTCATTTATCACATGTGGTACATGAGGTGGAACGAAATTATATACTCACGGCACATTTCCACCCAAGAGCTAATATTAAAATAGATAAAATAAGTTAAGTTAAAAAATTAAAATAAATAAAATAGAAGTAAAGTAAGTAAAATAAATAAAATAGGAATATACGCTAGTAAAGTGCGGGTATAGTAAATATGCCCACCAGGTCGCCATCTCTGGTGGCTCAGGCTGCAGAGCCAAGGATAAACTCTGAGGCATTGCCTGGATTTTATTTAGATAGTGTTAAATGACTTTATGTGATAACAAAGGTTTTGAAATTTACAATTTGTATTTGCGTCCTAAGTTTTAAAATTGGTTTGTTAAATATATTTGTGAGACATTACATTGTTTTGTAAATAGCTGTGCAAAAAACGAATGCAATATGCAAAAACATATTTTTAGAACATTTACCTACTGCAACTTTAAGTCCTTCCAGTTTATCTCAATAGATTAGGGGTAATTTAGGCACAAAACATTACCTTGCAAATTCATTTTATTCATTGGGTCCTTTGGAAATAATTCAGGCAACTAAGTATATTATATGGAGCAAATGGGTCCCAGTCAGTAAGCTCTTGTGGTTTAAATTTATTTTGTTGGATAAGCCATGCAAACATCCAATGGTTCCAAAAGGACAGCAAATTATTCAGCAAAAATTATCATCTCGACCCTTCCACTCTTGTCTCCTTCAGGTTTCTTAGTCCATTATCTTTAACCAGTAAAAAAAAAAAGAATATATGTTTAAAATTAAACAAAAGTAGAGACCAGTGCACTGAGGGAAATGACCTTCAAGTCAGAGAAGGACGTCATGTCATGTAGATCACGAACTGTATTTACTTTATGGAAAAGCATAGTTCTATGAAAAACTACTACATGTATAAAACCCACCTATTCATGAACAGGGCTTAAGTTCAAAGTGTGATCACCCACATGGGAGGAAGTGTGCTCTTGTTATTTGAGTATTAACAATTCTGTGTGATCTGACAAGGCAGATTTTTTATAATTTTTTTTTAATATTTGATTTTCTCTCTAGCTGAAACCTCATTTGTCCCATGAGCATCAGCATGATCACATCTTTCTAGTCCTTTGATATAATTAAAAGATCTGATTGCAAAACAGCTTAAATGTGGAATTAAATATCAGATGAAACGTTTTCTGTTCACAGCTCAACATAACTGAACTTGGACTGCTTCAATTTAGATAAGCAAATATATTTTGAAGGGTTTGATCGCTTTTTCATTCTAACAAATTGGCAGGGTTTCCATTATCACTTCTTTCTTTTAATAAGTTTCCAGTCTTGAATTCACTGGAATCTCTACTTTTGATAAAGAAAAAAATAAATAAATGTGTGCCATTTTTGTGATTGGATATAAACCATCAAATGTGCATCAATAGCTTGTAATTTAACCTGCTAACATTTTGGTTTGTAGATCTTATGTCACACCTTACCACATTTCAATGCTTCATATATTAATAGTAAAGGTTACAGGCACAAGATTGCCTTTGAAGTATTTATTAAAAGCAACTGTGATGATAGTATTACATGTTCCTACAGGTGTCCCCAACACAACAATTTCCTAACACTGCATTAACAATTTGACAAACATATTAATTTTAACGTAAACGTAAAATAAATAATTAAAAATAAACCAAAAATGTATTTTTTGAAAAAAAAAAATAAAGAAAAATGTTGTTGGTATTTACAGTTAAATTTCTTTGGCATCTATTTAATCCTTACTTATTTTATCTTCTTTCTTGTCACAGCAATCAAACACCATTTTTTACTGTAAATTGTGGAATTTAAGCTGAAGTTGAATTTAATGCCAATTTAAATTGAAGTTCAAATGCCACCTTACCATAATTCTAATCCAAGCACCCTCCAAAGATTGTCTATCAGGTTTTATGTTCTTACTATGACTACTCTTCTCGAATCTATTATTACATCTTTTTAGACAAAAAAGATTGTTAAATTAAAAAACTACTCTGTGAAAATAACTTTGTCATTTGTCTAAAATAATAAAGGTGTGGGAGAGGGTGGTTAGATCCTTAAATTTGGCACCCTTGATTAGTTTTTGAAGTGTTGTGTGTAACTTAGTTTCACAATTCTGGTTACATTGTGGTTATTTCTGGTATGCTTAGCTTTTGTTTACATGATCCTAATGTGCCTATTTTAATTTTATTTTATGGACTCCTTGACATTAGCCCTAGAGTGTTCCTTGCTGCATGTTCTCACCTTATTTTTCAGATTAGTTTGCTGCAGTTGTTTTTTCTTTTAAAATGGTACCTTTGAAGTCCTCCATCACACCAACTCTATGGCATTCTACTGCACAATTGGAAAATCCTACATGCATTTACAGTTATGATGAAAGCTGCTTCTCATTTGCTCTGTAATTGCTGCCACTAATCATTCTTGTGTGTCTGTGATTACATTCATTTACAGAGTCACAGCTTTTTGCCCAACTTTTACAACCTCACTTTAGCTGCAGCTCTGTGGACCACTGACTGCACAATATTGTAAGGGACTACTCAAATGGTAAAGCTGTTCACATCCACTGCGTTCCGTCATTTACTGCATAGCAACCGGTCATACTTTTCTTCATTTTGTAGCAGCTTTATTCCATTCTTCTTATCATTGTCAATAATGATATTTTATTAGTAGTATTATCATCATGAAAAGTAATTGTGTATTAATACTTGCGTAGCTTTTCATGGAATAATCTTGGTGCAAGGCAACAATACTAACCAATGCTACATACACTGTGCAAGGAAGCAAGAGTACTTACCCATACTGGCATGGGGATAACAAATAAACTAAATGCAAAAAGGCCCCAGGTGCGGACTTGAACGCATGACTTTCTACAATGCTAGAATGCTAACATTTCCATAATGGCTAACATATTATACTTTGACTTTTAGTTATGACATTTTTAAAAGTTAATAAGCACAAGGTGGTTACATTTTGTGTTATTACAGTTGAAGACATTGTTAAAATTTTACAGCAATGACAGCTGCAGCTTTTTTTCCTAAGATACCTTTTGGTATTTTTTTAGTAGTAATACTACTAAAAAACATTACAACCAAATCTAACCCTCTTCTTGCCTTTAAGTCTAGTCAACTCTGATTATTTCATGGTCTTTCACCTCATTGTCATTAAACGACTAGCAAGATGATCTCTTTTTAATGAGCTGACAAGGTCTCAAAATGTTAAGGGTTTCTAAAAATCTCTGCTTGTTTCCAACAAACTGCCTCTCAAAAACAAACTTATACATGCGGCATGTTTCCCATATATATATATATATATATATATATATATATATATATATATATATATATATATATATATATATAGACATATTTTGGTTTTACTATTTTATTATTATTAAACATGTTTAAGTACTGTAGTACCTGACCCATTTACATCCTGTTTTTTGTATCTCATTAAAATTGTTTGGGAACTTGGTCTTAAACCTTCATGATATTGTGCACCAGTAGTCTCAATTTACATTTTTTTCAGTTTGACATTGTTTAGTTAGTTCTCATCAAAAGGAATCAAAGGCCGAACAGTTTTTCAGATTAATTAATAAGATCTAAAAAAATACAAATTGATTTCAAATGTTTCAAAAGGAGAATGTGAGCTCTTAAACTAGAATTAGAGGTAGTGTCGCTATGGTTACCACTGAGGGGATTCAGCTATGTTTTGTACAGACAAAAGGCCTACTTTTGACATCATGCCCCGTATAGTTAACCCCTGATCTCTGAAAGACACACACGCACACACACACACACACTAGTGCATTCAGGTGTATAATCACCAGTACCCCACACACAGGTGCACTCGTGGTAAAAACAAATTGCATACTAAGAACTAAGTGGAGCTGAAGTTGACGGTGAGACATCATTAAGCCTTTGAGATGTAGTACGAGCCCTCTAGTATTCCCCAAAGCCTTGACTGAGGTTAACCAGGCTTTTCACACTTAGCCTTCCACATACAGAAGGAGTAAAAGAAAACCCCTAGAGGTGTAAGAATGTTTCCGTAAATATGACCAATATAATATGGATAGAAGATGGATCTTTTCCACAAGATCAGCAGAAAAATATACGTTTCTCTCCTTAATTAAGATGCCAAGGACATACATAAAGATTGAGTATCTTTATTTCTTTTTTACTGCTTGTAATAAAAGGTTTTCTCATATTTATACATTGTGTGGTACTAAAATATAATAATAATACATTTTTGTTTTACTTGATGGATATTTTAATGGTTAAAAAATATCGCTGCACTCATTCAGATTAATTGTGAGCTGCTGTGGCTGTGAGCTGACAGAAAGGTTACCTCAAGCTTTTTGTTGAAGATAAGCTTATTTGTTAAAAGTTCCATGTAAATTTATTGAGGATTAGCATATATTAACATATGGTTAGCAAGCTCCCCAGGATTAAGGGAATAAAAGTCCAATGAAAGGGATCCAGATTTCTACAAAGAGAGTCTGGTATATTGGGAATTAAACACCACTTCCACAAAACTTTTCTATCTAAAGTCTTTACAACAGTTATTATGCATCCATGTTTACAATATAAATTTTTCAGAGAAAGCCTTGTTTTGTAATTAATAATACATATTCAATAAGGTAGCAGGGACAAACTTTTAAAAAATATTTGTTTACACTTAGGTTATGGCGCATTTTTAAAATGTAAAATCATTAGGCACTGAACAGATTGTTCTTTCATGGTAATCTGATTTCCCTGTCTTCTAAGTGTCACCATCCTAATGCAGCACTGTGAAATGTGTTAATGTCACAGCAGTAGATTTAATTTTACAAAGCGGCAGGCAAATTGTTTGTTTCCTTTTTATAGTGCACAACACATCTGATCAACCTTTTTTTATTGATGCATAAAAGTCACAAAACACCTCAGATTTAAGAACATTTCACCCCATCTAAGCACACAAAAAAGGAAATTGATTTTTCTTGTGAATAATGAAAAACAAGAATAAAGCTAAATGAAACAGGCTGCCTGATTTATAGGAACTAGAGCTATACAGTTCAAGCAGAGATAGTCAATATGTGCAAGCAAAATCTTGGTAAAAAGCACTTGATCACATCCAAATTGATAACTAACTTTAACTACTCTATTTAATCTTACATATGAAGGTCACAAATCTATTACCAAAGCAGCAATTTCTAATGGTTGGTTAACCATTGGCTAGAACAGTTGCACGGTTTTTTCAAACTCTCAAGCAATTTGTTTAAGTTTTTGAAAACCCCATCGTGGTCATGATGTTGTGTTAACCACTGACCCACATACAATAATTAATCAGGAGACAGATGTACAGTTTGGATTTTTAATAAAGAGAAGTGGTTACAAGAAATAATTAAATGTGCACAAGAGGTTCTTTGGTTGAGGGGGGAGGCAACAACAACAAGGTGAACCGGGAGCTCTGAAGGAAGACAGAGAGGTAATGATCCTGGTAGTGAGGAGGATTGTAGCAGGAAGAGATCTTGCATGATGTACGGAGGAATAGTCTGCTAGGGAGAGGTGAGTGGATTTGGGGTTGGAGCTGGTGGATGTATTGGTGTCCCGAGAAGGTGATCCATAGGGTGTAGATGTTCCTGAGGGGGCTGTGAGGCTCTGGCGTTAGGGCGGACAGGCAGCGTAGAGGTTGCGGAGCGACGGTGGATGTAGTTCTCGACCAAGGTTGAGCACACATTAGAAAGGTTACTAGGGACAACAAGGAGCATGGAAACAAGGAGATGCGCAAACACAGAGGCATCTTTTCAACATTGGTAACTTTGCCACTATGAGGAAAGTTAAACATTCCATTGTTACATAATGTCTCTGGAACAGAGAAGGATGAAAACTTTCAGTTAAAAATATGGATCATCTATGGTGAGTTTATAATTGTATTTCACTACAAAAGGGTCTGCAGTACCTACAGTAACCTTCTCTGAGCATTTACGGAACAAACTTACATACCTAAATCCATAGATAAGCAGAAACAAGAAAAAAAAAAGTACAATCACTGTCTGTCATCAGACCTTCATGCTGCTGTAATTTTCTTTACCCAGGAAAATACTCTGGTCTGCTATCCTCAACTGCTCCTGGAAGTTATGTAAACAACACGCTCTGCCCGTGCCATTCCCCTTTCCGGGACGTCTGTTGAACTGTTCAGAATGGACCGGTTGATAACATCTTCAAGGACATGGCACACCAGTTCACAGACTTGCGCACACACACACACAAACACATACCTATTCTACACAGCGCTCACCGCACCCACTGGTGGATGTTTCTCCTGCTTTGTCTCTGTGGTTTTTTGGAGCTTTTTTGTGCAGAGGCGTTTTTTGCAACTTCAAGCTGTATCCTGTCAAGGTTAAAGTGTGAAATGTCTTTTTTCCCTCACTTCTCCCTAATGTGGCAACTTCCTCCTCGTGTAAAGGCAGCGCTTATGATGGATGCACGTCAAGATGAGGCAGCGTCTTTAGATGTCCCCCCTTGTATGTAGGCTACTGTAATGTTTGTCTGGATGGGTCTACTTAAACTGTAATTTTGTTTGTGGTCATGTACCCTCATGTGATTTGAATGAAAATAAATTAATCTTCTTCTTCAAGTCACAAGACTTGCACATCAGATGTGCATAGCTATATCTGAGGAATGAGTAATTTTAGACCTTTGGATTATAATTATGGAGCCAATACAGGAATAACAAGCATAATAGAAACAATATGTTATATTATGCTTTCCTTTTAACAACAATACCCAAACAATTTTACAGAGTCTAAGCCATGCCAATATAGATGCAAGCATGTATGGATACCAAATATGTCAGTTTAGATGACTGGATAAAATCTCATGTGTGTTGAAAAGTAACACAGATTATCAAAATATGATAAGTACCTTCATCTAATTTAACTCATAGTCTTTTTATCATAGACTATTAATACAACGACCACAAGAAATGTCCACCTTTAGTTGCCTTTATAAATCAAGTTATACTTCCCCCAAGGCCTATTTGGTCAATAGTAAGTAGATTCACATTTATCAGCAAACAAAATAATCAATCTTTGTGGATATGTATTAATAAAAATGATAAACCAAGAAACTACTTTTTCTTTGAAACATCTGTAATATATAGAGCCAAAGGTTCTCAACAGTAATCAGATCTGAGTTTTGATTCAGCCACTTCAGAATATTCATCTAGTAGTCTTTGTAGCATTTCTATGTGACTTTTGCTATATTGTTACACCAATCCAGGAACTATGGGGCAAGGATCCTGGGACTGGTTCTGAGGTCTTATGTGCAGGGGCACAACACCTGTATCCGACACTCCACAGCTGAATGTAGACACGCCACCTTCCTCCCACCACCAGAGCTGCCTTAACCTCATGAGTCACCTTCAACACTCCGTTCCAACCCCTACCTATACCTTTCACAGTGCTCCTGCAATGTTGTTCTTTGAAACCTTATATTGGGACAATATGGCATAGCCTTAGTTATGTTTTTTTATTATCCCTCACCTATACTTATGTTTTGCCACCTCTTTTTCTGGGACTACGATAGACCAGCACCTTCCATTGGCACTGTCAAGGCACCTGTCTCCCCATGTATGTTTCCTTGTTTGCTGTTTCTTGGATGGGTTGTTTTGAAAATAATTTTTCTGCAATTAAATATGACAAATATGATATGGAGGTGACAATAAAGCTTCTGATTTGGATTCATAGTCTTGCTGGCTTTTTGACAGAATGTATTATATTCTGGCCCAGGTCGCAATCTTTTTTGCTCTCCTTCACCTTTACAGGCCTTAAATGGTGTGCTACCATGTCATTGTAAAGATGTGTTTTTGATGAGATCTAGTGTTTTGTATTTTACAAGTATTTCATGTGGTCTGATGAACTGAATGTCCATTGTTGATGTTCTTTTGAGACCTGAGAAGTGTGACTAGTTTTTTAAGTCTAGGCAAATTTTAACCAGACACGCAGTGTCACAGACTACTTTATGTTTTGAGTCAAATGTCACAAAGGAGGCTTTAAAAGAAGGTATGAAATATTAAGTAGCTTTTGAAATTCTGCTGTCCAGAGTAGAACACCATTTCAGCTTTATATGTATTCCTTCACGTGTGCTGTCATGTTAGATATTCTCCCCATCACAACATAATTCCTACCCACTATCGGTCAGTCATAAATAGCAAATGTTTTACGGCATCTTCTTTTAACAACCTATCCTGCAATTCACATTTTATGACTTTTGAATGTTATTTAGAACATTGAAGTACAAGTAGGACTGGTGTAATCACCATCAACACCTTTGAATAGAAAAACATATGCTCATTGTTTTTCCATAAGTTGTATTTCATACAGTAAGATAATTTAGCCTGTGTCTCACTGATTTGGCCTTGTACGTAAGATATAAGATTATATCCCATTTGCTGGAAAATAAATAAAGTAAATATTGCATCAATGAATACAGTATTGATGCAAAGTAAAATAAAAGTGATTTTAACATCCCAGTCCTTATCTTAATTTCAAGGCTAAACCTATATGGGCTCCATATTTATACTGTAGACTGAATGTGTGCAACCTCAAGTTCCTTTAGGGGTCTCTGTCTAAACTTTAAACACCAAATGTTGGTAAAAATATATTAATAAACCTAAAAAAAAATATTTACCCTAAAAATAATATTTGTACCAGCACTTTGTGTGTGCATTGTGTTTTTGTTTTTATAACTTACTTGCATCTTTATTTTAATGGCACCGAATGCACTGAATAAAAAAATTTGTAAATTTTCTGCATTTGGCCGCGTCTTCCTCCAGCACCTTTCTCTTTTTTGCCCCGAGTTGCTTCTCCTCACTTGCATTGCTCGCTGATTGCGCGAGCTGCCGGCACCAGACATTCCTCCATTCGGCCCATTCCTCCACACCAGCGTGGTTGATACGGACGTTGGGGGCGGGTCTTAATCTAAATAAACCAATCGTCTTTCCCCCCTGGCATGTCTATCTGATATAGTCGCAACGCCAGCAGACTTTTTTTTTTTAAATTTTAATAAATGCAGGCCAGCAGGCCAACAATAGGGCGGCGCTTCTGGAATACTCCAGGTTCTCCCTATGGCTAGTCCGGGCCTGCCTCACTGGCTTCTGATATCAATCCTCACAGATGGAATTGGACTCACTGAAAAGAGAATAGCAGATTTTAAGGGAAGCTATAAGCACATTTGAATACCACAGACAAAAGGAAAATACAAAAAGGTGATAAGAAAATAGCAATAGTCAAACATCTGCTGTAAAAAAAAACAAGTTCTGGGAAGTCGACTAAATGGCAACAACAAGGTCCAGGCAATAAACTGTTATTTCTGGGTAGTAGGAGCTATCCAAGTAAAATAAAAAAGCAAGCTCCAAGCATATATCAAGATAGATGAAGCACTATTAGATTATGATAACAAAAGCAACTAACGTAATAAACTGAAAACCTGCATCGGATGAATCACCAACACATAGTTGAAGAAGCCAAAATGACCAAATCTAGGGAGGGTTGGTCTGAAGGAAAGCCCATGAAGGAATCACCTCTCTAGATGGTGGTGAATGACTAAGATTTAAACAGACAAAATGCGAAAATGTTAATTGCCAATCTGAACATTTTGCACAAGACAGCAGTTGTGATCAATGTGGACATCAGGGATTCTGGACACATTGGGAAAAACAAACATGAGAAATTGGAGAAATTCCTGGCCGATGAAGGCAATAGTATTATCTATGGTCAGTGGACCACCCATATAGAAGTAGTAAAGTAAGAATTTGCTAGTTACAAACATATTTTTATTTTTTTTAAACCGAATAGGATAAAACAGCAACAAAAAAGAGTAGAGACTGTAACTAATCTATTTAAGATGTGAAACAAATTATTTATTTATTTATTTTTGTCATAAATACACTCTTTCTGTCCACTCTGAAGATCTGTTATTTGTGAGAAAATTGACAAGATATATATAATCCTACTGCTTATTTCTTTCGTTTATGATTACTGAAAGTAATTTTTAAAATATCTACAATAACAGACATTATGGACAAAGACAGACAAAGGCAATGGCCAATGTCAGTAAGTAATATCCACCTGTCAAAAGCAGTAATCATCAGCTTGTCCCTTCAATCCAATACATAAGTCATTTATAGCCATGTGTATCAGTACTAAGTGCAAGACCAGGATCAGCTCATATTCTAAAACATGGCAGTGATAACACCAGTTATGAGGTCATGAGTGCTATGACATCTCAGCTTAGAAGGGTTGCATCTTGGTGGCCTGTAGGCCTTCAGATAATTCTTTGAAAATCTTTAAGGTACATATTTTGATGCCAAAATATTGTCCGTTGAAAACGGGAGAAATGCAACTTTACTAGCTATATTTATATCTGTGTGTGTTGAAGTGTACAGTACTTAGGATTTGAAGATTAAGATAACTACCAGCTGTTCGTGTGCCTAAGTTACTAATAGCTATAAGCCTCATTGGCTACGCAACAGTTGGTAGATTTACATGTGTCATAAATGGGAGAATCCAGCCATAGATCATTAATAGCACGGTTGCTAAAGCATAGAACATACCTTCAGTTCAAGCATCTCTTGCGCTAATGGTTTAGTGCCTCAGTATTTTTATTTTATTTTATTTTTATGCTCATGGCTTTTATTATTGAGTATATGACCTTGGTTAGCTGTTCTTCTTGCAGACCTAATATTGATGCAAAAAGGCTAAGGTAAAATGAGCCACTGTTGCCTAATGATTTGGGTTTAGGAATGTCCTCCAGTGAGATCCTAGCATTAACAAAAAATAACAAATTTCTGCCACTTACTTTAAAACATATGAACCATAAAATCAAGATTGGAATCAGAAAGGACATGAGGCTAAATAATGTGTTGGTTCATGTTTTGCTGCTGGCAATGATATAAAACAGAGTGACAAAAGGCATAGAAAAATAGGGCTGTTTGGAAAAAGAGAGGATTATTACTCACTGCATGGCGACTTTTACTTATTAACCCTATATGAAGAATATTCATATAGGGTCCAAATGCAGATAAAAATGAGACTGTGAGGTATTTGACAGAAAGATTATAATTTCATACTGGCTGTTGGGAGAATTTCCCCCCCCCCATTTCCATAATTGAGATGGATCAAGTGTGTACATATTAGTGATATTGTAAGACGTACATTAAGTAATAACTGTCATATATATCACCTAGTGGACTTGAGAGATTTGATAACCCAGTATAGCAAGACAGGAGACAAGAATGACCTTTTTTGAAACAAGACAAGGGCTAAACATGCAGTGTGTGTGTATGTATGTCTATGTGTTGTTATTTGCGGGAGGCCTCTGCCCATCATTTAGTCTCATGGTGTTGACAGTGCTCTGCAGCTGAACCACGACAAAGTGATCTGGGACCTGCCTTGACATTTCCAACTTCATTCATTAATTCATGGTTGGCAGTTTTGGTGACATGGGCACTTAAATAAGCTACACACACTGACTGTAAATCCATTTGAAATCCAATGGTTTAGGTTTTATGAAGAAATTTACAAAGGAAGTAAGTATAAGCTCCCTTTATTGTAAACTCTGAGCTATAGATATGTAACGTCTCTCGACATATTATTTCGCCCTTAAGTAAGATAGCTTCTTTAATGATGCTGTTAAAGGAATACTCAGACAACATTTTACATATGCTTACATATGGGACTAAGTCAAGCATATGCCTCTTGTGTCATGTTTTGTAGTCTGCTAATTGAATCTAGAATCCAACCATGATTGCTGAAGCACTGGCAATCGAAAGATTAAAATCCAAAAGTGGTATCTGTTGGAGCTCAGTACCTCCTGACATACATGGCAGGGTAGATGTTGCAAATGTTATCAGAATGACCCCTGGGATCACAAGGTTTGCTGTGACAAGAGTAAGTGACATCAAGACATGTTTTGATCTCTTTATGCCATCATCACTAAAAAAAGTTATTATTGCTGTGACAAACCTTGAAGGAAAAAAAGTTCTTGGCAACATGTGGAATGAGCTTCTTGAGGAAGATCGGGATGCCTACATTGGTGTTTGTGATGGCAAAATCAATGGCCACACTCCTATGTTGTACTTACCTGCCTGGAATGCACCACTAGTTCCTGCTGGCAGGGGGAATTTGTAGTTTCTTTGTTTAGATAAGTTTGTATTTAAGTAAATATTAGTACTTAAAATTTAATACTTTTGATTTTCATTTTGGGTCTTTAGTTTAGCCAAACATACCTGTACTATTATTTGTTTTGTGTTATTTGTAATTGTATTCCTTTAGTTACCTCTATTGTGTCTTAATCGGTCTGATCATGCAGGAATATATTCCAGGCAACAACGTCACTTCAAAATTTTCATATGATATCAAGAATCCTCAGATTTGACAACAGAGACACCAGAGCAAAATCTGACAAACTTGCTCCCATTCGGGATGTTTGGGAGAAATGGGTGCAGCTCCTTCCACTGATGTTCAACCCAGGGCCAGGGGTAACAGTTGATAAACGCTTTCTCCCTTTTCGTGGAAAATGTCCCTTCCGGCAATACATGCCCAGTAAGCAAGGCAAATACAGAATAAAAGTCTGGGTGCCTGTGATGCAAACACTAGCTATGCATGGAATTTACAGATTTACACAGGCAAGTCTTCAAGTGCCATACCTGGGAAAAAAACAAGGAAAACGAGTTGTCCTCAATATGACATCTGGACTGCAGGGTCACAACATTACTTGTGAAATTTTTTTTACCAGCTATGACCTTGGACAAGATCTTCTCAAAAGGAAACTCACCATGGTGGGCACTGTAAAAAAAAAATAAACCTGAGCTGCTCCCCGAAATGTTGCAGGTGAAGGACAGGGCTCCACTTTCCTCAAAGTTTGTTTTTACAGACACCACCACTGCGGTTTCATAATGTCCAAAAAAACGACGGAATGTTTTTCTGATGTCCACTCTTCACAAAGATGCAGCTGTGTCATCAGGAAGTGACAAAAAGCCCATAATTATTCTGGACTGCAACAAAAACAAAGGAGGAGTGGACAACCTGGACAAGCTGACTGCCACCTACACTTGCCAGTGAATTACCAGGAGATGGCCAACATTCTCGATGGATATGCATACAATGAATTTGTGTTGAGGAACCAAATTCACAGAGGATGGAACTAAAAAATAAAAAAAACAAGCGAAGGATGTTTCTTGAGGAGCTAAGAAGATCCCTTGTCAAAGCACACATTGAGCAAAGGGAACGGTTTTACTATTTGATATTATTTAATACTAGTTATTTATTGTTTATAACTGGTGCTTTTCATTTTGTATTTGTATTAAAGTTCTACTTCAACAAAATATCTCCTGTTTTTTGCCTTCTTCTTGAAGTAATTATATACTAGTCAAAATTGACCCGTAACACCATAGATGTTACTATAGCTAATAATAAAAATATATACATATATATATATTTTTTTTTTACATTTAGGAAATATGTTCTAATGCCATTCAGTAATAGTCAGGTAGTATAACAACCTTTTTTTATTACTAGTATTCTTTTGAGGTTCATTTGACTACATTTTTATACTGAAGATGAAGGGTTAGGGTATTCTCTTAAAAGAAAAGCCCACAGGGCCACAACAAAAAATATTTAGACAAATAATTTCATGGATGAGGAAGCTTAACATGGTAACTGAAAGGTAAGAAACAAATTGTAGGATAAATAATTGTTTTTAGGGTATCTTAAGGATGATTTGAGACACGGGTCAAAACCGACCCGTTAACATAAGAAAGAGTAACAGAAAGTTAACACTAGAGGAAGGTTAACTATTCTCAATGGAAAAACAGAGAGATTTTGAGCATTTAGGGTTACAATTTAAGTAGTATCATATGATGTCATGGTCCGCGTGTCATAGTTTGTGTTTTTGTTCGCTGTTTAGTTTGCTGTAGTTATCTTGTTTACTTTGTTATGATTAGTTATTTTTCTCTTTAGGTTATTTTCTATTTTGGTTGAGTCTTTGTTTTGTTATTCTTTTCTGTGTTCTCCAGTTCCCCCTACTCTCTGTCCCTCTCTCTCTCTCTCTTTCTCCCTCTTTCCCTCAGCCTAAATCTCATCATCACTTGCACCTGTTAATCTTCTTGACTGCTCCACCTGCTGCCCCTCAGTATTTAAGCATTATTCATTAATTCACTTACTGCTAAATCATCTGTTACCTTACCTCTCTTGTTGTTCTGTTCCATTCCTCATCTCTCTAAGTAAGTTCCCCCTGCTGCTCACCTGGTTCTCTGTTGCTGGTCTCTCTCCCCTTTCATCTCCTTTTCCCCAATATTTTATTCTTCTGTGGTTTCGTTTCTTCTTTGTCTCCGGTTCTCCTCGTGTCCCTCATTGTTGTTTTGTTTATTAGTTTGTTTTTGTGTAGTCTTTGATTCCCATCCTGCGCTGGTTTGTTTTTTTCATTACTGTTGTTCTTTTTTTACGTTTTAGTTCTTGTCCCGCATTATCCTTGGTTTGTTTCCGCTCTTCCGTCCATGTTACCATCAGTCTTGGTTTATGTTCCGTTCAGTATTCATTCATTCAATAAACCACTAGTTCTTCACGCAAATCCAGCTCTGCTTGAGTCATTATCGCAACCTTAACACCGTGTTGTTTCGGTCTCTGTTAAGATTGAGGTAGTTGGTTATTTTACTTTAAGTTACAGTTTTCCTTGTATTATTTCCTTTTCTGTTAAGCCTTCTTATATGTTAGTGTTTCGTGTTATTCTCCCTTCTTGTGTCCTCCAGTTACCCATACTCTGTCTCTCTTCCTCAGCCTACTTTCCTTTAAACCATTCACACCTGTTATTCATTAGGCAATCAGTCTTTCCCTTGTTCCATCTGTCTCAGTCCGCAGTAGTTAAAAACCTCTCACTCATTCACACTCTGCTGGACTATTGTATCTTCATGCTTCCCCATTGCTAGCTGAGTTCCTTTGTGTTGTGGCTCTCTGCTGTTTTCCTGTCCACCCTAGTAAGTGTATTTTTTTCCCCCAGCTTGTCGTGTTTCTGCTGCTGATCTCTCTCCAGTTACATTACCCTGGTTTATCTTTGGTTAGCATTATTCCTCCATTTGTTTCTTAGTTGGTTTTCTCCTGCATCTCTCCGTCGTTTATTTATTTAAGTTCTTTGTTTTTAATGGCAGTTTTCCATCTCACGTTTCCTTGGTTTGTTGTTCCTCTGTCGCGCCAGCTTTTATCAATTTACAGTGGCATGTTCTCGTCATTATTCATTCCTTTAAGAAATTTATAATCTTCTCACATAACATCTCTGCTCTAGTCCATTTATCAGACGTTTGTGACGTATGGGACATAACCCAAGATTATGTTGAGAAACATTTCTATCATATTTCCACGTAAATGTGCAGATGACACATATATATAGGTTGTTTTAAAAGTAAACAACATACACAACTTGATATCACTAAGAATATAGCACATGGTAAACCGGATTTACAAAGCCCAGCTAGAGTTGGACATTTAGACTGTTAGCCCTGCATGTCAATGGAAATAGTGTTTTTACAATCTGATCATTTAAAGCAAGTAAGGAAAAGATTAACACACACATAAAATAAAGAGAAATTACAAATTACAAAATTCCATAAGATAATGACATCGTGTGTTAGTATAAATTGTGGTGTACATCTATTGATGCTTAACCCGTTTTGGAGCATGTTCTTATGCAAATAGGGAACCCCTCATTGAACAAAGCTGTTTGTTAAATAATGCAGTTGGATCACATAAAAGAAACAGGTAAAATATCTGCCTATTCTTTGTGGAATATCCATCTCTAAGTTTTCATACAGTATGATGAGCATTTATCTTTCTGGTGTGCTGATAAATACAACCCCTCTGCTTGCCTGGTCTTGTAGTACAGTAGTATACATGTCTTTTGGTGTGGTACTCAACAGATTTTGAATCTAAAGCTGATTGTGGAGACAAGAGTCATAAATCTCTCTCCCCCAGAGTCCACATCAAGATGAGATATGCAGTGCAAAACATAGGCCACTGTATTATGTGTTTTACTGTGTAAAATCTGAGTGTGTATGTTTAAAATTTTGAACTTGGGTATACAAAACAACAAAAAATTACTTAATAGGCAAGGCATGTAGCACATTTCAGCAACAGGCTATATAAGGTGATAAATATGATAACAAAAACCAAAAAACATGCAACAAACATATTTCCTCAAAAGTCATCATTAAATACATCAATAGTTGTCATAAACTATTGGTATCAAGACTGAAATAAATATATGCTCTGGATATTATTAATAGTATGGAAAACTAAACAAAAATGTTTCTAGCCTTTGTAAAAGAAATTCAGTGTTTCAAAATTTTTCTAGAAATTTATTCCAGATTCCAGAGGAAAGAACAATGCTGCTTCCTCGTGTAATTTTCGGGATGCAAAGTAGACTTCAAAAGGTAGACCTGAATGACAATGACAAAAGATCATTAAAGTATTTTGGTGCTGAGGCAATTTAGTGTTTTTTTAAAACCGGTAATTAGTTTTTAGTTTTGAAGTAGGCTGCAGCTATCTGACTCTGACTATTTCGGCAGACCAAGCCGGAGACAGTTGCAGTAGTCAATTTGACTAAAGTTAAACAGGTAGTAGACTAGTTTAACATCTTGCAGGGACATTTGCCCTCGAGATGTTCTTAAGCTGGCAGAAGGCTGACTTGTATTTTTTTTTTTTATCTATCTCTGAAGGGTCGAGTTTGAGTGCATTACAACACCCATGTTTTTATCTTTCTTTGTATTTTTAATAGTATTTTTAGTATTAGTAAAAAAAAAAAAGATTTAGTTTTGTGTCTGTTCAGCTGAAGACATTTATGCAAATTTCTTCTCTTCATCTGCTCATTGTGTGAATTGGTTCATAGTCTACTGGTGACATGGGGATGTACAGCTGCGTATCATCAGCATAGGTATGTTAACTATTTTTATTATTTGTTACAACCTAGTCTTTCGGGATCATGTGTAGGTACCCCAAGATTGAACCCTAGAATACCCCACATAAGATTATTCTTAAATACCTATTTGCAAATAGAAAACCTGGTTCTTTTGTTACAACTTGAACCAGTTAAGTACAGAACCAGAGAGTTTAAGCTAGCTCTACAGCCACTTAAAAAGGGTATTATGTTCAAAAGTATCTAATTATGCACTTAGGTTCTAAAATACCAACCCTGGGTTAATTTTACAGGTGAATATATGAATGAAAGCTTTGCATTCAACTTTTTAAAGTATTGAATTAGATCAGATGCTATGACAGGCAAATGGAAAGGATTTGGGAGGAAGAGCTTAATGAGCTTTTGAGCTTTCGCCTAATTTTTCTACAGATTTGTATTATCTAGGGACACATTGGATAATTGGATTGGCTTTAATGTACATATTGAACCTTTAATTTTTTAGATCTTTATGAGTGAAGAAGTTAGCAAAATTATTGCTGGATCTGGTGGAGTTCAGATAGCCACTGGAAGGTTTTATAATATCTCTACCCATTAATAATTAATGTTCCAAATGATTTTGGAACAGAAAGTTTCCCTTGCATTCTTCAGTCATAAGGTATCCTATGAAGTCCTTTTTTTAGTAGCTCTCCCACTACACATACAGTTCAGTCCTCCACCACCTCCATTCAGCTTTTCAACTATCCCTTTTTTCTCTTCATATGAGTGGAGCATTTCTCTAATGGGAATTCTTCTTACCAGAGATGACCTTAACTAATTGATGATGATCAAAATTTTAGGATGGAAGTTATCTACCAGTTCATTTATTAACCTATGAAGGGGAGTGGAGGAATAAACTATATAAAAGGTTTCAGCTGAGTTATCATTTAGATAACATTTTATTTAAAAAATTCACACTCAATTCATCAGCAAAATTAGGGCAATATCAGTTACAGAGACCTTGAAAATATTAATACCCTTAATGATAATTGGTTGCAGTGTCCCTTAGAGAAAAAATCCTTTAAATTTTAAATATTAAAAATCACATAAGTGTCAGGATGGTTTTTAAATGACTCGAGCAGAGGTGGAGTTGAGTGTTAATAAATTTATTGAGGGAAGGAATGTGAACAGAACACGAAATGGAACCACACCAGGAACAACAGATAACGGAACGGAGCGAGAGGAAAAACTAATGGCGCGGAGGCGGAACTAAAATTACAACAAGCAGGGAAACAATAATGACGGAACCAAATGTAACAAGCACAAAGACAATAATTAACTAAACAAACACTAACACGGGAAACAAGAACTAAACCGACTGAGTACAAAAACAATAAATAATAACGATCACGGGGGGGAGGTACACAGAAGCTAGGGACTAAGAGACTGAGACACACAAGGAACACGGAAGGAGACAGAGGGACCGAGGTGATGAGCCAGGACAAAGAGCTAGTGCAAGAGACTCACCGGAAACACAGGGACTGAGGAGCTGAGGAGACAGGCGAGGGACATCAGAGGAGGGACAAGGAAGGACAACAGGAAATAACCAGAGGTGGATGAATGCAGGGACGGCTAGGAGTAATGGGTGCTAACGGGGAAAGAGGAGGAGGCAAAGCTAGAGGCAACGAGGAATACGAGGAGGCAAAGCTAGAAGCAACGAGGAATAACGGGGAAGACGAGGAGGCAAGGCTAAGAAGCAACGAGGAATACCAGGGGCAACAACAGAGGCAAGGCTAGGAGCAACGAGGAACTACAGAGGCAAGGCTAGGAGCAACGAGGAACAGCAGGGGAAATCAACAGACGATCCAGCGGTGAGTGCATGATTGCATGTGGCTTTAATAGTGAGAACCGGGGTGTGATTGGTTGAGAAGGGGAGTGAATTATTGCAGACAGCTGTGAATGAAAGCGGAGTGACGAGACACAGAGAGGAAACAGAACCAAACAAAACACACATTATGACAATAAGACACATGTGGATTTAGAATATAAACAAAAAGCATTTGTTAACATGTTTTCACATGGGTTTCAACCTTTTTTTTTACCTATGATACATATGTGTATCACAAATATCACATGGTCCACATGTGAATGTAGCATGAAACATATGCACAAAATATTGTATAACATGTGGAGAATGTGACCTACATATGGAAAACTGGAACCAATTGAATTTCAAGGATTTTTTGACCATGTTCCAAATCCACATGTACACATATGATTTTTCATGTTTATCATTTAACTGGTTAGACGTACTATTACTTGATTCTTTACATTTGAAAGTAATCAGATTTTTCTGTAATGGTTTTCTCCATTTGTGTTTGAGTTTTTTAACAAGTTGAGTCAAACAAAAGTTTTGAAGTCCTTTTACCACTCCATCTTGAGGGATTGTCAACGGGGAAGCTGAAGACTTCTAAAATAAATAAAGTCTTAAAAAGCACATATTGAAGGTCATTAAAATCTTTGAAGAAGGTAGTTTCAGAAGTTTGAACAAGCTTATAAACATGGTATGGTCTGAAGTTCACAAGGGTCAATGTTGCTCAAGAACACCTTTTTATGGGTTAGTGATTCATTAAAAAAAGCATTAGACCTATGTTTCCTGCTGTTACTTTGAAACTAGTAACTGTGATGAGCAAAAAATGTCTATTTTAGTGGTTGTATCTGACGGGGGAAAACTCTGAGATACGATTTTAGATAGCTTCAATAGTATTTAACCGTACTCCGGTCAGATACTCTTTAGGTAAATATAGTTCTAAAACTAATACCTGGTCCCTATTTGGAAAATCAGATACCTTAATAGAAAGTGGTAAGGATGCTTGATGTCATTTAGTGACATTTATTGTTACAGTGCCTGGGGCTTAATGATGAATTACACAATCTGACTATGGTGTCAAATGTGTTACTATCCTTTCGTGTACATTTATATTTTCTGAAAATTTATTGAAGGAGCTGTCAGGAGATAATGGAACAGATGAAAGACAAATGAAAAGGCTGGTATCTTCTGAAGTACTGGGTAATGGGACCAGGGGATAAGAGAGCAGGAAGGGTTTTTGGGTGAAGAAGCTGTGGGTACCTATTGGTTTCTTTTAATGTGATCTCAGCAGGGAATAGCTGTTGTGTTCTTTGATAAACTTGAGGCAGGATATCAGAATTAGATTCCCATGTTGTATGCTGCTTTGACTCATTTTGGGGCTCCTTGTGTCTTGACTTGAACAGTAAAATATCCTTGATGTAAAAAGTTGTTATCCACATTTATTATGAAAGATTTATTTATTAGCTGATTTAAAGATGCATATAATAAATAAATCTCTCAGAAAATTTGCAGATTCCAAATGAATTGTATTGAGCAGCCAGTAATCTTATTTAGTAGAAATGATCTGCTGATTCTCTCTTCTCCACCTCAAACTGCTCAGTGTACTCTCAAATTTAGCTTGATGTTAATGTTCGTTTGGCAGCTGAATAAAACCTTATTTCATAACTTCTGAGCAATGCTTGTAATATCATGTGCTTCTGTGTTATAAAAAGTTTTCAAATGCTGGATGGTCACTCATAAATGTTAGTTTTTTTGGGGTTGACAGATACTATGTAATCAACTATGAGTAAGGAGATCGCAGATCTAAAGGCTGTTACTAATGCAGGTGCAGGACCGCCTGGTATCTGCCTGAGGGAAGCGGCTGTCCTACTTAAGACCCCCGCTGATTGGAGACAGTGAGAATTGGCTAGATCCCATCAGCTTGCCACCCTGTGGGAAGTAAGTTAAAGCACAAACAGCAACATACCAGCACCAGCACTCTCCTTCACACAACACCGCAAAACCCAGCACCACATTCACTTTAAGTTGATAAATCGTCATTCCCTTTAGTCAATCATAATCCTTTATCCATATCAGAGGCATCATGTGGTGGTTTGACTTGTAGATTAAAATAAATAAATTTAAAAAACAGAGTCCTTATGTTTAGCATGTACTTTAAGTTGATAAATCGTCATTCCCTTTAGTCAATCATAATCCTTTATCCATATCAGAGGCATCATGTGGTGGTTTGACTTGTAGATTAAAATAAATAAATTTAAAAAACAGAGTCCTTATGTTTAGCATTCACTTTAAGTTGATAAATCGTCATTCCCTTTAGTCAATCATAATCCTTTATCCATATCAGAGGCATCATGTGGTGGTTTGACTTGTAGATTAAAATAAAAAAATAAAAAAAACAGAGTCCTTATGTTTAGATTAATCAATCTGTGATTGTAGAGAGTATGAAAACAGACACTTATCGGTGCTGGAACCAAAGAAAAAGATGAAAAAAGGTTTCAAACCTGTCTGAACTTTTCTGAACTATGTTGTGACTACTTCATAAGAGCATGTTTGTGTCTATCAGGCATCATGTGGAGAGGGCACACTGGAGAACTGAGAAAGAAAAAACTTTGGAAACCACACTTACAGGTACATATGCATAGTTAAAATTATCTTCTTGTCAGATCAAAAATATTTACCATCACTCTGGACACTAATGCATCCAATCCATTTGCATTTTCTTATCTTCCACATGGTTAGCAAACCGAAAAAACAGGATGGACATGATGGAGCAAAATATCCCCTTGAATGAACAAAGTAATTAAGCAGAGCTCTCTGCACCAGACAATCATTAATGTAGTAATCCGTCAAAAAAATGTAACTGTCCATCAGTCCACACCCATTAGTGTGTCTACCTTAATTTATATGTGCAAGGCTCTCAGATATAAAGTAGTTACTGCACTTATAACTGCTTGTTACGGTTTACGAAAATAAAACTGTGCAGTTAAAATCTGTCAGAATTGTTTTTACACTGTCATCTACATATAGAGGTACTTCACAGTAGATGAATGACTGGATTGTAAATTTAGTCTCGGCCTAACGCCAAAGTACAACCTATGCTGCGAAACAAAGAAGGGTAAATAAAGACATGCAGCGAAAATTAAATGATAAAAAACATTTTAATTTAAGTAAATTAGTTACACTATTTTTAATCATACAAAACAGTAAAAAACAAAATATTGATTAAAAAAAATGTTTAAGCTTTCTGAAAAGTCAAACAAACTGATATATTTATATCTATAGCTTCTCTGTAACTGTATTTAACCCAATTTTAATTTTTGGCCCAATTAAAATAAAAAAGACATTATTGCTTATATAATATGAAAATAAAACATATAAATAGAATCTGCAAAACCACATGATGCTTACCCTCTTACTCAGCTGGGTAGACGGGTAGAGGATTTAAAATACTTTGCTTAGACCTAACTCCCTCAGTAATTCACCAGTGTTGAATGACTGCTTGTGATAAAAATTGTAACAGAGCAATGACAAATTCAGACAGCATTTAGCATAATTACTGCTGGACCTCTGACATTCATTAGTGATCTTGGCACAGGCTTGTCTTTTAGAGATATATGGTATCTTCAGATCTGTTTATCAGAGCCATGGAAGAAATTTTTATTTGATAAAGTGATCTTTGAACTGTACCAGATGTTTTTGTAAAGAGAGGGCATACACAAAGTATATTTGGATTGGCTATTAGCTAAAGTAGAGATATTTGTGATAAAGATCCAGGCATATTATGAAATGCATTGAACTACATATGGTACAAACAGAATTATTAATTTAAGATTCTGCAAAATGTGGTGTCAATTGTAGAATATAATCATGGGATGTAATTTTGAAAAGGTTATATGAATCTCTAAGCCCTTCAGGCTAAAGATACAGTCAGCCAAAGAAGCTTGATCAGGAAACAGAGAGGACTTCTCAGAACAAAACTAAACTAAAGCAATGGTATGTGGCTGTTTTCTATAGAAGTAAATCGTTCAAATTCAAATGAAAAAGCATTTTCAGAAATGCTTTTTCAGATGCACTTTCAGAAATGTTTTAACATAAATTCGGCCGTTTTGATATAACTTCGGTTTTGCCGCCCTTACATTCCAGATATCTCAAATTGTTTTATGACGAGACGTTTTAGCGATTTTAGATATCCCTAATTATATTTTGACTTCACAAAATACCTATTTGAGATATCTGTAATTACATTCTGAATAGTCGAAATTATGTCAGATTTACCATTGAGTTGTATTGAGACTTCCATTCAAGATATCTACAATGTATTACTGACTATCCGAAATACAGATTTCAGATATATACAATTAAATTATAGCTAGTCAAAAAGTAAATTCAAGATATTCCTATTTTAGTTTTGACTAGGCATGATTGTAATTAAAGATATCTGTAATAATTCCATAATTCAAGATATCTTTGGATAGGAGAAATGTAGTTTTGACTAGTGGAAATTGAATTATAGATATCTTAAAAGAAAATAATGACTAGGCAAAACTTAATTAGAGATATCTTGTATTATGATTTTGACTAGTCAAAATTCATTTTAAGATATCTGTAAAAGAATTAGAGATATCTTGAATTTTTCAAACTTTGTATTTAAGATATCCTAAATTAACATTCTGACTAGTCAGGAGACATTACTGATATCTTGAATTAGCATTCTGTCTAGTCAAAACGTCACAAATTTACGTATCATTTTGGCAGACCTGAACTGGCCGGAGCTGTGGAATATTACCCATTTCCAGCTTGGACATGGGTCGATAATTATGGCAAGCCATTTTAATATAAATTTGGTTTCGTCTGACGATCCGTAATTACATTACGATAGTAGCACTTTCAGCTCCCCTAAGCCGTTTTTCAGTGCATTGTGTGTGTCGTCAGAAAGTAAATCAGAAATTCTTTGCAAATTTCTTAAGCATTCTTCAAGTACACGATTTTTGACCTTTCCAAATATCCCATACTTAAGAGCTCTTTCTATATTTTGGCATTTTGTTACAATTTCGTCCACAACTACCAGCGCCATTAAATGTTCAGGCAATTGTTTGGACAGCTCAGTAAAGCCAAAGAGGGACTTACACGCAATCTCTTACTTCAGATATCTAAAATTGTAATTCTGACTAGTGATAATTACGTTCGAGATATCTTAAATTATAATTACGGATGTGTGACCCTTCCAATGACAAAGCCGGTGACGTCATTAGAGATATCTTGAAAGGAATTTTGACTAGTCAAAATGTAATTGAAGATATCTTGACTTATCATTCTTACTGGTCAAAATGCAAATACAGATATCTTAAATTACCATTCCGGATAGTCAGAATTTAGTTTTGTCTAGTCAAAAATGCCTTTTTAGATATCTGGAATACAATTACGGGTAGTCAGATGAAACTGACTTAATGTTAAAACGGCTTGCCATACCCAGAATGCTTTTTCGTTTTCGAGTTATGGGCAGGACTTTGCGGGCAGACCAAGAAAACGAAAAAGCAATGTCCGTTTTTTGTCTTTTTGATTATGGCGTAAAATGTGTGGTCTTGAAGAAGAAAATGCAAATGCAGAAAGGATGAGTGATTACTAATTTTATTTATGAGTGAAATAATGCAGCCACATTCTTAAAATGAAAAAGTATTTCCGCAAATGCATTTACATTTTCAAATTTTACAATTCAAATTGAATTTTGGTAACTGTTTGCTGGGGTATATTTTGAAAAATAAATCTCAAAAGTCTTTTTATTTGAATTATGGTAACGATTTGGTTCCATCGCTTTCATTAGTCTGAACAATTTTTAGTAACGCCGAAGAGTATGGTGGCTTATTAGACAAGCCTAAATCCTACAATAATAAGATAAAACTTGGATGGAGATTTTGTGAGATTCTATGACTCAAACATGAACTCATATATACATGTATTTTATTATAGGTACGATGCTTTTTTTTTTACTTTCTGTCAATATGCCAGAATTAGCAAGTAGGCTGTTTTCACTCACTGTCCCTAGACAGATGGTTATGGTCATGCTCAATGAGCAGATCTCGCTGTAAATTAAGGTTGACATCTCCAACTATCAGTGAGCTAATGCTTGGAATCAAATATATTTCTTTAGATTTATGTTTTTCCCCAATAAGAAAATCTGAAGTAGACTCATGCATGTTGTGCAGTTTTCTGCTTCAAGTGGGATAGTTAAATGGCCGGTAAACATATAAGACATTTAAATAAACAAAATGTAAAACAGCATCCAATAAAAGAAAAAAACTTACTCAAGGACCAAAATGACTCAAATTCTTACACAAACAAACCCATCAAAAGACAAAACTTAACTTTTTCTTTGATGTGCTTTTTATTATTTACATCAAGAACAAACATATTAATGAGAGCAGATTTAGCACACTTTAAACTGCCATGCATATTTGATGGCTGGGGATAAAGGTAACTGCACATTCTGACAACCATTGTAAAACATTAAAAAAAAACAGAGAGTTTTATGTGTAGTTCAATTGTAAGACTGCGGTTTTCTGTCTATTAAGACTGTGTTTTTCTGTCTATTAAAACACAATTAAACAGCACAATTTAAATTAAAGCATTTTTCAAGTAAATCTGTAGCATTGAAGAAAACAGAACATGAAATGTACTTTTTATATTTAGTTGTAAATGAAGTTGGGATGTTCGGTAAAACTTTCATCGATTTCATATATCGAGACACACAAAGCACCGTGTGTCATAAGGACTGTTTGCCATTTGACCCACATGCACAGGAAATGCTCAGGAAATTGGTAATCAGGAAAATAATGCTTTTTGAATGGATGATGTGTCTAGAGGCTGGAACTGAGGTGAGCAGATCGAGCAGAACATGAAGGAGTGGATACCAGCCTGGGAACTTGAAACCAGAGGAGTTCACTAATACCCCTTTTCCACCAAGGGCTAGTTCCGTACTGGTGCTAGAGCCGGTTCGCGGCTGGTTCGAAGTGTGAACCAACAAAATTCCTTTTGTTTTTCAACATACTGGTGCTGGCCGGAAAACTACGTCATCATGTTGCTCCATACGTATGCGTACGTCACCATTACCCAGTAGATTTAGCGCCAAATCCAACCGCTACGGTGTGCTGCAACTGCTGCTGCTGTTTTTTTGTGGTGTTCTTCAAGAGCAAAACGCTTCAATCAAGCAAGTCTGCACTGCTTGTCGGCTATAAGTTGTTCCGTAGCCCCGTCCCCAGTTATCACGTTGAACCGGTTCTTTCCTCTGGCCCTGGGAAGAGTTGGTGCCAGCTAAACACCAGTTTGGAACCAGTTTGGTCAGTGGAAACACAAAGAACCGGTGCTAACTCTGACTCTAGCACCGAACCAGCACCGGAACCAGCTTGGTGGAAAAGGGGTATGAGGGGTTGTGTGGTTATTGGGGCGTGGGGAGTCTTCCTGGGTTGAGCACACAAGCATAATTTGTGAGATTCTACGACTCAAACATGAACTCATATATTTGATATATGAGCCATGGGATATATCTTTTGTTTTGTACCATCTTGTTAACGCCAAAGTACAACCTATACTGCGAAACAAAGAAGGGTACATTTTAACCCGCTGCTCCTAATTGTGTATGGATGACACCTTTGCAAAAGTACCTAAACAAAAGTAAGCAGAACGCCCCTCAGCCCTGACACTGTAAAAAATGTACATATTTTTTATTTTATTTTTCAAATATTTAGAGAAAATGGTCATGTTGTTATTCAAGCCTATGACCCACATAAAAACGAGAACTCTCAGGAGTACAATTATAAAGTTTATTGAACTGTTAAGATGTGATCTTGAACCAGTGAGGAGAAACGGCAACGGATGACCGAGGGGAACCAGAGATGATCGGCGGTGGGAATCCAGACTCAGTAGACAACGAACAGTTCAGTGAGCAACTCAGAGGATGGAGGGAACGACGCAGGAGACCGGAGACCACTGAGAGGTAAGCAGAACGGGTGAGGTGATGCAGGCGGAGCGTGATAAGTAATTACAACGGTCTTACTGTGTAGGTAGATGGTGGAGAACGCAAGGAGGAGTGAGTGGTGAGTCTTTCCAGTCGCGGGCAGGTTGTCCAGGGGGAAAGCACGATGGATGATGGAGGCTGGAGCGAGCAGACTGAGCTGAACCAGTGAGCGGTGGAACCAGAGGATAGTGATGATCGTGGGAACTCTTGAATGTGTGTATTCTGAATGATGGTGGAAACCTGGGTGGAGCACAGGAGATGGTGAGGAGCAGGAAGGGGGGGAAAAAACAAAGTAGCAAATAAACAAAACATAAAACTACAAAACTTTCTAAAAGTAAATAAACAATTGGAGGACTAGAGACAGAAGACAAAAAACTTGAAAGCTTCGAATCACTATGAGGCAACTAGAAAAACTGGCACTGAGAGTTAAGAGTTACCGGATGCAGCTAATGCCCAGGCGTCAAGTAGATGGTCCATCACTTCTTTATCGTTATCGGCAAGTGGCTGCAGCTGGCCAGCAGGTGGAGCTCCAGCAGAGGAACTCTGGTGACCTCCAGTGGACAACCTAGAAAGTGACTAGAAAGACTCAACCTGACAAAAATATCTGTAAATACATATTAAAGAACTTGAATTGAATTCAAACAACCAAACCTCAGTGGTGTGTCTTGACAAATATTAAGCACCAGTTTCTCTCCAATTTAGATTGATCAGATTTTATAGCAGTCATTAGACTCATGATCATTGGTAATCAATGCATGCAACCTACATGACTTACACAAACACTCATTTATACACAAACACTTACACAAACTCGTAAATTTGTGTTTCTACCCATTTAAAGACCTATATTGACTTCCATTAATTCAAGTAACTACATTTATGCCTAACCTAAACATTTACCCTAACCTTACTTATTACCAGTCTAACCCTAGCCTTAAACAAAGTTTAATTCACACCACACCTCTCAACCTAACCCCCAATCCCCAAAGACGGGGTCCACCACATTAGGACCAAGCACACACACTAACACACACACACACACATACAAACACACACACACACACACACACACACACACACACACACACACACACACACACGCGCTGCCTAGATTGAAGATCAAACATACAAGCAAAAGAGAAGATAAACAAATTGAACCCTCATAAGTCTTTTCAAAATCTTTATAATTATTAATATAAGATATTTATGTTTTTTTACCCTTGTGTGTATGTTTGCATGTGTGTCCAGTCTCTGACACTTCTGCCATTAATGAGACTTATCAGTGTTTGAAAGCCTGCCAACATTCTGTCAGGTATTGCATAGTAATAATATTCTATGCATTTGCTCTCTCGCTCTATGCTCACACTCACACACATGCTCTTACAGATATTGCAGATCTTTTTCTTCTCATACACTGATCAGATTTCCTCTTCATGTATCACTATTTTCTGTATGTCTGTGTCTCTCCAATCTAACCCTGTTGAACCTTCCACTTGAGCCAACTCTACATAATAAAAGTCTAATTGTCTGCAATTTGTTTCCGCTCTTTACTTAGTGAGGTGATGTGGCGAGAGCTAATGGTCTTTTATATTTGTACGCGTGAGCCAGTCACTCTATCAGTGGACCGTGGACACCATAATGTTCCATATGGTGTTACAGTGGCCAGGTACCCCCGTAACTCTAAGTAATGGCTCGGTACAATCACATTTTGTTCTATGAAGGACATGTGTGTGTGTGTGTATGTGTTTATGAAACAGAGAAGGTGAGAACCTGCAGAACTATTTAGTTTGGCAAAGGATTCCTTGGATATGAAAGTTGTTGTCCATGGCCTCCTCTTCTTATTTGTAGAACAAAAGTAATATCTCTTGCAACCGCAAATCTAAAAATAGACACTCTGTATGTCCCTAAAACACATATACAGTAAAATATATGAAGGCAAATAAGTGCACATGTATGCAAACATACACTAGCACTGTGTAAGTCTCCCTCACTTGTTTTTTAAACACCCATACAGCCATCAAGAAGCACACACATGGGGCTCCCAAGGTTAATAGCAGCTGTCATTGGCAGGGTGAGTTGTAATGGAACACACAAATGTCCTGGGGAGAAGGCATTCTGAGGATGGCCAGAATATGGGAATAATGAGGATAAGGGCCAAGAGCAAAAAGATGGGTTGAAAAGGCAATCAGGCAGAGGCAGGGAGGTGGGATATGTTGGGAGGAGTAAGGTGGTGAGGTAAGCTCTCCCTGTTAATCAATCACCCCCAGTGCAAATGAATGAGGGTTATTTATGCCTCCATTAGCACTAAATTATTCACAGTCTTCCTACATTTGTATGTTTAAGTGCCTTTTGAACAACCAATTGTAGTGAAACGGGACAGTTGAACGAGCACTCAAAAAAGGGTGGGGGTAAATTCACCAAAATGCTAGTTACTTCTATTATCAACAAAGCCTATTCCCTATTAGATAACATCTTTAAGGTGTTCTACAAACTTGGATTCTTTTCATGATATCATCTTCTTATGAAGTCACTTTCTTTTTGCAACCTGTTCAGCACAAAAACATTGACAATAGAACAAAACGGAAATACTTAAGATGAAAGAAAGCAAAGATACACCAAACCTTAAAAAAAGATGGTAAACTAATTTGTGTCTGCAAAAACTATTGCAGATCCTCCTTTACCAGTTGGTGAATGCAGATCAGCATGCATGTACAACGGATATGACAGTAAAAAGAAAGGATTAACTTTAACAGCAACACAAAAGTCTATGCATGCTAAGACCCATACCCTAATTGAACAAATTTATCAAAAGGACAACATTGGGAAGAACAAAAGAACTGGTGGATCCTCAGTATTTTTTTCTGTATACTGTATATAAATACTGTCCGGATATCATTCTGAACACATCATTCCCACTATGAAACATTGTTGTAGTAGCAATGTGCTGTGGACATGCTTTTGTTTAGCAATGGCAAACAAGTTGGTAAGAATAAAGATGTAGCTAAATGGGGACGATCCTTAAAAAACTGAAAAAGACTCCACACATTTACCAGCAGGATAACAACCCTACACATAGGGTCATAGCTACTCTATCATGGCTAGATCACAAATATTCATACATTAGAAACTTCAGACCTAAATCAGAGTTTGTGGGAGAATGAAGAATGCATAACAAAAAGTGGTATTGATTCAGACAAGGCTTAATAGAAACGGACTGTTAGGATCTGTTAGAGTGTATATGGTCAATAAGTGGTCTCTTATAACACAGGATTTCAGCAATGTATGTGTTCAACTAGCTTCTGTCCAGTTACCTGTGGGTTATCAGGCTTTTTGTCAGATTGGGTCTTGTGAGGATAAGTTGGATGACCATTGGTTGCCTTATGCTTAATGATCAGGGTTAAGGCTTTTTTTTTTTTTTGCTCCACTAATTCTCATTTCTGTTCTAAGCATTTTCTAATTTGCAATCTCAAAATACTCTTTGCTCCCTGGCTTCATTTCTCCTTTTATCTGGACTTTTGGTATATCAGGATCGCTACTTTCCACTGAAGCCAGTGCTGGTTCTGAATTAAATGTAGGTAACAATTTCTGTTGCACTAACTATGTGTCTCTGGTAAACTGCAATCTTATTGGTGAAAACAATTAAATGGTGGTATGTTAATCAGCCGTAACCTTCCCCCACATCCAAAAACAGCTCAGATTTATTCTGTTGGCAAGCTGAATTCCAATACAAAGTTTACCCTTTCAAACCCCTCAACTCAATTTTTCAAGCATGAGGTGTTTTTTTATGACTTCAAAACTCAATATTATCCATTTCTACTCATGCAACATTTTCTTGATTTTCCTGGGACACATCTCATGATGTATTCCCTGACCAGCAATATATCACATTTTTAAGTATTTAAATATTAAGTTAGAACCAATCATGTGGAAAATGCTCTAATTATACAAAGCAATGTTAAAGAGTAAAGTGGTACATGGTCAAAAGATGGAAGGGTTTGTCAACTCAGATATTCCTAGTAGTAATTTCTCATTTTAAGATTGAAGAGAGACATACACAAAACCAAATTGGTTGATGAAATCTTTATGTAGCATGGTTGTAAAATCAGTTAACATTAAATAAAAATGCCAGTAATACATCAAACATCATGCATTCTTTTGAGTAGTTCTATAACATGTATGTAACGATTCTGGCCTTGTCTGCCTAATTCATTTACCTCTCACTCCACTCCCCTACACATTTTTTGGCTGATTCATTTGACCTGCATCTCCACTCCAGCTAATTAAGCCTCATTTCTCCCACATGTTTACCCAGCTTTACAAACAGTGCCAGATTATCCAAAGCCACCGTCTGAGTAAATGCAGTCATGATCAAAGAAACTGACGTTAGCAGTGATGGCAATGATGTCATAGCAGGTGCTTCACCTCAGGATGGCCGGGGTGGAAGCATCCTGCAAAGGCCCAGCAGGGGACTTGGTCGGGGTGGCAGAAGGGCTCATAACATCGCAAATAGGGGTGAATATTGTGGGGATAAAAACAACCGCGGTTTTCGTGGCAGACTCGGGAGAAGCCGTGGAAAAAAATACACAGCTAATGGTGGGCTTCACTGCCGCACCGTAAATACGGCAGTGATGAAAATGATGGCCGGCAGTTCTTGAGAGAAGAGGAGGAGTATCAAAGTGGATACCAAAATTTTGATGAGCCTGTTGGTTATTGTGGAGACGATCTGACAAATTCTGAGCCCATTGATTTAATTTCTCTTTTTCTGAATGATGAATTCTGGAGTATCATCACCAATGAAACAAACAGATATGCCCACCAGGTCTTTTAAAGGGAGACTTTGAAACAAAACTCCTGTGACAAAACTGATGTGACTCTGTGACTTTGAGTCATACTGAACAATTTTCTCATTGACAGTATTACTTTATTGTTGAGAATGCATTATGGCATTCTCAACTATTGTTTTCCTGTTTCTCTTTATTATTGTTCCGCCGTTTTTCGGCACTTAACTCGTTCAACAGTTTTCAACCGATTTCAACAATTAAGATATCAAATCGTTCAGCTTGTTTTGGACATGGTGGCTATGTCTTTTGCTGTTAATATCTTTTCAACTTTTTAACT
>JAVLVB010000890.1:6005149-6030261 GCA_032876305.1 Orestias chungarensis | reverse complement strand
TTTAATCATCAATCAATCAAATGAATAACATTTTGACAGAAGGGTGTACCTTTATTCTCTCTCCCATCTTCTCCGACACCAATCTTCTCCGGCCCTGCTACCCACACTGAATCCCAGCTCAACCCCGTTCACAGTCAGAACTCTCGTAGAATACTTTTTAGCAACCCTAATTTAGAAAATAATTTCATGTTTTAATAACCATCTCCTTTTTGGCCTAAGTGTGAAGAATGACACAGGTGTATGAGCACATTTTTTTAAATGTTTTGGTTTTTGTAGAAACTTATATTGCTCTACTCTAACGTTTAAAAAAAATTATAAGAATTAATTAATAGGCACCTATATTATCTATTAATGAGATCTTGAGAACATATGTGGTTAATTATTCCTGATATTTAGGTGCTGCCCAGTTTGTTAACTATCAGAAAGTATATATGAAACTACAAGACATACATAGAATATTTATATTATTAATCTATTAATCATAATTATTAGGAATTTCAATAAGCCAAAACCTGTTGCATTCCTATTGCATTACATTGTTTTAAAATACCTATTTCACAACATTTGCAATGGCCACTACCACAAAGAAGTGTTACACAGTAATTAAATTTGACTTCCAGTTTTGCATTCAACTTTGCTAATTTGTCACATCAGTCTGAACAACTGCATTAGTCATAATTTGAGTTATCTACAGTCCTCTTATTCCTCGACTTGACACAAT
This sequence comes from Orestias chungarensis, assembly GCA_032876305.1. NCBI lineage: Eukaryota > Metazoa > Chordata > Actinopteri > Cyprinodontiformes > Cyprinodontidae > Orestias > Orestias chungarensis. The sequence continues at coordinate 6,029,540 of JAVLVB010000890.1, read as the reverse complement.
GACCATGGCTGGTACATCATATTAGGTAATTACCTCACTACAGGAGTTATTACATTAGTATGTGGCCCCTGATCTGCTTCTAAATTTGAGTCTTTATTTCACAGTATTAACCCCTGAACCTGTGTAAGCTGCTGGATAATGTGAAACCCCTAGCACCTAATGCAGTTTCTGTGTAGAGAACTCCACTAACCTTCAGTAGCACTCTTAATAGTGGGTTATCTCCAGCTGCGACAGCTGTAAGGTCAGTCCAGAATGCTCAGCACTTTGTCTGTAGGTCTAATTCACACATAAACAAGTAGACACCAAATTTGGTAAAACATGTATTTTACAGTTTAAAGATTAAAAAAGGCTCAAGATTAAATATTTGTTATGATAAAATACAAAATGTTAAAATAAAAGTACACAATCCTTTTTCCACAAAAAAGTAAATCCCTCATGAAAGAAAGTTTTTTTTTGTTTTTTTAATTATTACCTGTGACAACAAAAAAAAACACACACAAAAAAAAATGGAACACCTCCCAGTAAAGTAAAACACAAATTCAGTCAGGATTCAACCTGTCCTCAATAAAAAGAACATTTTTATCATCCACTATTCATGGTATTACTTTATTTAATCAATTACTGGATTTAACAGAGAAAATCTTGAAGTAATTGCTTCTACAGTGGTAATGTGATTATTAATTTAGAAACGACCATTTCCTAAAGATCAGCAGGCAATATTATAATTATTGAGCTCAATTTAGCTTAAAAAGAAATTTAAACTGATTAGAAATGTCCTACATCATTTGGAGTTCAATTCATCGAAACAGATTGGGTGTCCAATTGACTAAGACTTAGGAGCTGTATTACATTTATAGCTACAAGCTGCAGTTCTATTGGTAAAAAATGAGCTTTTTTCTCATGCTTTCATTGGACTCTGTTATTTACAGTAAAACACGCTGTCTCTGGAAATCAGTATAATTGCAAACATTGAAATCATTGTGGGAGCTGCTTCATCTTCCTCTACATTGTTTCATCCAGTGAGCCGATAACAAATAGTCTTTTTCCTGCAACAGTAATTTTCAAAGTCATTGATGCCTTAGCTTTATTTCCTGTTGTCATAACTATTTTAGGTTCTAATGTAGTTTGCTACTTTTCACACCAGAGGATCTTTAGATAAATGACCTGCAAGGTTCAAGCCCAGTCTATGCTTTTTACTTTTGTCTCAAGCAGAAACTACTTACTTCCTATCACTCTTTAAGTTAATGTAGCATTGAAATATCTGAAGCGTTAAACTTCTCAGTTTGCATCTATTACCATAAAATTGAAATATTTTCATACCTTTTGTGATTATACGTCGACTTACAGCTAGTTGAATGACACCTGTGTCATGGCCCAAGGGGGTCCGTATCATTTTAACCAGCACAAAGCAACTTTGAGGACGGTGGAAGCAACCCAACCACAACTAAAAATTTGCTGACTGCTTTACAGCATATGTCATTTCCCAAGTATCTTATTTTCAGCATCATCACATGACATTTTTTTGCCACAATTAGATTCATTACCTCATCGCTATTCATCCTTCACACAGCCACTGGAAACAGAAATGTACTTCGATCCAACTGTAGGCGACCGGGAGATCAGGATTTTACGACGCTATGTGCTGGTCCTCATGGGAAATGCAGTTTTCCTTCAGGCAAAACACTACTGCTTTTTTCCAAAATGGCCTCCAAAATTGACCAAAAACTCAAACCTATTTGATGTTTCTTTATGTTTACAACTCTCACTATCAGTGAGCTAATTCTTTGAAACTACTATATTTCTTTAGATTTCTGTTTTCCCCAATACAAACTGTGACGTAGACTTCTTTAGTGTTGCTATAAATAATGAAACAAGTCATATGCAATACCAGAAAGTTTGCTTGTCCAAATATAATAATTAGTATCAAAACAATCTCAGCATCAAACAAGATGAAGAAAAGTAATACCAAAATGAGTATTCATTCAGTATTCATTCATTGCAGGGCATTGAGTTGAATTTAATCAGATTATTTGGATCTCTAAACACAGTTTACCTAATTCTCATTTAGCAAATGTCACAATGTCCACCCAGAACACCCGGAACTTGTTGGACAGGTGGTGGTTTTGGACATCGGACTGACCAGTGCCAAAATGGTGACAACCCATTCCAAAGATGGCCGCGTGGGAGAGCCAGACCAGGTCCACCGACAGCACAATTCAATCACAAAGTAGTTCCATATAACCAACAGGGAACTCCATACGACTCACAAGTAGTCCCATACGATCTACCAGCACAACAAGCTTCACCAGCTCAATACAATCCACCAAATATTGGATACTAGGGATGCCCAGAGGACCCTAGGGGAGAGAGTCAGTTCCCGATTCTAACTACAGGTGCTGACGATGAACCAATATTGAAAATTCAAATTGAAAACAGCTCCTGTATCGACACACTTGTGTAAATCCAAATTACGCAACGCATCTCCCCATGTCTGATTAATTTGTATCAACGGTAGGGTTCTCGGGAACAAGACAATTAATCCAAATGACAGCTCCTGTTAGACTCGCAACAAATGACAATGAAATAAAAATACCAATTTTGGTATCTGATCAAACACCAATTGATCTGCTGGGAATAGATGCTCTATGCAAATTAAAAATAAAAATCTGGTGTGGATCTACAAATGTACATGCAACAACATGAAGCTAAAGTTTATTGGCTAGGAGACATTAATAACTCAATTGAAGAATTAATTTCCAAATGGGGTCAGTACATTCAAGTACAAATTCCAGCTAAAAAAACATTTTTAGATTATCATTGCACAATGTACTATGACATTTCAAAAAGCACAGAGTTTGAAGAACAATGGGACAAAGAAACGCAAGGTGAAGCAGTGAGCCTTGTGTCCCAATACATTGTTTTCGGGAGACAAGGAACGGTGCTCAAAGTACAAATTAATGATTTCCTTTCTCAATGGTACAATGTTGCGGAATCTGTACCACATATAACAATCTGAATAAAAATGTTCATGCCAAGGACCTTGGACCAATGATGAAAATTGCAACACAGATTAAATGGGAACAAACAGAAAGCCCATTAATTTTCCAATCAGAGGATGCAACAATGATTAAAATAATAAATGAAACTTCTATGACAGCAAAACCAGAAGTGGTAACAGTACCAATTAATGACACAGAACAAACAAAGAAAAAGATGAGTTTGATAAAAACCTGTTAATGCATGATATGTTAAAACTAGCTCCTGAATCAGTATGGTCAAAACATGAGACAGATGTAGGACTAGTGAAATCGGCAAACCCATTTGAAGTCTAACTGAAACGAAATGCTAAACTTCCATTTCGTCTTCAATATTCATTAAAAACAGAAGCAGAAGAAGGAATTAGTAAAATCATTGAAGGATTATTAGTAGCAGGTAGTGTTGTTGGAAACTGAAAGCCCATGCAATACCCCGTTTTTTCCAGTTCTAAAGGCGGATAAGTCAAAGTATCGCCTAGTACATGACCTTCGCACAATAAATGATGTGGTGGAAGACAGATCTTCGGCGGAAATGCCCAACCTCCACACACCTTTAACTGCAATTCCTGCTCAAGCAAGATTTTTCACTGTAATTGATCTTTGTTCAGCATTTTTTACCATTCCTCTACCGGAACAATCTCAACGCTGTTTGCATTCACTTTCAGAGGTAAGAAGTACAGCTACACTCGATTACCTCAAGGTTTCAAACACAGCCCACATGTGTTCAATCAAGCACTTAAGCAGGACCTAGAAGAATTGAAAAATAATAGCACATTGATTCAATTTGTTGACGATTGGTAGAACGCATCAACGCCACGTTTAAAGCAAAACTTCGAAAGATTTGTGCATCAACTAAACTAAAATGTGTAGATGCTTTGCCACTAGCACTAACGAGCTATCACATGCAAATGCACAGAAGCACGCATTTAACTCCACATGAAATCCTGACTGGCAGGCCGATGCCTGTGCCACAATTGAGGTTACCTTTCAACGGACGTCCCCTTGAGCAGTTGCAAACTGAGTTGAAAGACTATATTGAACAATTAACTGCTATCCATAGAGTTATTTGTTAAATATAGTCTCTATTTGCAGGAAACATCCAGTAGTCCAGAGTCGGCAGTGTTGGAGAGAAAAACATGCACACGTCACCAATCACTCATCTTTAAAAGCAGATGTCATGAGTACCGCTGTACATAAAACATGCCGTGCTTAAATTTTTGATGCATCGAATATGAAAAGTTGGCATACCCAAAAACAATAAGTTTCCCCTACATCATCTCTAGGTCTCTCTCTCTCTCTCCCCCCCCCACCCCTCTGTTTCTCTTTCTCTCTCTCTTATCTCTCTCTCTCTCTCTCTCTCTCTCTCTCTCTCTCTCATACACACAAATGCACCAGATGCAAACGCTGCGGACTGACATTTAAATGAAGCAATAAAGCCTTGTTGCTCCATCTGGCATCTGCATACTCAGTGGAGATTGGGGAGTTTTCTGGTTTCGATTGTTGAGACTGATCGTATACACATCTTACACATGCACACAGAGAAAGATATATGCAGAAAAATTGCAAATATATGGATACAAAGACATAAAAAGGAGAAAAAAACAGTTAAGTCACACTGTGCTGAAAAAATCCAGGAAATCAGATGATGTTTTCATCCCATTCGTCCTGCTGTTTTCATGGACAGTTTTCAAGGAGTCCATGTTTTTAGAAAGGCATCGTGCTGCATGTTTTTGCTCCCTGTCTCTGGAGGTTAAATCATTCAACTATATGTGTAAAGAAAACTCACAGATGCAAGGCAATAATAATCTGTTAAGGCACAAACAACATGAAAAAGCAAACACATATAAAAGCACATTTGAACACAGCAGGGCCCAGCTTAACTGTCAAGCCAAACTAAAGGGACATTTAGCCCTTTAGGCAAGGTCACTCATTTATCATCCAAATATCGCCTCTAGTCAAACACATAAAAAGGTGCCTTGCCCTTCTGAAACTCACAGTTTTGTTGCATTTTTTCTTTCCATCGGTTCATACAAACAGAGTAACCCACAGAAGTCAGTCCACCTACTTTTTCCTCTGTTGCATTCTCAGCTGTTTCATGTTTACTGGTTAACTCACTACAGAATACAATGACTTGTTTTTTTACAGCTTTTTAAAAATAATCCCAAAAAATTAGAATAAAGAAGAAAATGTAACTGTCTAGCCCATACTTCGTCTTCAGCTTTACTTTAAAAAAACAAATTGTAACGTCATTAAGAAGTTCGCAAATCATTTTTACCAGGACATCAAATCTCAGGTTTTTGATTAGCAGCGCTCACTCTTTCCCAGTTCAAGTGTTTGTAAAGATCACTAAAAGGTTTGCTTAGTGAAACTGTCCACTTTTTCTATTTAGACATTGTATGTCACACTAACAGAGCAGTCTGACCAATAATAATCACAAGTCACATGCCAAGACCTTCAAATAAAACTGATGTACTACTTAACTCAACAACACTACTAATTTTTTAGTAGTGTTGTTGAGTTTTATCATCAACAAATGCAACAACTAACTATTGCTTTGAGGTAACGTGTGTTGTAAATAGGAAAGGTCTAAAACACAACATTTGTACACTCGGTGACACAGGGGACACAGGACACAGACTTAGGAATAGATTTGGGTGTATAAATTAGTACTTTGTAATCTTCAGTGTTATTGTTGTTAATATATTATGTTTTTTCCTTATGTGTCGAAAAAGTGTGCAACAAATGGTGTCCTTTGTTGCACTGCATCCTTTATAATAATCACTGTTTATATGCATCTTATATCAGGTAAGTTTTTTTTTTCATTTGCACTAATGTGAACGTATTCAATTCTGCAAATCAACAGATAAGCTTATTAAAAATCTTCACATCTCAACTTCTGTCTGAAAAGATAATATCCAAAATCGCCTGCTTCCTGCTTGTTTAAAATATTAAGAAAAACTGAAATCCTGTAATTCTTAGCTTAACAGAAATAAAACCTTCTGCAACATAAAATATTAAGACCAGTTCTACCAGCTTTGTAGTTGATTTGTGTGGCACCCTCCAAAAAATTTCTCTCTGCTGGTGAAAGCGATACGGACCCCCTCGGGCTATGACACAGATGTCATTCAAAGAGCCTTTAAGTTGACCTATAAACACAAAAGTTATGAAAATATTTTATGAAGGTTGAAAAGTTACTTAGTGTTGCTTTAAACACCATTGCCCTTGACACATATTCCTTTATTTTTCTCCTAGAGTAAACACTTGAGATGGTATGAGTTTGTTTCCTAAGTTATACAAAAAGCAGATGAAAAACTACAAAATGAGAACTGAAGTTATGTTAAAAGGTCTTAACAGACTGCCAATCACATTCTTCACAATTTCATGTCAAACTCCTGGTTATCACTAAAACTTGACTTCACTTTTCCTGCTTCCTTTAGTTGTTATTTTATCACCTGGTACTCAATGTTGTTGTCCTCATTTCCAATCTTACTGTCATCATGACTGCCCCCTCTCTCACCACTGCTCATGAACAGTCATTAACAAATACAAAATTCCCTGAAAATGAGCCTAAAATGGAAGTTACAGAAATTGCCTATGCTATAGTGAGTCTGGTTCTGCATTAATGTCCCATTCTGTCTTTTTATAGTATCATCAAAACTATAGTAACCCCTTGACAAATATTAGTCTGTTTAATACTTTTAGTATGTCTGTGTTTTTCTTGTGGTGAAAACAAACACCCACTGTTTTTAAGATTTATCAACTATCAGACTTGTCATTTAAAATATATGTTCAAGTTATTGTGGAACATGGATAGCAGTCTATACAGACTGTAGGATTCATTGTTCCAGACGCTAACTTTCAATTTCCTTCATCCCATGTTACATAATCCTGTGTTTGTTCCTGATCTCTTGCTCCAGTGTGTTACTGACTGGGCAATAGTTACTTGTTGCTGTGAAATGTAACTCCCAAAGGTCCTTTGACTCTCTTTGTTTCTGACACATTGGCAACTCTAAACCAGAATGAGCACAGATGTTCTCTAGTAATATCCGAGGTACATGCCTATGCTTCAGAGAGTTTATTATCACAACTATAATCTTAACTCTAGCTACTTTATACTGTACACTATGTAGTCTCTAAGCTGTGCAGTCACAAAACCTGCCCCTTGGGCTTCCTATCTGCTGTTGTAGATACTTGCCTCTGTGGATCTAGTGTTAAAGGAGTGAAATCTATACAATACCATAATGAGATACTCGGTTCTGGTCCAGCTGGACTTGTATGGCTGTTACTAAGATTTCAAGGTATCTGTTTTATTCAGTTTTTGCAGATCGTATGATCTAGGAACATCTTCTAATATTTCTCATAGGGGTGCTGCTGTTTGTAGAGCTTCAGGATATATTGTGTAAACTGTGGGACATTCCAATTCCCTTGCAGCCAATTTAGAAATTAGCCCAGATGAGGGGAACACAATCTGACAATATGAGATTGTGATGGATTATAATAGGCCAAAAATCTGCCAAACTGTATAACACAGGCATTCTGACACTGTCAGAAAAACATTATTTACTTGACTTTAAATGTTAGTCCTTGTTGGATTTTATTGTTGCAATCCCACATTGTAAGTCTTTTGGGATGAATACCTATTGCATGGGGTTCAATATTGTTTTCCACTTGGCACTCAAGTAATAAATTAAGTTATTTCAATTAATATAGCCCTGTTTTAAATTAACAAAAACTACTTTGTTAAGGAAAGTTAAGCAATTTTTGTACAAACGTTGCTCATTGGGAGGCTCTCTGTTCAAAATACAAATTAGGTCAGATGGTAAGCAACCATTTTTTTAGGTTTGAAAAACAAAGTGTTTGTTACTATTGGTAACGTTTCCTTCCTCAGCGCCAGTTATTGCATGTCTTTTTCTAATCGTTCTCGAGTTTTCCTTGCTGTTGCTCAAAGTGTTTCTCCCGTTGCTTCTAGTATCATTCCCTCGTTGACTCCTCAAGTAATTTACTTATGTGCTCAACCCAGGTTTACCTGCAAGACTCTCTCCATGCTCCATACTCACCTCTCTGGATTTCCCATCTCCTTGCTCGGCTCGATCTGCTCGCTCCAGCACCTGCAAAAACAACATTGGTAACCCCCTGAACAACCTCTCCCTCTGACAATCTTCAAGAACCCTCAACCCACTTACCTCTCCCTGGCGGTCATCATCTCCACCCAGAGTAAGATCCACACCATCAAGATTTATCCTCACCCCTTTGATGATATTCACCTCTTCTGTCCTCATCCTCCAGAACTCCCGGTCTCCTGGCGTCGTTCCTGCCGTTACCTGCCTCAAGATCGTTATTCAAACCCTGTTCAATAAATTAACTTTTTATGATAATTCTACTCCTGAGAGTCCTCCTCTTTATGTGGTTCAGAAAGATAAAAGACCTCACCACAAATATACTTATTGGTAAAATGTGTACAACTGGCTGTAAAATTACAAGCAATGTAAAGCCTGATATTGTTTCCCATCATAGTTTTCCTGAAGCAAGAAACAATTTCCCTGAATAAAAGACAACAAATTAGTCTAACAAAATAATCCAAAAGGCAAATGGGGACCTGTAGGCTGGAAAAAGTTATATCAACTGAAGAATATGCAAAGGATTTACAATACCCACAAGATTAAAAACACTGGGCAGATGATTAGTTTCAGGACCATTTGTTTTTTGCATACAATGCCCTCCATACAGAACTGCTTTCCATGTATGACATGCACTAAGACTGTTACATCAGTCTGTGTTACAGACCATTAACTGAGACCCCTAAAGCACTGCACTATTTTTTTTTCAGATAAAGATATGATAATATCGTTAGGTGCCGTGGGTTTGTGAGATCAGGCCTAATGCTTCAAACAAAGTATTTTATAGCATGACACCTTTAGAATGGAACACTTTTTAAACTCTTATCTCTTCTTTGTTTATTTAAGTATTTTTTTATGCTAGTACCTTTTTTCAATGTTATTTTTATTGTTCACATATCTAAATTTAGAAAAATCTCTTGTGTTCTTTTGTTATTTGAATTTTCTGCACTATAGACAGATCTATATAAAAAGATAACCAATGTTTCTGTCCCATATTAGCATGACATGAAGAGAAGTACCAGAACTTATTCTTTGCAATGAAAGCACTGGCTGTAACACTTAAACAATTCCCACTGTGGGCCAGTAATGGACATTTTTATTCCATTCAATTACAAATTGTTGAAATAATCACTGAAAAATCTCCAGAAAAGTCCAGAAAGAATGCTACAGAAGGTTGGATTCTTAATGCTGCCATTTTGTAACAGTATTTTATTAAATTTGGATTGCAGTCCCTGTGAAAAGATAGTTTATTGATTTGTTTTTGTATAAAAAAATTTGTTCATTTGTTTTATTTTGTTTGCTTGTTGTACATGCCATAATCTTGTACAATTAAAAACCTATTCTGTGGGCATTTATCACTGCTTAAATGGAATTTAGAAACATTAAAATCATTTACAATGAAAATTACTAATAATGACTGTTAGAAAAGCCTAGAACAGAACCTAAACCTTGGTGGAATGACGACAAGAGGTGTTGACATTGCCATTTACAGATATTTTGTTAGAAATCTAGGTTTTGTGCCTATGTGTGCAGTTTTTTCTGTCTTTCTTTTGGCAGTGTTGGAGCTGAAGCATAAGAGGAGCTGTTCATCAATCCTTAGATGCCTTAGTAATAAAATAAAGCGCTCTGAAGTTCTTTTTCTGTTAATTGGTTTCCCCGATTGTAATTTCTCAAAATGAGGACTGAATTTTTTAATCAGACACAAAAAATAAAACGTAAAACATTTATTGAATCTTTAACTAATGGATAACTAGAAAACATCAACAGCAGGATCAGGCACCTTTGAGGTAAACAGGTTAAACATTTAGAAGACTCAAAAAACTATCTAATAAAGTCATGAACCTTTTCAGAATCCACAAGTAACAGCCATTTTGGCTAAAAATCAGGAAGACTTGTAGTCATGGGACTTAAATAAGATCAGGCTCCATGCAGACAAGATCCATGCAGACAAATCGATGGGCTAGACTAGAGTCAGGAGGTTATGGGCAAAAATAAAGTTCATGACCAGATGACTAAAGCAAGTGAGATATCTGATAAGGACAAGGCAAGGCAGGAATATCCAGGGGATGAGAACTGGCAATCATACATGGATGGAACAACGGACATCTACTTACACAAATGACTGCCACAACTGTATAGGAATGCAGGTTAACAGTTGCATGGCATGAACTTGATTGCACTGTAGATAAAGAGGATGCAGGTGCATCAGATGAGTTTGAGAGTGGAGGAGGAGAACAGAGCGGGAAGATAAGTTGAAATCATAATATCAACATCCACTGTGCCCAGGTAACTTTCATGTTGCTGCAGACTTTGCTACTCTCAGACCCTTTCTGTATATCTAATTTTCAAGACCTCTGCAATACTTACTGGATCAACAACCATGGCTCTCAACCACCATAACTCACCAGCTTTTACAACCACTCTGTTCTCCACCTGGTTCCACCCTGCTCCTGGATTTGTTTGTTCCATCAGCTCCTCTGATATTTCACCTTGGTTTCTTTTCTTGAAATCTTTTAAAGTTACTTTTGCGACTCACCATCACAAGGACTCGCTTGTGCTCCCTTTATCTATTCACTTCCTTCCTGAGGTTATATAACCAACTTGGACGAATGCAATATTGCTGCACAAGTGACTGTAAATCTAAATAAAAAAATCCACAATTTGTCTTCAAGAATGACTTGTTTAAAAAAATGCAGGCTCAGTTCTAAAATAAAAGCTAGCAAACCTGTTTTACAGTGGAGAGACTGGGCTTAATTTATGTTAAGTATCAGTTTAAAAAGATAAATCAAAATTATCTTATTAACTTACATTTGTTTCATCCTTAAACATTGAAATTTTCAGAGCAGTAGACTGATGCTTTTTATCGACAGCAAAACTCCTTAAGTGACATAGACAGGAGAAGTTCATGCTAATGAGTGGTGTCATGTCCTAACATGAATCACTATAAATAGATATTTCGTCATTAAAGGCAGCAGCCACACCGCCTTTCATTGCTTATCATCATCAGTCTGCAGCCTTATTAAATGTTCTAAAGTGTACACCATTTGACAAGAAGTCGGTATATGGCACTAGGAAAGCAATCCAGCTGTCTGGCAGCTTCTTGCTTATCCCTCATTTGGAAGCTTACATTGCAATCACATATAACTAGTACAGATTAGGCAGCTTTTAGTGTGAACAAAAGTTTCACCTCCAGAAAAACTGTCATATTTATGATCAAAATTATGTGGTTACTTATTTATTCACTCACTTTTCATATTCATCAACATAAAGAGATTGTGTTGCCAATAAAATGTCAAGAGTCAAGAGACATCGCTGGTTTCCTTTACTCTTTACTCTGTATAAATCTGCCATTCAAATTGATTTAAGCAAAAGATGTATACTAAAGTAAATTTAACTGTGCACTAAGGATTATTTTATACCAGCAGAAAATGGGTTATTATTTCTTCCCAGGAATTTGCAACATGAACAAGTTTTGGTTAAAGTAAAATATGTCAGTGGAAACAGTTTTTTTACGCCAATGATAGCTGAACTACTGACATATTTAGAGTTAACCCCACCTCTTCCCCTCTGACCAGTAGAAGCAGACAATGAACCAAATATGACTTTCTAAGTAAATTTTTATTCAAATTGTATTTGTTTTTACTATTAAACAGAGTTTCTTCACAGTAACTCCTGTTTCTAGCTCTAGTTAAACACAGATCCGCGTTTGGAAATGTTGATCTCCATTCCAAATGTTATTTCAAGCACAGACTGCTGTTAAAATAGCATTTATTAGTAAGACTCGCAATATTAACATTAGAACACTATATATATATATATACGTATATTAAACACAAATTATATAAATTAAAACTTTTGTTCATTTAAGAAATAAATAATTATTAAAATTGCACAGGTAAATTTTTTTAATTCAACAAACTGCAGGGACTTTTTCATAATATAAATGTAATGTATTGCTAATATATATGGTCCCATTGTTGATGAACCCTCATTCTTCCATTCTTTTTTCGCATAACCATCAGGAGGGGACCTCAACATGGTATTTGACGCAACTGTGGACAGGCTCGGTAACACAGGGAGTCAGTGTAACTGGCAGTCGACCAAAATTATTAAACAATACAACATCGATTTTGGTCTTTGAGATACATGGCCCTCCCAGCATCCCTAGCTTAAGGATTACACATTTTTTTCACCTGTACACTGGTCATACTCAAGATTAGATTATTTCCAAGTTGGCAGCATTCTATTGAGGGATATTTCAGAAAGCAGAATCTACCCCATCACTGTCAGTGATCATGCGCCAGTGCGCATCACTCTGATGAATAAGAAAATCAAACCAGCATCTAGGAATTGAAGATTTAATATATCATTACTTAAAGACCCTGAATTTACTAATTTCTTTACAAAGGAATGGTCTATGTATTTGGAAAATAATGATCAGCCTGGTATATCAGCCTGCACTCTCTGGGAAGCCGGAAAAGCTGTAATGCAAAGTAACATAATCTATTTTCCTTCAACTAAGAAAAAGAAGGAGAACTCAATAATTATAGAATTGGAACTTAAACAGTTAGAGAATGCCGACAGTGCATCTCAAGAAGAACATATATTAAAAAGAATAAGGAAACCCAAATTGGAAATTAATAAAATATTATATAAGAAAACACAGTTTATGGCGCAAACACTTTGTTTTGAACATGGCAACAAATCTGGAAAATTCCTAGCAAACCAGTTAAAAATGAATAAAGAGAAAGCAACTATCACATCTATCAGAGACTCAACAGTTACCCATGTTACCCATGATCCTGATGCAATTAACTATGTTTTTATGAATTTTTACACAGAGTTATATTCATCAAGCAACGATCCATCAGATATAAACATTAAACTACTTCAGTTTTCTAGTAATAAAGCTCTGGGACCAGAGGGTTCCCTAGCTGAGTTCTACAAGGAATTTTGGACTATACTAGAACAAAAATTCCAAAGAATGATTTTGGAAATCAAAGAGAAAAACAAAGTTCCCTCAAATATGAATTCTGCAAAATTATTTTGCTCCAGAAACCAGGGAAATACCCTATACTCCCTTCCAGTTACTGTCCTATATCTTGATAAATGTAGATCTCAAGATAATCTCAAAAGCTCTTGCTAGAAGACTGGAAAAAGTAACACCTTTTTTAATGCATCCAGATCAAACAGGCTTCATAAAGGGAATACAGTCTTCCACTAATATGCGCAGGTTAATATTTTAGACTATTCTACTATCAATAACCTCGAAGCCATAATTGTTTCATTGGATGCAGAAAAAGCATTTGATTGTGTAAAATGGAAATTCCTTTTTGCAGTATTGGACAAATTTGGGTTTGGTTCATCGTTTATAAACTGGATGAGAATTCTGTATAGCTCTCCAAATGCTTGTCTTCGGACCAATGATTAAAATTCTCTAACCTTTAGTCTGCAGAGAAGCACCAGACAAGGTTGTCCACTGTCCCCTTCACTTTTAGCACTATTTATTGAACCCCTAGTAGCTGCCATCAGAGAAAGCAGAGATATAAAAGGTTTCAGTCCCAAAATATTAAACATAAGTCTTTATGCGGATGATGTATTACTTTTCCTCCAGATTTCATAGGTCTCTATAACTAACACTATTGCACAAATGAAAAAATTTCTGAACTCTGCACTTTCTGAATACTCAATTAAGTGGTCAAAATCTATTGCTCTGCCAGTTAATTGCAGCCCCCAGTATTTATTAACTAATATGCTGAAGTCGGGAAACATTAGATACCTGGGAATAAACATCTCCCCCAGGCTTTCAGAGCTGAAAAAGCCAAATCACATTCAACCTTTAAAACTGATCGAAAACGATCTTACAAGGTGGAATCCCCTGAGTTTATCACTCAAGGGCAGAGTAGCCACCATAATGATGATGATCATTCCTAAAGTAAATTACTTATTTTCAATGATTCCCACAAGCAAATGCTATGCTTGGTTTAAGTCACTAGACTTCAGTATCTCCAAATTTTTATGGAAAAACAAACCACCAAGAATTAGCCTGAAAACGCTGCAAAACATTAAAGATTTTGGCGGTTTAGAATTACCATACATTAAGAAATATTTTCTAATAGATTGCAATATATCTCAGATTGGTTTAACAGTAACCCACGAGATGAAGATGGATGGACATGGAACAAACATTCTGTGATAATTTGGAAATCTGTGATTTACTATTTATTAGCCCGAATATTAACCGTCATAAATGCTTTAAAAGCTTCAACATCAGCTTCTCTCTGACAGCCTGGTAGGAGTTTCTTAAATTAACCATTTCCTTACTCTTTCTAGAACAACTCTGAGATTCTGCAAAACAAAAAACTTCTAAACTTTACATTATGGGAAAACAAAGGAATAAAGAATCTGGAACACATAGTTCAAGATGGTAAATTAATTTCATTTGATACACTTATAACAGTATATGGAATAAATAGCAACAGATTTTTAGAATACCAACAACCAAAGGCAGTAACTAATAAGAAATGCATTGTTAAGCAACTAGATCTACAACTCCCTTGCAGGCTAGCAGCAATCTTAAAAATCTGCTCTCCAAAATACCCTTAAAAAATATGCAAACTATTATCCAAGATGCACAATCCAATTTCTTTATCTGGCTTGGACGTGCTGGCATGGAGGTAGATCAGTACCGACATTATCATCATGGCACTCATGGCGCGGTCGCAGCTGCCCTGGGCCCCTCCCGCTCTCTGGTGGCTGCTGGGAGATGGGGGGGCGCTATCCTCCAGGGGCAGCGCCTCTGCTCCCGGTCTTACACACCTTACTCCCCTCTCCTCTCTTACTCGAGTCCACAACATTTATCCAAACACTTACTGTTTGTTTTTTGGGTGGGGGGGTAGACCTTTGCCACACTCCATGAACACCTCCCCCTCATTTTTAATTGCACATTAGTCACTATTACATACCACACAATCACACCACACACAGGGCAGTTGGGGGCGGGGGGCCGTGAGGCAGCTGGAGAAGGCTCCTGGTTTATAGCATGTGCTGACACAAAGGGTCCGTGATTGGGGCGGGGCGGGAGAGGAGGTTCGCTGTGTGCAAACAGTGGCATGCTTCCCTCCACATCTCCTCCCCTACCATTTTAACTACATCCTAGTTTTCAACCAGAGGGGGGAGGGGAGGAGTCTTCCTGCGCCCCTGTTTCCTGGGTGCTGCCTGGTGTGGGGGGGAGTAGGTCTGTGGGCTTGGGGCGGTGGAGGAAGCCTCGGTGGAGGCAGCGTTGGTGGGGGCGCTTCTTATCCCGGAGTCGCCCACTGTGCTGCACCAGAGGATGGTTCGCCCAACCACCACCACCCCAGAGTGAGTGAGTGAGTGAGTGAGTGAGTGAGCATGGAGTGAGTGAATATGCATGATTGTGTATAAATGTGGTTGGGGCTGGGTCTGGGTGTCCTCTGGCCTTCACATGCTATTCCTATGTGGGAGGGGTTGTGCCCTGCTCCCTCCTTGCCCTTCCTCACTGCTCACTGCTGCACTCACCTGTGGCCAGACTTGGCCCTGATGTGCAGTGCTGGGAGTGTGGGGATATGTATCGGGTGGTAACCCGGTAACCCGGGTGGCTGTGTGTGGTCACCTGTCCCTCTCGGGTGTCGGGCAGGCTCTCTGCTGGGCGCTGGGGGTGCTCGAGTGTTTGGTGCCAGGGTGCCCACCCTTGCCCATGCTTGGGCGACCACTGCCTTGCGGGATGGGTAGGGTGCTGCTCCTGGCACCTTGGGGGCTCTACTCCGCAGCCGCGGGGGTTCTGCCCAGGACCCCCTCTGTGGTCCTCTGGGTGGGTGCGTGGTGGTCCTGCGGTGGGCTGTCTGATCTCTGTGCTGTTGCGTGGCAGTGGCCCTCTGTACCCATGGTGTACAGAGGGCCCACTTGTGCTGGCCCTGAGATGTCCTCACTGCACAACAACCTGCAAAGCTCCAGTATGAAATCCCGCCTGGCAATATGGGCACCTGAGCAGCTCTGGTATAGGACCCACGAGTTCGTGCGGCTATGTCCAGTACCTTGTAAACTACCTCAACAGGCCATTTTCTGGTTGTGGCACGGGCAGAGTATTGTCTCTACATCTTGTCAAAGTTGGGTGGTGTCAAAAGTTTCTAGAGTTGTCAAACAACCGTGAGTAGCGAGGGTGTGTGACGCGAAAAATGACGACTGTATACAGCTTTATAAGGGGTTAAAAATTACTCCCTCTCAATTACAGGTATAAATTGTCTTTTTTTCTTCTTTTCTTTTTATCACACTCTTACCAAAATTCACTAAATGAATAATAATCCATTTTAGGACAAGTAATGAACATGAAGATGCAGGGGTTTTATTTTAAAAGAAATACAAGCATTTGAAAACGCTAGAAGGTAAAAAAAGGCTCCCATGGCGGTTCTAGTGTTAAGTCATTTGTCATTTAAAACTACAAGTTCAAAATAACATGTTTTAAAGGAAAACTTGTTTCAGGTGGTCGATTTTGGCACCACTGTACTCAAAAGCAGTAGTGTTTTACCTGAAGGAAGACTGCATTTCCCATAAGGACCAGCACATAGTGTAGTAAAATCCTGATCTTCCGGTCGCCTGAAGTTGAAGTACATTTCTGTTTTCAGTGGGTGTGTGAAGGATGAATGGCGATGAGGTAATGAATCTAATTGTGGCTAAAAAAATGTGATATGATGATGTTGAAAATAAGAAACAGGGAAAGTAAGGTATGCCATAAAGCAGTCAGCACATTTGTAGCTGTTTTGTGTGGCAGTGTTCCTCAAAGTTACTTTGTGCCAGTTAAAGCGATAAGGACACCCTCGGGCCATGACAGAGGTGTTATTCAACGAGCTGGAAGTTGACGTATTATCACAAAAGTTATGAATTTTTTTTATGAAGGTTGAAAAGTTACTTAGTGTTGCTTTTTAATTTTACATGATAAAAGAAACCAGATTTCTTAACCTGATTAAAGTGACTGGTAAGATTAGGGGAGGACCCAGGTCCTGCTTGTTGACTTTAACTGCAACCAAATGGTAAGGAGGCAACCTATGTCATGTAATGTCATGTCCAGGCCCTCTTGTAAAGATTTTTGGAGGCTTCCTTCAGGTCATGGGTCTCTTTTGTACTTGCTGCTATTGTTATGTATTTAGAAAATAAAATGAGAATTGTTGTGTCCCACATTATTGCACATCACACTTTGATAAAATTTAGTTCTGTTTTCTTTTGTAATACAATCTATGTGTTGATGAGTGGTTTTGCAAATCAACTTCCTAAGACACAATAGAATTACAATTGATCAATTAAATTGGGAGAAAATGTCTTATCTGGGAATGCCGATATTTTTGCTAACTGAGAGCCCTCTGTACTGCAGGTTAAATCACAGACTAAATATACAGTATATATCTAAAGTAAACAGCTGTTGTGTTGATGGTGCCTGGTAAAAGAGTAATGCCCTCTGTCAGAGTAAGGAAATTTGGGTTTAGTAATGCTTTATCAAAGAAAAAGAAAAATTAGATAAGAAATCAAGTTATCAAGTTAAAACGCCTTTGATTTACTTTAGCGCTAAAGCTAGAAACAAGTAAAGGGGCAGAAATAGGACTGGCACAACAAAAATAAAGGGGAGAAAATATAAATATCAACTGGCAGAAGAATGGGGAAGCACTCAGAAGAAAGGAAGATATGACAATTGTGGGACTAATTAAAATAGACTCAAGAAGCTGGAGAAAGAGGCAAGAGGGAGGGGAGTAAGGTAAAAAAAAAGAACACAAGCACAGACGATTTAAAAAAAGCAAAGAGAGCTTGTGAGAAACGGGGAACTGATGCACAATTTTCCTCTTTACAGAGGGAAATTCCACCAAGCTTCACACAAAAATGCTATATATGTAAATGATAAACAAGACATTAGAAATATGTTTTCATAATTCAGCACATTTTTTAATTAAATTAGTTTGAAAAATTATGTAGCGCCAAACCACAACAAATGTCTCAAGTAAATTCAATCCTGTAAATTCAATCCTGTAATACAGACAGATTCCAATTGTAGTAGTGACAGTGACGAGTTAAGGTGGTACGTATCGACATCCCTTCCTGTTGTTGCACTGTGTCTCTGTTAGCGTCTGCTAGCTCCGTGCTCTCTCTTATTACTCCTAATTCTCTGTACTGAGACATATCTAGCTAATTCTAAACACATCTTCAAGTTAATCCCACATTTCTGCTGCTCCACTTGGCGTTTTTAGAAACCGTAATTGTTCTAAACTGACCTTTTTTTTGTGTAGTGAGCTCTCGCTAGCTTAGTTAGCTTAGCTTCTAGTGGTGCTATGGCTTCTCCCTCTGCTTCTCTTCTGTCCTGCTCTGTGTGTCAGATGTTTAGTTATTCCTCTGCCTCCTTTAGAGATAATGGTATGTGCATTAAATATAGCATTTTTATAGCTTTGAAGGCGAGGGTGTGTGAATAGGAAGCTCGGCTCCGCGCTTTTGAAACACCAGCAGATAATTGAGGCCCATTGGCTAGCGTGGAGCCAACAAGAACAAGCAGCCTTAGTGATCCTCTAGCAGTTCCCACGCAGCTGGGAAAGCAGCCTGGCTGGGTGACTGGACGAAAAAAGATTAGTCCCAGAACCCAGCGTAGGGGTCACCACCAACCTGTTAACGTTTCAAATCAATTTTCCCCACTCAGCCATACACCCGCTGAGAAACAGACTCTGGTAATTGGCAGCTCCATAGTCAGAAACGTTGCTTTAGAGAAACCAGCAACCATTATCAAATGTTTGCCAGGAGCCAGAACAGGCGAGATAAAATCATACCTCACCTGCTGGCTAAGGATAATCGTAAACACAGTAAGATTGTTATTCACGCTGGCGGTAATGACACCCGGTTACGGCAATCGGAGGTCACTAAAATTAGTGTTGCTTCGGTGTGTGAATTTGCAAAAACAATATTGGACTCTGTAGTTTTCTCTGGTCCCCTGCCTGATGGGACCAGTGACGACATGTTTAGTCGCATGTTGTCATTCAACCGCTTATTATCAATGTGGTGTCCAGAAAATGGTGTGGGTTACATTGATAATTGGAAAACCTTTTGGGGGAAAACCTGGTCTGATCCGGAGAGATGGCATCCATCCCACTTTGGACGGAGCAGCTCTTCTTTCTAGAAATATGGCCGAATTTAATAATTCCCCAAATTACTGACAAACCAGGGTCCAGACCAGGAAGCAGAGTCGTAGTTTAGAACTCCTCTCTGCGGCTTCTCTACAGTTACCTACCGTTCATCCCATTGAGACTGTGTCCTGCCCACGGCCAAAACCAAATAGATTAAAGATCAATCTAAAAAGAGCTAATCCTGAAAATCTCACAAATATAAAAACAACTCAGATTAAACAAAAATGTACAACTATTAAGTGTGGCTTATTTAACATCAGATCTCTCTCCTCAAAGTCCCTATTAGTTAATAATTAATTCTTGATAATCAAATTGATTTGCTTTGTCTCACAGAAACCTGTCTGCAGCAAAAGGATTATATTAGTATCAACGAATCAACTCCCTCTAATTATTCCATCTTTCAAATTCCTCGAAGTACTGGGAGAGGTGGAGGAGTAGGAAGCATTTTTCAATCAGATTTATTAATTAATCCCAGGCCGACTAATAGTTATAATTCGTTTGAACATTTAACCCTTAGCCTTCCTCATCCAACCTCTAAAAGAATTAAACCACTTCTGTTTGTTATTTTGTATCATCCGCCAGGTCCTTACTCTGAATTTATAGATTAGATCTCAGATTTTTAATCTGAACTAGTTTTAAACACTGATAAAATAATTATAGTGGGAGATTTTAATATTCATGTTGACACCAAAAATGACAGCTTAAACGTAGCATTTACTGCTATTTTAGACTCAATTGGCTTCACTCAAAAAATCCAAACACCTACCCACTCTCTTGGTCACACTTTAGACCTTGTGTTGATTTATGGCATTGAGTGTGAAAAAGTTATAGTACTGGCTCATAACCCTCTCCTTTCTGACCATTTTTTGAAAACTTTGGAGTTCTTTTTCACTGAGTACTTAAAATCTGAAAGAAAATATCTTTATAGTAGGCGTCTATCAGACAATGCTGTTACAGCCTTTAAAGAATCCATTCCACCTTTAATTTCGTCAGTATTTCAGAGAAACGCATTGGGGGCAACAAATTGATTTCAAGCCCTACACAGATTGATGCCATTGTTCCTAATATTACGTCCTCATTGCGTGCTATTCTCAGACAATGGACTTGTGTCTATTCTAGTTCTGTTAGATCTCAGTGCTGCTTTTGACACAGTCAATCACAATATCCTCAAAGGCTCGAACACACTGTGGGGATCAAGGGAACAGCACTAGGCTGGTTTAAATCATATTTGTCTGATAGATCCCACTTTGTTAATTTAAATGACAAATCTTCTCCGCATTGTAAGGTTACTTTTGGAGTAAACTGGGTATTGTACTTGGCCCAATTCTATTTACTATATACATTCTCCCTATTGGTAAAATCATCAGACAGCATTGTGTTAATTTCCACTGTTATGCTGATGATACACAACTGTATTTATCTATAAATCCTGATGAAGACAGCGTAATCCGGTTGGGGGAGGAACTTAGTCTTGACAGACGGTTCTCCTTTGCTCTACCTTCTTCATGTGTCACTCTATAGGTTTATGTTGTTTAAGTTTTCTATAGTTATGTTGTTATAGCCTTAGACTGCTGGAGGACAATCTGACCACTTTTCTCTCTGCTACTTTCTTTCTTTGTCCAATCTGCTTTAGTTACCGTTATTTCAACCTTGTTAACCTTTTGTTTTCTCTTAGTGCTCTTCTCTCCATAGTAACCACACCTGGTCTGGCGTTCTGTAAGCCGAGACAGCTTCTTGGATGAAAAAATGGGCTGAGATGCTTCCAGTGACGCTCTACAACTGCTTCCATAAACTCTTTTTTTTTCCAGTATCCTGTGCATCTATTTTAGTTTTCTGTCTCTTCAAAGCCCAGTCGGTCGTGGCAGATGGCTGCTTGTACTGAGCCAGGTTCTGCTGGGGGTTTCTTCCTGTTAAAGGGGAGTTTTTCCTCTCCACTGTCGCTACATGCATGCTCAGTATGAGGGATTGCTGTAAAGTCAACGACAACACAAGCCATTGCTTCAGTCAGCGGATTCCAGAGGAGTGAATGCTGCAAGTCAATGACTCGTTGCAATCTGCTGGAGTTCCTTAGATTGGAAACTTTTTCAAATTGATATTATTTTATGATGTATCCTTGATTTTAATGGATTTTCTTGTAAAGTGCCTTGAGACGACATCTGTTGTAAATTGGCGCTATATAAGTAAACTGATTCTTGAGTATCTACATCCCAAATGATCAAAGTTATTAAACTATGCCAGTAATTACAAGTTTTTAGTGAAATTACTTTAAATGTTTTCTATATAAGGATGGAAGTGACTCAGGATTTATTTTTTTTCTGAATGACCTTGTAGTTACAGTGACCTATCACTTGCATTGTGCAGTTGTCTTTCCACCAAAACTCTCATACCAAACATATATACAAAAATCTTTATCAAAATCAGCATAAGTGGCCATCTGCCACAACCAACTGGGGGTTTGAGAACACAGAGATTTTGTAGATATAATATTTACTCTCAGATGAAAAAGAGAATGAATGAAAAAATATATATTTTGACTTTTAGTCCACACAGTTCACATTACAAGCTGCAGCCGAGTTGGTAGCAAGCTTGTTAGGAAGCCGGGTGATAAACAAGCCAGAGCACATTGTCTTGGCATTAGAGATGAGCAGATGTGTGAAAATGTCACCACAAATACCCCCCGGTCACAAAATGTCACCTTTCCACTCCACTCGACACCCTGATTTTCATCCTAATCTGTTCTTGTTTCCCTTTCCTCTAATGTTTGACTTCCTCCCTTTGCTTTTGGTGTTATTTTGTATGTTCTCATACTTATTAACGTCCACCACTCTAGCTACGGAGCAATTCGTTTATTCTCTAGCCATTCAGCATTACTACATTTTTTATCTTCTCAAAAGGGCAGATATGGGAAGAAAAAGTAGCAGAACTTTTCAAAATCCCATCTTGTCCCGTGGCTCGCACTTATTTCTTGCTTCCTCTGGTATTGTACAAAGTGTCATTCTTTTCTTGATTTAATGCAGCTGTACATATATGCTTCAGCATTTTGCTCACCTTGGTTTTGGTGTGATGCACTAAAGAGCATTCCAACCACACAGGTTTTGTTTTAAAAATTATTTAGATCAATGAGGAACCTAAGTTCCAATAATGAAAACCACAGCAGGTAGTGGTGAAAAGAAAACATGTATAAAAATGTTTCATCAATTGTTCTTAAATAAACTAACTTTAGGTAGGTTTTGCCATTTTACCAGTCTGTTGCACATTAAATATCCACAAATAGCTATTCCTTCCCAACCTACCAAAAGACATTTAACCGTATTTGAATTTAATTCTGTAAGTAGTTCATTTTTTATCTAATTGTGGATTATTAATGACAGCCTATTGTTTTGTTGATAATTCTGATTAAATGATTATGACCCATGATCGAAGCAAATCATCTAAAACAACCTCCATCAGGTAAATGTTAATTATTTGAGTTACTTAATTACATTTAGTGAGGTAATGACAGGTACCCTCCCAAACCACAACATAGGGTTATCTTTTTTATACTTTAGGGGTAATACTCTAGAATAAGGTCTGTGAACAGAAGAATTTGTAAGTCTGTCATGACAAATAATAGTATTCCTCCAAACCTGTGATCAGACGTATGATAATAATCTGCATTATTATTATTTATTTTTTTATAGTTGTCCGAATAGGTAGCCAAAGAGATGAAAGTCTGCCTTGTCTTGTACATACTGTAAGTATTTTAAGAAATGTAATTTTTGATTATTCTTAATTTATATTGTAGTTAGATATTTAGGTTAGGTTTTCTGGTTCTATAAGACTATCCAATATATCCTCTACGCACCAACATAATGAGAAAAGCTTTAACTTTGTGATTTGCTTATTTCTCTGTCTCCTCAATGTTTAATTACTTGTTGACACAAAAAGAAAACCAACTAAACCCATGGCCACAACTAAATACATTTAGGCAAATGTAAATGGTGAAGCTAATTTGCTGAACGTCAAACTGAGCATCAGAATCAAAAACAAATGGGATTTAGGTGACTATTACTTCTTAGTGGTTACTTTTACATGACAGTGTGGGTATTTTGTAAATGATTGATCTGTTAGGATAATGTACAATGTCAAATGCACAAAGCTTAAGCTATGTCAAAAGGGTTACTTGAACTTGACCATTTGTTCACAAACTCCAACAGTGACTATAGTCACATCAGCAGCTTCCAGATGATCACTTTTGGGATCTGGTAAAAAGCAGGTTCACGTGATAACAGATCTGCAGCAAATGTGCAATACATTAATATGGACCAGTGAGTTGGTGAAAGAGAGATGCTTCTGACACCTGTTTGAATTCATGCAGCAAATTATTAGGACAAACACTAACCCCATTCTTAAGGAAGAAAATGGGTCAAATCTAGTATCTCCAGAGTGATATACAGCAATCCTATCTGTAATTGTGTTATAGAAGTTAATTATAGAGGGTATTGTATTGGTGGGTAATAAGTGCTTTTAGATCTTTCAGGGCAATAAATACTCTCAGAATAGCTGGGTCTTCAAGGATTTCTTGAAGGTGGAAAGATAATCTGATGCTCTGATAGTGCACGTAAGGTCGTTCCACCAGTGAGGAACCGCAAATGAGAAGAGTTTAGATTGATCTGCACGGGGCTTTGGTTGCGTTAGTTGGCGCTCCTTGGTGGAATGGAGCGTTCGGGCAGTGACGTAAGGCTTTAAGAGGGTGTTAATGTAGAGGGGTGAAAAATAAGTTATTAGTAAATAAAAACAATAAGTAAGAAAATAGGCACCCCAACATAATTTTTCATTTTGTATTCTTAATTTGTCGTTGTGATAAGTTCTAAGTTCTTTTAGTAATAATTCGGTTACTCTGTGCAACTCCATATACAGCCGCTAGGGGCGCTGTCGCGTTGGTGGCATAGAGAAGATTGAGCATACAAGAAGAATAAATCTTCCGGTTGAATGTGAATGAAGCTCAACGTGTGTGTCTCGTTTTTCTCTTACCACAGGTCAGTAAAAATATGGTTTTATGTACATATATTAGTAATTGACAGTTTGT
>JAVLVB010000890.1:5987463-6005049 GCA_032876305.1 Orestias chungarensis | reverse complement strand
GGACTTGTTCTGAAGGCTAATTGGAGCTAATGCTAGCGGACTTTTACACGTGTGTGTGTGCTAGCTGAAGGACTGCGGAGTTCATTTGAACTTGATGTGTTTTGCACTTTTTGAAAGATTTCTTACAAAGGACATTATTTTGATTTCTTTATTTATTTTATTTGATGTTTCGTTATGGGTTTGTTAAAAAAACAGATAATATATTTGGGACATATGTGAAGCTGAGTACGGAGGAATAACATTAAAGGAGTATTGCGCCTTTGTCAGTTTTATATTAAGAGTAGAGTTTATGTGAAATGGAAAGTATTTTTGTTCTATTGAAACAATGAACATTGTTAAAAGCTAAGATGCTAAAATGTTATAAATATATTTCATTTGTGCTGATTAACAATGGTAAAAGCTATTACAATAGTTAAAAGCCATTTTATATATTTCTACTTTGATAGTTAAATACAAATTTATAATGCTAAATGGAGCATGTTAAAATAATGATTGTTTGGTTAAAAGGTATTACAGCCATTTCTTAGTTAATGAATCAAATGGTTTGCTTCTGAAATATGCTTTACTTGAAATATGTTGTATATAGAGAAGATTGAGCATACAAGGAGAATAAATCTTCCGGTTGAATGTGAATGAAGCTCAACGTGTGTGTCTCGTTTTTCTCTTACCACAGCATCACACGTTGAGGGAAGATCATAATATACATTACCCTCAGCCATCCAAGGTTGCAGGGTAACATTAAGGTAGATGGCCGCTGATCCGTCAAACACTCTGTATACCAGCGTTAGTGATTTGAATTTGATGTGTGCAGCTAAGGGAAGCCAATGGCATTCAGTGAAAAGGGGTGTGACATGCGATCGCTTTGGCTGGTTGAAAACCAAGCGAGCTACAGCATTCTGGATCATTTGTAGCAGTCTCACAGCACAGGCTGGAAGACCTGGTAGGACGGCTTTGCAGTAGTCAAGGCGGGAAATGACCAAGGTCTGAACTAGGAGCTGTGTCGCATGTTGAGTTAGATATGGCCAAATCTTCCTGATTTTGAATAGAGAGAAGCGACACGATCGAGCGACAGAGGCAACCTGATCCGCAAAGGTCAGCTGATCATCGATCATGACACCGAGGTTTCTTACAACCTTAGTGGGTGCCACAGATAGGGAGTCTAACCTGATGCTTATGTTGTGGTGAATACTTTCCTTGGCTGGGATGACAAGCAGTTCAGTTTTGTAGAGGTTCAGTTGGCGGTGGTGATCTTTCATCCATGCAGATATGTCAGAAAGACAGGCTGAGATTTGTGTCGGTACAGAGAGGTCGTCTGGAGGAAAGGACAGATAGAGCTGGGTATCATCTACATAGCAGTGATAGGAGAAGCCAGGCGAATAGATGATTGGGCCCAGCGAAGTAGTGTACATCGCAAAAAGGAGGGTGCCCAACACTGAGCCTTGGGGAATCCGTGTGGTGAGGTGGTGTCGCGTCGATGTTTGGCCTTGCCATGCCACCTTGAAGGATTGTCTAGTGAGGTAGGATTCAAACCAGGACTGTGCACTGCTTTAATGCCCGTATCTGCCAGCTTGGTAAGTAGGATGCTGTGGTTTACAGTATCAAGTGCAGCTGAGAGGTCCAGTAGGATGAGAACTGATGATTGGCCTGTCGCTTTGGCTTTTTTTAAGGATTCCGTTACTGTGCCGTTTCCATGGAGTGACCACTCTTAAAGCCTGATTGGTTAGAATCAAGGAGGTCATGTTGGGAGAGAAATTTTGTCACCGTCGTTGAGACAGCTCTTTCGATGATTTTAGATAGCAAAGGGAGGAGGGAGACTGGTCGGTAGTTCTCCACTTGGGTGGGGGCTAGGGAAGGTTTTTTTAATAAGGGACTTACCTGGGCTTGTTTGAAGAGGGTGGGGAATGATCCGGAAGATAGTGAAGCATTGATCACGTGAGTGGCTGCTGTCACAACGGTTGGAGCTATGGCTTGCAGGAGTGTGGCGGGAATAGGATCCAGAGGGCAAGATGTAGGGCGGCTGCTAGTGATAAGCTTTGATACCTCATCCTCGGTGAGAGGGGTAAATGAAGAAAAGGAAGCAGTGGGTTCAGTGGCGCTCAGAGAAAGGACCAGTGAGGAAGGGTGAGCTGTAGTCTGTGTAGATGGGTCTGACAACTGACTGCTGAACGCTGCCACTTTGTCGGTGAAGAAGTTGGCAAAGGAATCTGCCGTGAGGTTGGTTGCTGGAGGAGGAGGTGGTGGGTTTAACAGTGACTTGAAGGTAGAAAATAGCTTCCGGGTGTCGGTAGCGCTGTGGATCTTGTCCTGATAGAACTCCTTCTTTGCAGTGGTGACGCTTATGGAGAAGGATGAGAGCAGCATTCGGAAGTGTAACAGATCAGATGGGTCCTTTGATTTGTGCCATCTTCTCTCCGCAGCTCTGAGGTTTGTGCGGATTGATCTAAGGGATTCAGTCAGCCATGAGTGTGACTGCATAAGTCTTGGAGGTTTGGTGATCAGTGGGCACCAGTGGTCTAAGCAGGAACTCAGTGTTGAGAAGAAAATAGAGGCATTTAATTGCTGTGTAAACATTTTGTATGCGTGTCCAATTGAAAATGAAAAAAGGTCTATATTCCGAATCTAAGAAGAGGAGCTAGTCAATTGCAGCACAAGGTGCGGCATGTTTTTCCTCTCATTCTTTTATTAATTTATCTAGCATAAGCAGAAACTGCCTCACCTCTAGAGTGTGATGTGTGTGACTAATAAGCCTAAGTCTACCCTTAGAGGTACAAATTACTGAATCAGGTTTTTCTCCATCACAACAATAAAAATGTCTGTGTCTTTACTACTTTCACGTCTCATGGAAAACTCAAATCAAGTTAGGATAGATGTGATTAATGGTTGCTTCCAAGTAAAAAAATTCTCTGTCACTGTGGGGAGACCAATTCTGCACTGAGGGAAATGAGCCATCCTTCATTGCATATGCAATTTGTAGATTGACTTTAACATCAATATTAAGATTTCAGTGAGAAATTCTATTTAGTGTAAGAAACAGACTGAAAGAAATGGGGGTTGATATAGAATAACCTTCATAATATAATATATATCATTTTTTAAGCACAGCAGAAGTCAGTCAAAAGAAACAGATGGGAAAGAGGAAAGAACAAGTAATGACTGTCATGGAGTGAATGTTAAAAACGAATGCTATGGGAAAAATCTCTATAAAAAACATTTCTATTGATTCCTAATTTTTTTCTGTGAGGCTAAAAAACTTTCCTATAAAGCCTGTTTTTCTCTGTAGAAATACCTTTAAAATGTTGTTGCCCTTATTAAAGTTTCACAACCTTCCATGTAAGTTGTCAAGTATTGACAATCTACTCTGAATTGGTATTAACACAACCTTTCGAGGTCATTTGATGAGAGTTTTAAAGAGTCGTTGATGGAGAGCTTGGGAACCTGCTGATTTCAAAGACACAGCTGCTGATAAAATGAGTAGATCATACTAATTGCAGCTGAGAGGGGATAATTAGTGACTAAATACCTATTAACAAGTCATACGTTAAACCATTAAAGCCTTGGTTTTGTAAGAACATACATCACTATAGCAACTTAGTATAGTAGTGGTTTAATGACTTGGGACTCAATCGCACTTTTAAATTGTATGTCCAGAGTACAATAATTAGGTGATAAAATCTTTAACAAATTCACAAGGCAACAATTACAAAAAAAGAATCACATTAATTTTATCAGTTGGTGAATTTAATCTACCAAGCCATCTAAACCATTACATAACATCTTGTAACTTGGTGAAAGTATTTTAAGAACAAAGGTTTGACATTTTTCTGAGAGTAAAGGTAAGCATGACCTGTGGTGTTACATTGATTTAGTGAGTGTCATGTTTCGTAGCTGACTGTTGACAGGTCAGTTATAGGTCAAATTTTTCCACTTGGATGTTTATCTAACAGACTGGCTCATAGGCTTTTGGCATTAGTGGAAATAGGGAACATTTCTGGAACATATTAAAGCTTACCCAATCCTTGTTTACAGTATAAAAAGATCAAAGTGAACACAGTAAACTACACACTTGTTTAAATTAGGTCTAGCACATAGGCCAGGCAGGAATTACTTTGCCTAACGTGATACTTAGACATATATTTAAAGGCTAAAATAAATTACACGTCATAAATAAATTACTGGTCATATTTCCTGGTTTTGGTCAGAACCCGAGCAGCAGCATTCTGGATGTTCTGAAGCTGTCTTAAGGCCCGTTTAGAAAGCCCAGTGAGCGGACCATTGCAGTAGTCTAACCTGCTAGAGATGAAAGCATGGATAAGTCTTTCTAGGTCTGGTTTAGAGACTATTCCTTTAAGTCTGGCAATGTTTTTAAGATGGTAAAAGGCTGCTGATGTTACTGAGTTAATGTGGCTGTTGAATTTCAGGTCAAAATCCAGTATTACCCAAAGATTTTTGACCTGATGTTTAGGGTCCAGAAAGTGCGTCAGAAGGTAACTGTGAAACTTTCTCTTTGTTTCTGTGGGCCACAGACAAAGATTTTAGTTTTGTCTGAGTTTAACTGGAGGAAGTTGTTCCTGATCAGAGCTGTCTCAGTGCTGCGGTCGGGCCTAAAGTCTGACTGGAAAGCATCAAACACATTGTTAGACAGGAGAAATTCACTCAGCTGTTGGTATACATCTTTTTCCAGGACTTTTATTAAGAATGGCAGGTTTAATATCGGCCAGTAGGTTTTCAGTACTGTGGCATCCAGACTGCTCTTCTTTAGAAGAGGCTTAATGACAGCAGTTTTTAAGGCCTTTGGGAATTGTCCAGTCTGAAGTGAAATGTTGACTAAATGAGCGAGTTGTGGCAGCAAACTGCTCAGCACAGACTTTAGGAATCTAGTGGGTAACTCATCCAGGCAGCACGTAGATGGACTCAGGCTGCAGATGATCTCTTCAACTGTTTTATCGGAGACAGGTGTGAACTGTGTCAGCTCTATATGTCTAACTGGGGGTAGAGGAGCTATGTCTGTTGTGGAAACAATTGTATTTTTTTCATTTATTATGTGGCTACAGCCACATAATAAATGAATGAAAGAAAAATCTGCATGAAAATCCGGCGTGTAGATGAACTGTTGTGCTACTCGTGATAGTCAAACCATCCCGTCTATGAATGATCCCGTCTATGAACGATCCGGACTTGTAAGCAAACTGCTCTTCATCCTGCACTGACTGTAATGTGACAAACGAATGGAGACCGGAGGCGTCCCAATGAAGGAGTCATGAACGAATCATTTCTGATTCCTGTCCTGCTGACTTAGCCAAAGCAGCTGCTTCCCATGTGGAGAGGAAAGGTACTGCATGAGTATGAACAAATCACTCACTAAGATGACTCGTTACTCCCGAGGGATAAAAAAGATTAGTTCATATTGAACAAATCCAATGTGAATGACGGATCACTTATAGCCGCACACTTTTAAAAAAATTTTTATAAGAGAGACACAGACAAGCAGGCCAATTCTAGCCAGGCATTTCAGGAATACTCCCGGTTCTCCCTATGGCTAGTCCGGGCCTAAAGTAAGCATAAATTACTTATTATCAATGCCTAAGACTGTGTTTGATGCAGTTATGATATTCCTCAGCAGTTATGTGAAGCGAAAGGACTAACAAATAATTTGTAAGTACATTATCTGTTCAATATCCGCCCCAAATGTTCCAAAAGGACTTTGTTTAATAGCATTTTACATTAAAAAAAGAACAATACAGCAAATCCATTTTTTAAATCAGAAATTTTGAAATTTCTAAATCAGATGAAATTAAATAAATGCAATATTCCACATTAATATAACTACAGGTCTTTGCAGTGACTGAGATGCTGTGGACAATCATTTTTCCTGAGGTAAGTTTTATCGGTATAAAATTTGTGATGGTTGTTTGCTTCTGTCTGCACACAATTTTGTATGCTCTGTTCAAATTTAGTTCAACTTGAAAAAGAAAGAAACATCTTACCTTAAAGACACTATCTCTAAAATACGTTTCCATAACTGCACATGCAATGAGATACCTGGTTATGTCCTGAGAAAGTGTCTGATAAATCATCATAGCATTGGTTTCACACACACACACACACACACACACACACACACGCATACACCCACGCTTCCTCGTACATACAGGCACACATATGGAATCAAATAAGGGTCAGAAAGAATTTGTACTTGTAAAAGGAATATTACTTGTAAAAAACATTTGTACTTGTAAAAAACAGATTTGTACTTGTAAAATTTTTTTAGCTTGTGTAACAAAGTTTTGAAATTGTAAAACGATTTCCAACCTTCAAGTTTGAACCTGAAGTTACAAGTTTGCAAATCTCAAATTGCAAGTACGACTTTTGACCCTTTTTTGACACCTGAGTGAATAGCCAATCAGCACATTACTTATTTACTTGTTCATTAACCCAGTGCCCATCCACGCACCAACCAGCCATCCAATCAAGTAGCAGCAATTTCTGCTAGAGCAACAATGACACTCAGTGCCAAGTGCAAATTCTTTCTGACCCTTATTTGATTCCATACACACAAATACAATAAATAGATTTGAAAGAATGTGCAGTGTGATAGGCCTGCAAAAGATATTAGCTCAAGGGACTTCTGAAGGAACAACCTTTCTCTAGCTTAAAAGATGAGAAGTGGTCCCAAATCTAGATACCAAAAACACAGAAAACCACATAGTGAGTTAGCGAAAGAAAGCAAGAAACAAATGGCACATGTGTGAAGAAGTAGTAGAGCTTGTTATAACCTGGAAGTAAGGAAATGTTGCCATAGTAAGCAATATTGTAAGGACGGAGAAATTCATGAATGAGATTGGAGCACAGTCGATGAAATCCAGCATTCTGTCAGATCTCAGGAGTCAATCTGAAAAATAAATAGAAAAAATATAGATGCTTCATGGATGCGAGCGTAGAAGCAGCATTAGACAGCTCTTTTTATTGGACTTTCCTTTTATATACACCATTTAAAACATGCTTACTTTAATATTGTTAAATGCCATGTAGACTTGTGTCGGCTCAGATAGAGGCAATGAATATTTGATAAACCTCATCAATGTAAATGCAAAGATATAACAGCTAAGAAAATGTTGCCTTAATTAACTGTTATGTTCAATTTTAGTTAGATTTCTTATATATGTGGAAAATAGAAAGCAAATCAAATATAAAAATAGATAAGGTGTTTACATATAATTTATGTATAAATGTTTTATTAAAAAAAGCTATTTCCCTTTGCTTACAACTTAACTTGCATCACATACTGTATAATTTCACCATTTAATAAATAGTGGTGTTCAAAAATTTTTAAACAAACAAAATCATGTGCAATGGTTACCGCTCCTATTCTCAATGTTTACATAAGCTGTCCTTAATTGTTAACAAGTCACGCTAATTGTCGTTCCATATTTTGCTGCCAGGATATAAACTAAGTCTAAACAATTCACAGCAAATTTGTCTACTTACTGTAGATTATGTCTTGAAGTTCAGCAAAATTATTGGACATCTTGCTGCAGAACCAAAAGTTGCTAATTGAACGATGTATCCTTTGTGGTGTGGGTAAACTTGGGGTACCTTTGAGTTTCCCTACTAAGAGTAATGCAGTCTTGTTTCCTCAGCAACTCAATCTCAAGTACAGTGTCTATAAAAGGTTTTCACCCCCATGGGAGTTTTACCTATTTGTTGATCATACAAATTATTAATTATATTAATGAGCAAACAAAATGTGGCTTTTTTGACAAATGAATGTAGAGTAAAAAAAAATTTCAATAGAAAAAATATATTTTCTGTTAAAGGATGACAAGTAAATAAATTAGTGTAATTTTTTTGTTTTTATCACCTATTAAGACAATTTTTTGGGGCAATTCTGTCTATTTTCCCCAAAGTTATGTTTCAGGTTTCAATGTTTCATTATCTTTTTAGTGTGAGTGTAGTTTAATAAATGGGACTCATTTGGGTGGTTGGAATAGGATAAAAAAAAACTAAGTATAAATTAATCCACATTTTTACTCTGTTGCAAATAACTATGCAAATAAGGCCTGTTGACTAAATTACTTAATGAATAAGGTAACTGATGTTGTTTTGATTTCGTAATGTTTAACTAAAAAGCAATACATTTTGTTATTCATATAACTAATGATGTGCCTAATCTTGCTCTATCGCATTTGTTGTACCTCTAATAATTAAATATTTTCTCAGATTTATTAAAACTATCCAGAAAACGTAAAAAGCTGCAGTTTGTAAACATTTTCAAGCTTGTATACATACTAAGTTTTTTCTGGAATATTAACCTTTTGAAAACTGTCACAGTTGTACAAGTGAGCATGCTGTCACTTTTGTGCCGGTTTGCAATCTTAATCTCCAACTAAATATAACATTTAGAAAAAGTTTAGACATCTGAAAATGACTCACAGTCATGGATGAAATTGTTTTTTCAAAGGTGGGGGGGACGAGTATTTTTTTAACACTTTGAACCCACCAATAGGTGGTCACGTGGTTCATGTAGCTCCGAATAACTCCAAACATCTCAGCCCCCTAAGTCAGTTTGAACGGCTTCTGGTGCGAAAACGACTTTTTTCACTTTCCCCCACAAGTTTACTTACCTAACATGAGAGTATGGCCACAGTGTTTCATAACGTACAAAAACCTTAACAAAAGTAAAAATACCTATTATAAAAAGGAAAATATGCTGCTGTATATGTTTTGATTGAAGACCTAGGATGAATGTGTAACTTTTGTCGAAGACATAATTATTATAATTTTTGCTTTCTTGCAAACTTAGTTGATTGTGCTTGTAGTTTGATAACTTTTATTTATAATTCACTGATTAAAATATTAATTTAATTGAAACCTTTTCGTGTTGAAATCAGATTACATGACAAAATAACTCAACTGTGCAAAAATAAATGACAAAACAATTTATTGTAAAATATGTAAACTGCAAAAAAAGATAGTAAAATGTAAAACAAGCTTTAAAATAAAGAACCACTTTTACTATTTACTACAACTACTATACTATTTCTAAACTAGAACTATTTACATATATATACACATGCACACACACACACACACACACAAACTCTTTGGCCAGCAAGGGGTTTCACAGCTTCTCCGTGATGTTGTCCGTGTGCTGCGAGTTCTCCAGCGGTCCTTCTTTTTATGGAAGTCAATGGGAGTGTCAGAACTCTCTCTCTATGGCGCTGATTGTAACGTGAGCTTCTAATGAGTGAGGGTGGAAACAGCCAATCACACAAGAGATCCAAACAACAAGAGCCAATCGAGTGCTGGTGGGCGGTCTAAACTCAGAAAAGCGGGCTTCGGCTGAGCGGTTGTTTTGTCCCCTTGGTCCTAGTGCTGACAGTGAAGTGTAGCGGAACATTGCTTTTGAACAGTAAATAGTGCAGGGGACCAAATCGGACATTTGAAAAAGTGCAGGGGAAGTGTCCCCTGTGCCCCCCTTCCCCTCAAAAAATTACGTCCGTGCTCACAGTACCTCAAAACTGACTGAAAATAAGGTTTAAATTAGTTGTATGGAGAGCAATTTTTTTCTTTTCACACTTCCTGCACTACATTACAATGGCAATATAATGACTTCTTGTAGGACTTTTGAACATAATTCTGCAATAATCACAGTCTTATTGTAATTTCTACTTGTATTCTTGTTTAGAACAACAGCTTTTATTTTATGACACAGTCATGGTTTGTAGTAACAAATCTATTTTACTTTAAGTCTTTTTAAGTAAACAGCATTTTCTCTGAAGAAAAACAAATACCACTGCCTGCTCAATTAGACATACTTTCAAAAAATATAATATCGCCCACTTCATATCAAGTTGGTTGTTTCTAAGAATTCTGCTGTATCTGCGTTAGTAGAAGAGAACAGGAAAACATATTTAGGAGAAGAAATGAGAGGGACTGAACCATAACACAATAGGAAATGATAACTCACAATAACTAGCTAACTGAAAAAAGATTAAATATTTTTATTAAGCTGAAATATTATTCATTTATTTTTTAAGTTAAATATTTCAAAGCTGCATCATTACTATTTTGTTTACAAAAGAAAAACAGAACAGTAAATAATCTAAAGCAACAAAGAACAGTAGAGCAGTTACAGAATCACAAGTGCAATCGGGTAAAGTTGCAAAACTAAATAAAGACCATTTGCTGAATAACACACACACAATAAATGAACAAATAACTGTAAAAAAACACATTGATTCCCCAAGAAGGAAAATAAATGAAAAATAAATATCAACACTATCTAATAATAAAACACAAACGTTTATGAGGCTGTCACAAACATACTCATATCTCATCCCTGGATAAAGATCGATGAGATAATTTTGGCTGGTACTCCATTATATGGCAACAGAATGTTATTGAAAGGGTTAATACAAAGAAACAATTTTACCAACATACGTATATATACGTGCTTGTGACAGACGAGCTTAATGAGACTCTGCTTTTTTTAAATTGTGGAAGCTTTTATTACCCAGATGCAATGTCGAGCTTGTTTGGTTGTGTTTGGAAAATGTTCTTTGGTTTATGAGAGGAAAATTGCATTGGTATTTCACTGAATCTATCCACTCTGTCTATCATCCAGCTGCAAGAAAACAGACAAAAACACACACACACACACAAATACAAAACACTCTATATAAATCATCTTAGCATGTGTACGTAGCATTTGAATCAATTCGCCGCCAGCCTCTGGCCATCAGGAATCAATACCATAACACATAGTGATGACACAAGGCAATAACAGAGTTATCCTTGGAATACAAATATCCCTATACAATGCATTCATATACAGTTAAATTCAACACATACAGTACGTCCGGAAAGTATTGACAGTGCTTCACAAATCTTATTGAATTAATCTCTCCTAAATAGATTTAAATTGAAAAGAATAGAATGCCTTTTATTGTCGTTATACACAGATTGGAGGACCACTCCTTTCAATGCTGAGCAAAAAATGTAAAAAAAAAGTTATGCAAAAAATAAACAATGTGTAAAGATCTTTAGAAAATAAACAATGTATTAGAATATGAAATTATATACAGAAAAATAAGCACTATCTAGATAATTACCGTGGTGGTGAGATGGCACTTGTAAATAAATGTAATATAAATATAAAATATGGCACAGATATAATGGCATTGTATTGCACAGAGATGAGGGTATTGCAGAGTTAGAGTCCAGTTGAGTTCAGGGTTGTGACTGCTTTGGAAAATAAGCTGTTTTTGAGTCTGTTTGTCCTGGCCTTGATGCACCTGTAGTGCCTGGCAGAAGGCAGCAGGTCAACCAGTTAAGCTTATACTATTCTAAAAATACCATACATAAATTCTCCATTCTGACGATCTGAAAAAGCAGTTTTGAGATATTTGCAAATGTATCTTTCATAGCAATTAAAAAGGATGTCACAAGCTTAGTACCTGTCTTTTGCCATCTTTCTTTTTGAAGTTGATGTATTAATTCCTGACAACACCCCATAGAATGATGCTGCCAGAACCATGCTTCACAGTAGGCATGTTATTAGCCTTGTGATGAGCCCTACTTTGTTTCTTCTAATCATGATGAATGGCATTCACACCTAGGATTTTAACCTTTGCCTCTAAGGAGTAGGGAATTGTGTCTAATTGAGGTCTTTAAACCTTTCTTCTGATTCTGCATGTGTTTTTTTGCGCTCTGAAATGTACTTTCACTCATGATTTCCACCCAATTCCCTGCCTATATTACCAGCCTGTTTTCCCAAGTCCAGCCGCCAGAAAATTAAATGTCCAGCATATTTTCTATGACCGACCATCTGATCTCACCACGTTCATGCTCAACGGATTTCACGTTCTTGCCTTGCCCTTGTCAGACTACACTGAGCTTTCAAGTTTCTGAACATCTACCCTGTTTCTACCCTTGGATTTTGGCCTCCAGCCTCCCTCAGGACTTTGTCTGCCTGAAATTGCCGTCTCAGACGCTGCAAGTCGCTCTAAAAGCAAGTCCCGCCCACTATGATGTCATCGCCATCCGCCGCTCTAACCGGAGCTGTACAAAGGAACCAATATTCTGTTTCTCCAGCCCTTCACACCCCCCCAAGAAAGAAGAAGAGGAGAACGTTGGCGAAATCAAGGAAGCACAGATGCTGCTTCCTGGATTCCAGTATGGACCAATCAGTGACAGATAGAATCTTCATGGGTCAGCTCGTTTCTGCCGGCCTTTAAAAATAAAACCAAGAAGGATATGCACGATTTATGAAATTTTTTTGCTTTTACATACAGTCTGTTATGGAGGAGGCGTCGGATGACCAGGCGGAAATGTTTTCTGTGTTCGATGGGACTTTTGGAAAAAATAAGAATGTTTGCCAAGGTAAACAAAAACAAAAAGTTTTCAAAAAATCTCTGAGAATGTCATTGGAAAACTGAAGGGTCATTACATAAACCAAAAGGCATGACAAGTTATTCAAATGGCCGAGGGGAGTCTTGAAAGCAGTCTTCCACTCATCTCCCTGGCATATACAGACGAGATGGTAGGCGTTTCTTAGATCCAATTTGGTGAATGTTGTTGCTTTGTGCAATGACATGAAGGCGGCTGTGATGAGTGGTTATGGTTATACTGTTGAGTCCACGGTAATTAATGCAGGGTCGGAGCGAACCATCCTTCTTAGAGACAAAGACAAAGCACGCCCCTTATGGAGATGAGGACTCCTGGATGATGCCAGCGGCAAGGGAATGATTTATGTAGGTCTCCATCGACTCTCGTTCCTTGTGTAATATATTGTATAATCGATTGGATGGAAGTGGGGCTCCAGGTGGAAGATCTATAGTCATATGGTCAATGGTGTGGTCATGAACAATCCTTACTTTTGTTGAATACTTTTTTGAGGTATTCCTCGGGTACGTTACTTAAGTCCTGAGAGTCGATGAAGACATCCTCAAGGGGCGGGCTAGGAGGAACAGCAGCCTGGAGACAGGAGGTAGTTAGAGGACCAGGAGTCAATAGAACAGTTTATCCAGCTGGTGGTCTCTGTGCTCTTGGGATCCCCGATACTCCTGCCACGTAGACCTATCCGTTGCTCTGTGTCAGATCCCACCGCTCACCTGCTCTGCTGCGCCAAGGCTTCACATCAGAAGCAGCGGTGTGATTCACCTGGACATCCGCTCGTTGGAACACTCTGGATAAAAGTGGCCTTGTTTAAAACCAGGTCCGTGTCAAACAAGACCTTAATTTTAAACTACTTTTTCTTACAACGTGATCTGGATTTACTGTTCCTAACCGAGACATGGATTGGTGCTGGAGCTATATCTCCTCTGACTTGCGCTTTGATTTACTGACATGGTCTTGGTCTGACATAACACATAAAGAAGGCAACACACATACAGGGACATGTTCTGGATCTTATTTTATCTTATGGGTTCTCTGTTGTTAACATAATAAACGACGATGCTACTTTCTCAGATCATACCCTTGTTGTATTTGACGTTAATGTCTCCATTTTACCACATTCTGCCAAAACCCCAGGTCGCTGTTCGCCACATTAGCCGAAGAGTTAGAATACTGTAGAGCAGTATTCTAACTGTTTTTATAGTAACACTGTATCTTTTGATATTTCAGCTGCATCCCAGGTCTCTTGTTCAGATGAATTAACTGACCTATTTAACTCTCCTGGACTGTCTTGTAGATATTAAAGTATGGATGTCAAATAACTATCTCCACTTAAACAGTGACAAAACAGAAATCTTCATCTTTGGCCCTCCCAAATGTATTACTTGACTCAGGACTCTGCCTTGACAGACAGATAAGCTTGGTTGTTAAGAACAGTTTTTACCAGTTACGAATCATCTTAAATCTTAACCTTAACTCATTCTTATCATATAACAACCAGGAAAAAGTAATTTATGCATTCATTACATCTCGGTTAGATTACTATAATTCTCTTTTTTTCGGCCTCCTTCTGTCCTTACTTTCACGTTTGCAGTTGGTTTAAAATGCTGCAACATGACTGCTGACTGGTACAAGGAAGCGTGAACATATCACCCCTGTTTTGGCATCCCTGCACTGGCTCCCCATTCATCCATCCATCTTCTAGCGCTTATCCGGAGTCGGGTTGCGGGGGCAGCAGCCCGAGCAGGGAAACCCAGACTTCCCTCTCCCCGCCCACGAGTTTTTGCTTCGGCAACCACCGAAGCCGTAACCCGCATGGCCTGCCTGTATCTGCCAGCTGCCTCCAGAGTCCCACAGGACAAAAAGGTCCGATAGGACTCCTTCTTCAGCTTGACCCCACTTTTCAAACACATGGTTTAATTCTTAATTCTCCCACTGTTTGTTTTTTTCTGCTTATTTTCTTGTTGTTTTTCACTATCCCTCCCACATTTTTGTCTTTTTCTGGTCGTGTTACGAAAAGAAATAGCTCAGTAGCTCAAAATAATAAGCTCCGCCGTTTGAAGTCTATGATGGCTGTATGATGCCTCTGTGGTGTTTGATGCAGATATATTCCCCATTCGCGATGGGGATAAACAAAAGATTAAATATATTTTAAGGCCAATCACTATGTGACTGTGTCAATGAGTGTGTATACATTTGTGGCAACACACGCCCCAAGGCTCACTTGAGGCCTCCAGTCACCTTGCCAGTAATATCAGTTAGGTGTGTTCTGATAATCTTATCTCTGCTACAGCCCTGGATAGCCATAGGTCAGCCCCCTCACCCTTTCCCTGTTACAGACCCATACACAAACAACATCCGGACACACATCTCACTTCTCAAAGCAAATGAATGAAGCAAGTGAGAGATAGGGATCGATGCTGTTAAATCAAGGACATGCACTATGCTGCTTCTCTGTGCCTCTTATCTATAATGGAAAAGACATACATTTACGTCCCGCAGCTTCAATCACAACTTAAGATATTGCTCCTATTTGTTGTGTATGGGAAACAAAATGTCTTCAAAAAAGTTAAAATTTGTTTTCAAGGCAGTGGTAAGAATGTCAGTAGTGTAAGAAAACATGTATTTTTCTGTGACTTAAATAGCAATTAGGATTAGGGTAATTTGCTTTCATTATATTTTCATGAAATACTAAATTATTCACAAATACAATACTCTGTTTATCTTAAAAGTGTACGTCTCTTTTTCCGTCGTTTATAAATTAAAATGGAGCCCATGATGAATTCATTCATGTATTTTGCCCCTTAAATGTGACATGTCTCCTGTTATAATGAATCTTGACTTGGCAACATTGTCCACTGTGCCTACAAACAGGGGCGTGGCTTTGGATGGGATTCTGAAAGGAAAAAACTAAGAAAAACAATTTTTTTTTTGTAGATAATTTAAAAGTTCTCACATAACAATCACAATTTAATTCACAGCATATTTGTGGTTTTGATTGGGGACACATTCATTTTTGTAAGATCAGCTGTCATTGACTAATTTGAGTAATGAATGATTTCTGAACTCAGCAGTCAAGTGTTTTTGTAAAATTACCTTTATTTATGTGTTTGCTTGTAAGTCAGTTATTGTGTTTTTTTTTTGTTTTTGTTTTTTTAAGAAATCATGTACATTACTGGAGCAACTTGAACAAACACATGACACAGGTGAAAACAAACACAACCAGCCAAAAACCTCAATTCCCTTACACACTGTGGTTCTGAAAGTGAACACTGCTCAGTTTCCTTTAAAATCCTTAAAGGTTATAGGCAGAAACTCACTGATGTATGTTGACTGACAATCATTATACTATAACCACTATGTTTCATTAAGGGTATGATATTTTTTGGGATATCCTGTCTTGTTGTAGTATAATTTTTTTAGTAAGTCATGTTTTTAAAAAGTGTAATTCCACATTCCCTGTTCTACAACATCATTGCTTGGAGATTTCAGCCAGCTCTGCATGTTTTCCTACTTCTTAGTGTAGGAATATCCTGAATACTGTGGTTACATGTAGAACACAAATAGAAAAGACTTGCTTGAAATTTCTACAGCTCTCTCATTATTGCTATTTGCATACTGGTAGTCTGCATGGCTAGTTATTGCTCTTTTTATATAAAATATATTTTAAAAAATGTATAATCAAAAACTGTGAAATAATGAACTTATTTAGAAACATACATTTTCAAGACAACTTAGTAAACAAGTGAATTCATTAGGACCACTATGTAGAGTTTTGTTTATCACTTTTCTTGTACTTTCATGCTTTGAAATAATTGCGTATTCTAACAATAAATGATGATGTCCTACATATTTATGTGTCAGTTAGTGTACCTTTGTGAGTATAAGACTTTAAAGAGCTCTTCACAAAAGTAAGTATAGATTTGAGATGAGATATGGTCTTTGCTCTCACACTGCTGTTTCTGGGGAATGTACATACATTAAGGCATGCAGACAGAGTTTATTTGTGTATTAATCTCCCTGCTCGTCTGTCATACCAGGGGAAAATTATGCTGATTGCCTCAATGAAGGAGGCATAAATCATATCCTCTACTGTAATCATCTGCAGTAGTTTATGCTGGCAATAAATCTTTTTATCGAAAATGTGCAAAGTCTCTTGCAAATCAGAATGTGACACCTGTTTGGCATTAGGGCAGCCTAAAGATAATAAGTCCAATCTTAAACAGCAATATCTCATTCTTAATTAATCATCTTTCTATTGCAGATATACTGCATTGAGACTACAAGTCTGTGGCTGGTGGCATTTTCAGCAGTAGGAAAAAAAGAAATCAATACTAAAATGAAAGTATTAATGAATGTTTAAGCATCTACCTCAGAGTTATTGATCCAATGGCCTTATCAGCAATACTTTGCACCCAGAAGGAAGTAGAACAGAGATCCTCAAACTCAAGAAAAGTCTCCCCTGATATCAACTCACGCATAATTGACAGACTAAACATCAGATTTGTCAATATTAAGAGACTTAGCAAGATAATTTAAGTTTCATTTCATGGTGGTAAAAGGAACACATGAAGACTTTAACCCAATCTGGAAATGCTAACTTTTAAAGACTCAACCATGTGTACACACATATTGTACATTATTTTAGAACTGTACAATAGTGTGAAGTTATGTCCATAAAGATTTTTTTCAGTAATTATTCAGGGAGTTATAAAATATACAAAAAAATTATTTGTTAAAAATGCATATAAAAAAACTAATTATTTTTAATTTAAACTCCAAATAAATGTCCGTATTTTCTTTTCAGAAATGCATGCTCCTTTAAAAAAAAAAAGAGACTTTAACAACCACAGCAACAAACAATATCACTGAAAAACTACAAGTTTCTAATAATTATAAGATAATATAAGTACCTGAATCTATACCCCTGTTATTGTGCGTGGGAGTGATTCAGTATATAAGGTTTCTCCATAAAAAGCAAGTGTAAGGAGCCTGTTGAAGTCCACCTTGACCTCCCCAGGTTGGTTGATCTCAGGACAGCATATTCAGGTTCTCACAATGTTCAAATAAAAGATATAAACTCACAATCGATCAGCCAACGACATCTTTCGATATAAGAGTTTCACCCTGCAGGATGGAGAGCCGAGATCGGGTCTGAGCTCTACTTCCGCATCAGGCTTGTTTTATTGA
>JAVLVB010000890.1:5956624-5968515 GCA_032876305.1 Orestias chungarensis | reverse complement strand
ATATATATATATATATATATATATATATATATATATATATATATATATATATATATATATATATATATATATATATATATATATATATATATATATATATATATATATATATATTTAAATAAATAAATCTTTAATATACAGAAAAAACAAAAACAATGGCAGCTCAAACAAGCAGTCCATCACAACGTGAGCTAATTAACTGGTGCATAGGAGAGTCAGTTGATCTAAAAAATGCTCTCCTGTTACATGGAGTGCCTAAAGGTTTTGCAAAAGAAGAAATTGAAGACACAGCAGAAACCATTAAAGCCTTAGGAGAAGTTAAAGTTAGAGGCAAAATGTTTCACCCTCAACAACAATTGCTGATGGTGTTATGTGAGTGTAGTGAAGGGATTGATCCCTCTAAAATCCCTCCCGAGATAATGCCTATAAATGAAGGAAATGGTTGGAAAACCATCTGCTACACTGAGCCTCAGTGTCATAATTTTGAAGACAAGTTCTTTACTTTTTTACAAAAGGGAGGGAGAACTCAGGAAGACATCCAAGGCATGTTGTCCCCCACAAAAGAGGGTACCAGCAATCCTGAAGACATTATCCGTGCAGTGGGTGACGTAATGAGAAGAACAAACAAACCGCCTGACAGCCACCCATACAGACGTCTGCGGACATTTTCTGGAATAAATCCCACTCCCACTGGAGAAGAGTCTTTAGACAACTGGCTGGAGCAAGCAACACTCTTAGTGGAGGAAGGTGAGTGCTCAGACAAAGAGAAACCCCATCGCATCCTCAAGAGTCTAAAAGGGCCAGCGTGTCAAATCATTCAAACAGTGCGTTTGACTCAACTTGATGCTAGTCCAAGTGAGTACATAAAGGCTATAGAGACCATTTTTGTTACAGTAGTCTCCAGAAGAACTATACCTGTCTTTTACAGCCCTCCACCAACAGCCTGGTGAACATTTGTCTGAGTTTTTACGAAGAGTAGAGAGATCCCTTGTCAAAGTAGTACAGGGAGGTGGGTTATCTGTTAACGCTGCCAACAGCGCTCGAATAGAGCAGCTTCTTAGAGGGTCCACCTCTGAATTCATGTCAATTTTGTCAGCCCAAAGTTAAGTACGTGGGTCACATTGTTTTTGCTGATGGAATTGCTACTGATCCAGACAAAGTGGAAGTAGTAAAACATTGGAAAGAGCCCACTCACGAAAAAACACTGAAGTCCTTCCTCGGATTTTGCAGTTATTATAGACGATTCATTACAAATTATTCTGCCATTGTCCGTCCCCTTTCTGAGCTTACCAAGGGCTATGCCCCAACAAGGCAAGACCCCAAGATTAAAATAAGCGTTGACCCTAGTAAAATCTATTTCAAACCATCAGAACCGTTTGGAGAATGGTGGACTAAGGCCTGTCTAGATGCTTTTGAGCGTATCCATGACTGCTTGATCAATGCCCCAGTGTTGGC
The DNA here is from genome assembly GCA_032876305.1 of Orestias chungarensis. Lineage (NCBI taxonomy): Eukaryota > Metazoa > Chordata > Actinopteri > Cyprinodontiformes > Cyprinodontidae > Orestias > Orestias chungarensis. The sequence goes on along the minus strand of JAVLVB010000890.1, from coordinate 5,967,060 downwards.
ATTCGCTGACCCCACAAAGACGTACATTTTACATGCAGACGCCAGTATGAAGGGTCTAGGCACTGTCCTGAACCAGGAATATCCTGAGGGTCTCAGACCAGTAGCTTTTGCTAGTCGGAAGCTTAAAGACTCAGAACGCAGCTATCCAGTCCATCAGTTGGAATTTTTGGCATTAAAATGGGCAGTCGTGGACAAGTTTCACGATTACTTGTATAGAGTTAAGTTTATTGTCAGAACGGATAATAAACCATTGACATACACTACTCACAAACAGTTAGGGATATTTGGCTGTCGGGTTGAATTTCAGGATGAGCCCATATTGCAATCAAGCATTAACAGGTGAACTTAATGTGACCATCTCTAAGCGTTTGAATGCACCGGTCCAACTGTTAAATGTTTCAGTACTTTTTCCACATGTTGCTGTTCTTTAACGAGGAGCTTAACGGCAAAAGTCACAACAGGTGTTTGATCCTCGAATCGACAAATAAATGTCTTGGTTCGATTACAGCTGGTGTTTAAACCGTCGTCCTCATCAGACTGTTAACATTGTGACATCATGAGACCAAGACGACACCTAACAATGGATCAACCCTACCTGGCCATTGCAATGCTTCAAACAGGACGTTCTCAGACGGACGTGTCACAGAGTGTCATCAGCAGGTTGCAACAGAGATTCCGAGAGACTGGACGAGTTACAGAAAGGCATAGAAGTGGACGTCCTTTGGCCACATCCCATGCTGATGACCACTACATTGTGAACAATGCCCTGAGAAACCGGATGACTAATGCCACTCAACTCCAGGCACGTTTAAGGGAGGTGAGAGGCACCCAAGTGTCACGGCAGACCATTTGAAACCGTTTACATCAGCGTGGTCTGTGTGCTAGATGACCTGCAAGGGTACCTGACCACACCAGCAGGCACAGGCGTCATCGTCTTGCATGGGCCAGGGAGCATTTACGCTGGACGAGGGACCAGTGGGCCTCAGTGGTGTTCTCTGATGAAAGTTGATTCAGGTTGAGCAGAAATGATGGCCGCCAATTATGTTGGAGACGTTCAAGGAGAGAGCTATGCATCAGCCACCCGAAAGCCAAACATCCCATACTTTTTGTGAGTAGTGTAAGTGTTGACCTCAGCCAAACTCAGTGCAGTTGGACATCGTTGGCTTGCCGCCCTTGCTACCTATGATTTCACCATCCAGTATCGACCTGGGCGACACAATATTGATGCTGACTTGTTGTCTCGACATTACTCGTTAGAGGAGATGAATGAGTAGACTAGTGTCCCACCTGCAGGCATCAAAGCCCTCTACAAAAGAGCTTGTGTCAGTAACGAGGCTGATGAGCCACACAGATTGGTGGATCAGTTGGGAGCCCCTCATACAGCAGTGCCATAAGCTTATGTGTTCCCAGTGAACCTTAGCATGAACACCCTTGAACATTTGAGCTCACAAGACATTCAAGCATCACAAGATATGGATCCTTCAATTGGGCCAGTTAACAAAGCATTGGAAAAAAATAAAACACTGACACACTAAAAGAATGACTCACCTGAGACTATGCTGCTCCTACGGGAAAGCCACAAATTGGAGTTAAAAGATGGATTTCTTTACAGAGTAAAGGAAAAGATGAATGGAAAACAGGTCAAACAACTTGTCTTACCAACAAGATACCGCCCAATGGTATTAAGGTCTCTACATGATGAATGCGTACACATGGTAATGGATCGCACTACTGAGCTGATCAAGGACAGATTTTATTGGCCGCGAATGACAGATGAGGTTGAGCAGTACATTCCAACTTGTGGTAGATGTATATCCAGAAAGACCCTCCATCAGCATGCTTCACCCTTCAACCAAATAACAAGTAATGGCCCTTTGGATTTAGTCTCCATTGACTTTTTGCAGATAGAGCCTGACTCTAAAGGTGTTGCTAATGTGTTGGTGGTGACTGACCATTAAACACGTTACGCACAAGCGCTTGCCACAAAAGATCGAAAGGCTATCACCATTGCTAGAGTATTGTGGGAGAAATATTTTTTACACTATGGCCTACCTGCGAGGATAAACTCTGACCAGGGTCGAGATTCTGAGAGTCGTTTGATCAAAGAACTCTTGTCTATGCTTGGGGTTTGGAAATCAAAGACATCACCTTACCACCCTCAAGGTGACGCACAGCCAGAGAGGTTCAATCGAACACTTTTAGCAATGCTTGGTACCTTGGACACTGTAAAGAAACAATGTTGGATTCAACATATCGCCTACCTGGTACATGCATACAATTGCACAAAAAATGATTCCACGGGATACACCCCCATCATCTCATGTTCGGAAGGCCAGCAAGGTTACCTATCGACATCTGTTTTGGAATATCGCCGAATGGTGAGTGTGAAACCTCTTACCAACAGTATGTTGCCAGGATGAGGAAAGAGTTGCAAAATGCTTACCAGATGGCATCTAATGCAGCTACCAAAAGTAACCTGAAAAACAAGGCCAGATATGACCACCGTGTGGGATACATACCTTTGGAGAAAGGAGACAAGATCCTTATTCGGAATATGGGTCTAAAGGGAAAACATAAACTACAAGATAGATGCAAATCAAATCCCTACGTTGTTGTGGAGAAGTTGCCTAACCTGCCTGGTTACAAAGTCCGACCAGACCATGGGTCAGGTGTGATGAAAACCCTTCATAGAGATCACCTGTTGCCCATTGGTTACCTGGTCAGGATGTCTGACCCCCCAGATGATACCACCACTATTCAGAGACCTGTAACAAGAACTCAAACTGCTCGGAAACATCAACCAATCCAGTCTGAAGAAAGTGACTCTGAGTTATCAGGTTCAGAGTTTGAAACTGTATACAATATTCCAGATGATGATAGGGATGAGGTCAGGAGACAGGTGGACATAAATGACTCTATGGAAACTGAAGAGAGTGAAAAAGCTGAAGAAGATTAAATATCTGAAGAGGATAGCTGTAAAGCTACAGACAAAAAACAACTTACAGAAACAGACACAGAGTATGAAAAGCTAACTGAAGGTGTTGTACCTCCGTTGTTACACTCTGATATCCAAGAGACAAACACTGAATCTCTACAAGTAGATTCCCATGATTCAGAAGAGGGAGGAAGCACACCTCAGCCTAATGGAGAGACATCTTTTAAAAGTTCAAGAAGTGACGTTAACAGTGAAAGATCGTCTACAGTCCGAACATATCAGAGTAAACCGAAGCCGACTATGAGACTAACTTACGAGCAACCTGGTAATCCATCTAGTAAGCCAGTTACCATCATGCATTATGGCATGGTTATCCAACTCAAGTTAAACTCCCCAGACCAAGACAAAAGAAATAGGAAAATGTCCCAAAACATTCAAAAGGTATATGGAGGAGGGGAGAAGGAATCACCCTTTCAAGTTAAAGAGATACGCTGGGTGTGATGAGGAAATTTACACATTCAGAAGAGGGAGGGTGTACCCATGTCAAAATGTCAAAATATTTACAAAGCTTAAAATACTTCTAATGGTGTGATAACTTTCTATGTAGAGCAAAAGTTCATAAATAGTTCATTATAATTAAAATTGTTAAAATAATCTGGTCAAAAAACATAAATATAATTTTTACAGTGTAATAAATAAGACTATTTACAGTTAAAATATAAGTTCATTTAAAAGTTTTAGTCCGTTTGAGAGAAAAACAAGACAATATGTTATATGTGTAGCCTAACCTGCTACCTGTTATATGTCAATCTTCTGTTTTCTGTTTTGCTATTGGTTGTGTTTATGCTCAGGAGCCAATCAGAGTAATGTTACCATGCAAGGGGCGGGAGTTTGCAACATAGTGCGGAAAAGTATTGAGCAGGCAGAGAGAATGAGAGACGCTGCTGAGACAGAGCTGATTGAGGAAGCATCGTAGAGCGGGAAGCATTTTAAAGTCTTGTCATGAAGGTAGACTACTCGTGCTCCTGATATAAGCTTTGGTGTAACCTGCAAGAGGTGAATATTATTTTGTTTGCCCTTAATTTGTGCTATATCGAACTGTTATAGTAAAGAGCCTGGATGTGTAATGTGATTAGCGACATGCTAGTTATGTAGTAGCATTCAGTGCTAATAGACTGCATGTCATAGTTTTAGCTTTAGCATTGAAATATTTTTCTTTTTGCATGCTGACGCAAAGCTAATGCTAATTCAACAAGACATAGTGCTTGATAATGTGGCTAAATGCGCGTACTATGTTTTAAGGACATGGAAGCTGGAGAGAGAGACAGACGGTTTTTTAACCGATGGTTTCTGCTGTCCTGCTGTGCTGTTTTTCTTTTCTTCCGCTGTGACTGCTGCCGCCATTGCTGTAAAGAGCATAAGATCCATTCCTTCCCGGCTACCCTTACTAACGTAACTTTGGATTCGTGAGTACTCCAATTATATGCACGTGCCTTTTATTTTATGCTCAGTTCTGAGTGAATTAGCCATTACAGTTTTTCGGCCCACCGCACACAAGCATCGAACAGGCCTGCAAAGGGTTGTTTTTTTTTGGGTTTTTTTTGTAATTTGAAACAAGTTTTAATTATAGATTTACTTTCAGTGAAGTAAGTGTGGTTTACGGCTACATTTATTTTTTGAACCTTATCAGCCATCAGCATCAGGTTAGACTCCCTATCTGTGGCACCCACTAAGGTTGTAAGAAACCTGGGCGTCGATGATCAGCTGACCTTTGCAGATCAGTTTGCTTCTGTCACTCGATTGTGTCGCTTCTCTCTATTCAACATCAGGAAGATTAACCCATATCTAACTCAACATGCGACACAGCTCCTAGTTCAGCCCTGGGTCATTTCCCGCCTTGACTACTGCAACGCCGTCCTAACAGGTCTTCCAGCCTTTGCTGAGACCGCTACAGATGATCCAGAATGCTGCAGCTCGCCTGGTTTTCAACCTGCCAAAGCGATCGCAAGACACACCCCTTTTCACTGAACTCCATATGCTTCCCTTAGCTGCACGCATCAAATTCAAATCACTAATGCTGGCATACAGAGTGTTTGATGGATCAGCGCCCATCTACCTCAACACCCTCCTAAAGCCTTACGTCACTGCCCACCCGCTCCGTTCCTCCAAGGAGCGCCAACTAACGCGACCAAAGCCCCGTGCAGGTCAATCTAAACTCTTCTCATTTGCGGTTCCTCGCTGGTGGAACGACCTTACGTGCACTATCAGAGAATCAGATTCTCTTTCCACTTTCAAGAAATCCTTGAAGACTCAGCTCTTCCGAGAGTATCTATTACCCTGAAAGATCTAAAAGCCCTTTTTACCCCCCCTGATATTACTTAGCATTCAGTTTATGGTACTTGGGTCTTCTGTGTTTACCTAAATGCTGTAAATGAGTGTCATCATTAATGTTAAATCCTTTCCTAGCATTTTTCAGGTAAATTGCTTCGTAGTTCAATGTTAAACCCTCTTTTTGTAAGTCGCCTTGGATAAAAGCATCTGCTAAATGCATAATTTAAATGTAAATGAGGTGAGTTTATGTAATGAAGGAAACGTTCTTACTTGAGGTGCATATGGAAACCGCCAGGAAGAGGCAATTGGGTTGAGAGTAATTAGAGTTGATCCAGAGGGTAGGTTGTCCAGGAGGTAACTGAGGGTTCTTGATTGCATGAGCTGGAGCGGACAGACCAAGCTGAAAGGAGCAAGGAGTGAGGACCAAAATGGAGCTGAAGACCTGAGGAGGTGGTGAGTCTTGCACAAGGATGTATTGGAGGTTGACCTGGGTTGAACACACACAGGGAGAGGTTACTAAGAAGATCAATGTTCTGAGCATGCAGTAGAAACAACAAAGACTAAGGTCAACGAAGCAATGAGGAATTCACAGGGAAGCAACGAGGAAATTCACTAGGAGAAAACATGAACTATTGGCGCTGAGGAGAAACTTTACTGGGGAATAACTGACCCTCAGGCAGAGTGTGTCTAGTCCACCACTCGTCTTAAACAGCTCCAAACTCTTGTCTGTAACATCAGACAATAGTTTAGGTGCTTGCTTGATGTAAAGTAATGTGTCTGACATCTGTCAGTGTGCCCCTGCTTACAAATTAACATTTGAATGCTTCTTTACAATGTGTGCTTCATATGAATGTGCATCTGCTAAGGCATGTGAAGTTGTCCTGCAATGCATGTGCGGCAGACCCTTTGGTTGCCAGATGACCGCAGGCTATTCTAAGAACTGATTATAATTTGTGGTGATTGATTGGGATAATTAATTTGCCGTAGGTAGATGATTGTGGTAATTAATTTGCTGCACTGTGATGATTAAGGGGTACTGATATCCCATTGTGACCAGCACTGCTCGGGCGATTAGGTTTTTTGCTGCCACGTTCATTTATTGTTAAGAGTGCACCCCTGTTCACAGCTGTGACTATGGCCCACTCTCTGCCAAAGTAGGTGACCTCAGCAGAAACAAAAGCCTTTGAATAAGTATAGTGAGGACTTATTTATAAACTCTATAAGACTTTTTTTTTAGTCATCTGAGACGCTAGATAATTACAAACAGGACAGTTTTAGTGTTCATGCCAACATATGGGCTCTAAAAGTTGTTGCTTTATAATAATTGAAATATCATTAATTTTACTTGTATTTAATAGTCCAGTAATATGACTTTCTATGTTTGAATTTAAGCTTTTAAAAATGTGTAGGTTTTTAGGAAGTGTCAGATTATAGGAGCATTAAAACTGTAGTTTGCTTTTCCGTGTTTTGTTCTGATTTTGGGGATCCAGGGTAGACTTAAACTGAAAGACCAAGTTGTCAAAAGGTTGTCACATAAGATCTTTAAAATCTTTTGGTCATTCATTGATTTATAACAAAACAAAAGTATTTTAATGTATATTCTCTGAGGTCCAAAAAGTCAGTGTCGGGACTATATGTTCTCTAATTTACAATTTGTTTGTGAGAAGGTGAACAGTGTTGATCAGCTCGAACTGTCTCACCCGTGAAGACACTGCAGTAATCAATCTGACTTAAGATGTCCACATGGATGAGTTTCTCATCTTACTTGGACACTATTCCTTTAATCCTGGAAATGTTCTTCAGGTGATTTTAGTTTTCTCAAACATTCAAAAATAGTAAATCTTAGAAAAATATGTTTTAGTCCTTTCACAGACTAAATTTGTTTATTTATTTTCCCCAGCTAATTCAAATATATTTATCTAAAAATATCAGTATGTTATATTTTGCAATTTACGGATAAAAATTTTTGTAACAGTTTTATTTGTATGGAAGTGCTTACAAAGGTTATTTTCAAGATCTGATGAAGCAAGCTCCACATTTGAACAAGTAATATAGATTTCCCTTGCATAGCTCTCCCTTTTTCCTCACAAATACACATGGAAACCAAAATGTGATCTATGTGCTTCTTAACTACTTATTAAGGTTTCTAAATAGAAACATAGTGAAATTTTTGCATCTTGGATGTATTACTAACTAAAAAAACTATTACACTAAGGAGCAAATCATTACTTGTATTGGTACAATTTGTGCAGAACAGCAGAATTATGCCCCCACACTTCTGTAGTCCTTTTCAAATCTTCTATTCTCATATTAAATCTAAACAAATAGCCTTGCACAATACAATATTAACATTCTTATCATGCATTTTGTTGGTATTCCCCAAGAGCAGTATGTGTGAGCAGTGTTGTTGGGTTTACCTCTTACAACCAAAGGAGACTTTTTGCTGAAATGAGAACAAATTGCTTTTCTAATAGCAGTGTTATTAAACACACAGCATTTGTGTTTGAGATAAATTAGCTGAGCTGTTATGAAGTTTATCAGCTGACTGGTAAAAAAAACGTAATGCTATTAATAGGAATCATTAATCTGTTTTTCCATCTGGAAACCAGCCAAGATAAATTTTATCCGTGGGAAATTACACAGAACACTTGCATTGACTACAATGACCATGTTAACAAAACAAAACTTCTGTGTGTAGTTTTTACAAATTTTATATAACAAATTTGTTTATAGACATTGGAAGATAAAGTTGGATTATTTAGCAACTTTATTCCCAAATGGAACTGCACTGGAAAGAATTGTGAGGCATATTTTGTATGGTGTAATAACAATGGAGACTCGCTTTTGATTATCGCTGTTCTCTGGCGATGCTAAAAGAACATACTTATACTATACAAATGAACAGTAAAAATAATTTATAGGAATAAAAGAAACAATCTCAGTCTTTAAAATAAATTTCCATGCAAACATTCTTGGTGTGAGTTTTTCTAACCAAGCATAACTTCTTGTAGATTCACATCCCAAAACAGTTTTGTACTGTTTTTTATTCTAATTAAGCATTTTAAAATTCCAACATAATTTGGTTTAATTAGTTATCAAAATATTTGTTTTGCTTTGTTTTTCAACTAAACTTATCTTAAAGGTTCAGTGTTGACTTTATTCAGTAAAAGGGTATATCTATGGAATCAAATAAGGGTCAGAATAATATGCACTTGTAAAATAGAGTTGTACTTGTAAAAAAGATTTGTACTAAAAAGGTTTCCCACCTTCAAATGTGAATCTGAAGTTACAAGTTTGCAAATCTCAAGTTCCAAGTTTTTTGACATCTGAGTGAATAGCCAATCAGCACGTTGCTTGTTGACCTGTCCATTAACTCCTTGCCCATCCATGCACCAACCAGCTATCCACTCACTGTTATCTGTCTGCGCTAACGAGACACTGGGCCGCCATCTTGGAACAGTCCCCTGCTGCACTCAGTGTCACCTGTCTGCGCTGACGAGATGTTGGACCGCCATCTTGGACCGGTCCTCGCTCCATTCAGTGTTATCTCATTGTGGCAGGCACAATGAAGTGTAAGTGCATTTAATCAATGATCACAAAGCTAAATGTAAACTTCATTTTCATGGAATTGTTTTCTGCAAGCTTCATACATGTAGGCATGATATTGGACACATGATTTTGCAAAAAGACATACATACATACATACACATATATATATATATATATATATATATATATATATATATATATATATATATATATATATATATATATATATATATATATATATATATATATATATATATTATTTATGGAAGATTAAGCCCTTAAGATTAAACCTCTAGTTGAGAGAGGGTGCTGTAGTGATCCAGTACATCTCTTCATTACCAGTCAAAGACAGCATCACACGCACACTCACACTAGCTCACAAGGCCATTAACTCAAACAAGAACAGTATTAATTGTTGAGAATGTATTATAGCACTCTCAACATTTGTTTTCCTGTTTTATTTTATTATTCCGCCGTTTTTCTGCACTTAACTCGTTCAACATACTTCAACCGATTTCAACAATTAAGATATCAAATCGTTCAGTTGTTTTGGACATTCCTGCTACTTTTGGTGGTAATATCTTTTCAACTTTTTAAGTTATTCAACTTTTTGTGACTTTTTTTCTCATTGAAAGTGAATGGCAGATTATTTCAGCTCTTACCACTTCACCATAATTTTAGCTAGAACCACGGTTTAACTCTCAGTTTGTAGGTATGTCTGTGTTCTGTCAAAAAGTGAAGACGGTATGTCGATATCTATCACGGTTTTTTCGCAACGTGCCTCTAAGCGACACAAAGTTTCGCAAAAATCACCAAATCTTCACTAAATCTAGAGTGATGACATCATCAGCTAGAGTGTGGAAGATCCTTTTTTTAAAGACACTTGCTTTGTGTTTAACTCGCCCTCATGACTACATTTTTTGTAGTACTAGCCTTATTTTCAGGTACAAGCTTTATTTACCTAGCAGCAATATCTAAAAGACGAGAAACAGCTAGCTCGCTAGCTAGTGCTTATCATGATTCTTTATATTTTACAGACATTTCACAGTCCAGAGCAGCAGGCCCTAAACAGCCTCATCTCAGCATTTTCCCACAAACCAACCAAGGCGACAGGAAGAGGTCGTTCAAAGGTGAGTGGTACAAAGAGCACACATGGCTTGAGTACTCACAAAGTAAAAACTCTGCCTACTGTTTTGCTTGCAGACATCTTTCTTTGCCAAATACTCAGCCATCTGCATTTACTTCATCTCTGGGATTTTTGAATTGGAAAAAGGCAATGTTAAATAGAACTGGTTGTGAAGCGTCGTCTTATAGTTTTATATCAAACATATGTTACAGGATTTTGTGGCAAGAGAATGAGAAAAGTCTACAATTAGGTACCTATTTTTCACTTTGTTAAAATATATTCTTAATTTTATATAGTTTTGTTTTTTTTTGTTTAATGAAGTCATAACAATTTAATTTAAATAAAGTTCCTGTATGCTGAATCAAAGTAAATGTTGCAATGTATGCTTTCGTCAGGGCCATGAACATGAATACTGCTTGGATTATAAAACCAGAAAAGATATATATATATATATATATATATATATATATATATATATATATATATATATATATA
>JAVLVB010000890.1:5904330-5956524 GCA_032876305.1 Orestias chungarensis | reverse complement strand
CAGTGGAGCAACAGAAATGTGTGATTAACGTGAAGGTGAGTTTAGAAACGTCTCAGGACAGAGAATAAGGAGTAATAAGAGAGCGCGCGGAGCTAGCAGACGCTAACAGACGCTAACAGACACACGGAGCAACAACAGGAAGTGACGTCGATACGTACCACCGTCACCGTCAGCCGTCAAGGAAAAATCAAGGAAAACATCAAGAGACCATGAGGGGGAGTTAGAGAGCGGTGTGTTTGTGTAATTTCTTATGCGGCGTGAGTTTAAAGCACTGCCCATGCTGATTAAATAAGCCTTGGTGTCCGAGTCCGTATGTCCGGTTTTGGTGAAGTTAATGTTGAGCAGGTTGCTTTTTGTGGAGAATTTTGTAGATTTTATTGCCTATTGTTGAAGTACTTGTAATCTTTGATTGGATGATTGCAGTTGGTAAGCTCTTTCAATGAATTGTAGCCCATGGGTGGTGTGTAATGGTGGCTAGGGGAGGCTCATGGGTGGGGTTGAAGGCCTAGCTGTAGTGCTCACGGTTCGCCACTGATATATATGTGTGTGTGTGTGCGTGCGTGCGTGCTCCCCTTCCCTGATTTTTGAGTTTAATGTTGAGAAAGTCATTATTATTATTATTATTTTATATATATATATATATATATATATATATATATATTATTATCATAAAGTTTTGGTTCATTTTCTCTTCTCGTTCACTCTCTTTATTTTCTATTGAGATTCATTTAGTTCACACAAAGTGATGTCGGGAATATGGGGCAGGTCGGATGATTGTATCATTAGAATTCTTATTGTTGGGAACCAAGGTTTTTTTGTTGTGGGTTTTTTATTTTCCTCTTTTAGGGTTTGTTTTTCTTTTTCTTTTGGGCCTCAACGTTTATCCTCTAGATGTCGCCATGGACCAGGTTCGGTCGGGAGGGGCGTGACACGACTCAGCACACCTAAGTCTGATCGTCTCATCATTCTGAGAATTTAAGAGGAGCTGACAACCAGAACTACAGCGCCTGAGTGTTAACCGTAAATGGTGATCCCTTCATGACGCCTCAGATCCTCCCGGAGACGATCTGATCTGGCTTTCTGGATTTTTCCTCCTCGTGACGCCGTGGAACTTACTCACTGGTTTTCTCCAACTGGCTGTTCCTCGCTCTGCCGACTCTCTCCACGGCCTTACTTCCTGTCCGCCCTCCACCGCCTTCCACACACTGCTACCAAGATTCTTCTGGCTGAAAACCTTGCCGCATTCGGAACCTGGATCTGGTCGTAAGGACAGTATCACTTGGACCAAACCCTGTTCCATCAGACGAACCCACCTCACGACGTCAGAGTTTCTTCCCTACAAGTCTACTTGTAGGGAAGAAACTCTGACGTCGTGAGGTGGGTTCGTCTGATGGAACGGGGTTTGGTCCAAGTGATACTGTCCTTACGACCAGCTCCCTACAAGTAAGATCTACTTGTAGGGAGTGGAGGGCAACAAATTAATTTCATGCCCTACACAGATTGATACGCTTGTTCATAGTATTACCTCCTCATTGCGTACAACATTAGACAACGTAGTGATTACTCATAGGAGGTTGGCCCCCCGATTTAATTAAGAACTTCGTACCTTGAAGGGAAACACCAGGAAATTGGAAAGGAAATGGTGGTTTGCGCTTATAGACGAGTCCTATTTATCCTGGAAAAACAGCTTGCTTCTGTATAAAAGGACCCAGCACCAAGCGAGATCTGCATATTTTACATTATTAATTGAGGAGAGTAAGAACAATCCTAGGTTTCTTTTTAATAAAGTCGCTAAACTTACGAGAAAGGAAAACTCTGTTATATCATCCATTCTTCCAACTCTTAGCTGTAATGACTTTATGGAATTCTTTATTGATAAAATTGAATCTATTAAAACTAAAATTGATGACATCCTACCAAACATAACTACTACCACAGTAAGTAATGAGGCACTGAATGTGGCTCTGGAGCCTAATCTCTGTTTGAAGTGTTTTGTTCCAGTTGAACCTTCTGAGCTTTCAAAAATAGTTTCTTCATCTAAGCCTTCAACTTGTATGTTGGATCCAATCCCGACAAAACCGTTAGAAGAAGTACTTCCTATTATTGTTACCCCTTTTTTGGATATGATTAATTTGTCATTAGTGAATGGTTATGTACCAGAGGCTCTTAAGGTAGCTGTAATAAAACCCCTACTTAAGAAACCTTCTCTTGATCAAGAAGACTTAATAAATTACGGACCCATTTCTAACCTTCCTTTTTTATCTAAAATCCTTGAATAAATTGTTGCTAATCAACTGAGAGCACTGAGACAGCTCTCCTTAAAGTCACAAATGATATTCTCATGGCCTCAGACAATGGACTCGTGACTAGTTCTGTTAGATCTCAGTGCTGCTTTTGACACAGTCAATCACAATATCCTCATAGAAAGGCTCGAACACACTGCGGGGATCAAGGGAACAGCACTAGGCTGGTTTAAATCGTATTTGTCTGATAGATCCCAGTTTGTCAATCTAAATGACAAATCTTCTTCGCATTTTAAGGTTATTTGTGGAGTACCACAGGGTTCTGTACTTGGCCCATTTCTATTTACTATATACATGCTCCCTATTGGTAAAATCATCAGACAGCATGGTGTTAATTTCCACTGTTATGCTGATGATACAAAACATGTACTGTATTTATCTATAAATCCTGAGGAATCCAGTCAGTTTGGTAGATTACAGGCATGTCTAGATAACATAAAAATGTGGATGACCTTAAACTTTCTGCTCTTGAACTCTGAAAAGAAAGAAGTTGTCATCCTTGGACCAGAACCTCTAAAAAAGAAATTGCTTAGTCAGCCACTTGACCTGGATAGCATCAGGTTGGCGTCTGGTGACAATGTAAAGAACCTTGGGGTTATTTTTGATCAGGAAATGTCTTTCAAGTCCCATATAAAACAGGTCTGTAAGATTTCCTTCTTTCACCTTAGGAATATAGCAAAAATTAGAAATTTTCTCTCCAGGACAGATGCTGAAAAACTAGTCCATGCATTCGTTACTTCAAGGCTGAACTATTGTAACTCTTTGTTAGCAGAAAGTTCACAAAATGCAATTAAAAGTCTACAGTTGGTCCAAAATGCTGCAGCAAGAGTTCTGATGAAACTGAGATCATATCTCCCCAATTTTAGCTTCCCTTCATTGGCTCCCTGTCAAACTTAGAATAGATTTTAAGATTCTTCTTTTGAGATATAAAGCCCTCACTAATCAAGCTCCATCGTATATCAGAGATCTGATTACTCCTTATATCCCTCACAGAGCACTCAGACTGTAGGTTTACTGGTGGTTCCTAGAATCTCTAAAAGCACAATGGGAGGCAGATCTTTTAGTTATCATGCTCCTCTCCTGTGGAACCAGCTTCCAGCTTTACTCCGTGAGGCAGACACCCTGTCTAGTTTAAAACCTTCCTGTTTGGTAAAGTTTATAGTTAGGAAGAGGTAGAGAAGACAATCTAATCGGGTTGGGGAGGAACTCAGTTTTGACAGACGGTTCTCCTTTGCTCTACCTTCTTCATGTCTCACCCTATAGGGCTATAGGGTTAGGTTATTCCAAGTTTTTCTATAGCTATGCTGCTATAGGCTTAGACTGCTGGAGGACAATCTGACCACTTCTCTCTCTGCTACTTTCTTCCTTTGTCCAATCTCCTTAGTTACCGTTATTTCAACCTTGTTAACCTTTTGTTTTCTCTTAGTGTTCTTCTCTCCAAAGTAACCACACCTGATCTGGCGTTCTGTAAGCTGAGACAGCTTCTTGGAGATGAACATGGGCTGAGATGCTTCCAGTGAGGCTCTACAACTGCTTCTATAAACTCTTTTTTTCAGTATCCTGTGCATCTAATTCAGTTTTCTGTCTTTTCAAACCCCCAGTCGGTCATGGCAGATGGCTGCTTGTACTTTGCCTGGTTTTGCTGGAGGTTTCTTCCTTTTAAAGGGAGGTTTTTCTTCTCCACTGTTGCTACATGCATGCTCAGTATGAGGGAATGCTGTAAAGTTAACGACAACACAAGCCATTGTTTTCGTCTACTGATTCCAGAGGAGTGAATGCTGCAAGTCAATGACTCGATGCAATCTGCTGGGGTTCCTTAGATTGGAAACTTTTTCAAATTGATTTGTTTATGATGTATCTTTGATTTTAATTGATTTTCTTGTAAAGTGCCTTGAGACGACATGTGTTGTAAATTGGCGCTATATAAATAAACTGATTCTTGATTTTTGATTCTTGATCTATCCGTTTCCCCGATCTCACCACTCCTTTGTCTGATTACCTCAAATGCATCATCTCTTCTGTTGTTCCGTAGTGAGCGTGAGCGGATCCCTCCGTGAGCCCTCCTCAGGTTTTCCCATCCCGGCTCGTGCCTTCTTATTTTCAATAAAGACTATTTACTTATAAATCTTATCTCCTGTCGTGTTCTGCATCTGTGCAAGCAACTTAGATCCCAATATAACACTTATATAGACAAATCTCTTTCTTTTCGGATATCCGGGAGAAAATAATAGTTATGATTGTTGTATGCCTGGTACATGGTTGGCGACGGGCCCAAAGACCCAGGTAGACTAACTAACTGGTCCTCATGTAAATGTGGATCAGTGCTCCTCATTTATTTAGCGAAAGATGGGGAATAACAGGAACAACGTTCAATGTTCAGGTTTAAAGACACTTCAGTTGGGAAAGTGTTTGGGGTGGAGAGTTAGGGGATTCTGGCGGAACCCTTTTTATTATTATTATTATTTTATTTATCTATTAATTTTTTATTTATTTTACGCTATTAATGCACTTTTTTTAACAAGATTAAAACATCACTATATCTAAAATAAAAATAGGTAGTTGGAATGTAAGGGGGCTGAGAGGATTAGCCAAACTAAAGCAACTAATTAACAGAATCAGACAGCAAAGTCGCAAATAGTCTTCCTGCAAAAGATACATTTAAGAGAAATAGAAGTTGATAGATTGCATAAAAAATGGCCAGGTCAGGTTTTTTGTGATCTATACAGTAATTATGCTAGAGGTGTGCTTATACTTATACATAAATCTTTACCATTCCAAACCACTAATGTTATTTGTGATCAATATGGCAGGTATATTATTGTTAATGGGAAACATATCCACATGTGTACTAAATTTGGTTTGCCTCTATGGTTAAAATGATGACAATCCAAATTTTTTTCAGAATCTTTTCCTCACTCTGTCTACCTTGCAAGGTATGCACATTATCCGTGGTGAAATTAATTGCACTTTGGTGCCTACAAAGGATTACTCTACTCGCCTTGACTCTACCCATAAACAAACAAGGAAAATATTTTTGCAGTCCTGTAAGGATTTGAATGTGGTTGAAATATGGAGGCAATTGCACCCAGATAGGATCTAATATTCCTGTTATTCAAGTTTGCCTGACACTCACTCACGAATTGACTATTTTTTTGTCTCATCTTGATTTCTTTAAAAAGTTAAAGAATGCTGGTATGATAGTGTTGTCATTAGTGATCATGCAGCAGTATCATTACACCTACACATAGATACATTCATCCATACTGAGTTACTACAGAATGCAGAAGTTTTTAATTTATTGAAGTACGCATTAATAATTACTTTAAAATTAATCTTGATCAGACTGATGCCTTTGTTAGTTGGGAGGCTTTTAAAAGTGTATATCAGAGGTAAAATTATTAGTTTAACAAAATCTAAAGCATAAAAAACTGTATAGAAATTAAAATGATTGAAGACCAAATTAGATTGTTAGAACAGGAAAAATATAATAATTATAATCAGCAAAAAGCAAAGGACTTACAAATTATGAGAGCCAAATATAACAAATTGTCGATAGAAAAAGTTGCAAATAACTTAATGCGACTCAAAGAGAAAAATGTAGTAAACTTTTGGCTCGGCAACTTAAGAAACAGCAGTCAGACAGAACAATCAATATCATCAAGGCAACTGCAGGCTATATAACTTCAGAACCATTGGAGATAAATAATGCTTTTAGGGATTTTATGAGGCCTTGTATACATCAGAGCATTTAAATGATTTCGGTCATCAGAATTCTTTTTTGGATCAACTGAGATTTAAGAATTTGTCAGAAAATGAACAACAGGGATTGGATTGTGATCTACCAACAGTAGAATTTGCCGAGGCCATTAAAAGTATGCCAAGTAGAAAAATCCCAGGGCTTGATGGTTTTCCAATTGAATTTAACAAAAAAATTGGGGAGAAACTTATGTTCCCATTATTGGACATGTATAAGGAATCTTAAACAAAAGGAATACTCCCTCCATCTTTGACACTCGCAATAAGAACTTTAATTTTGAAACCAAATAAGCCACCAAATGAATGCTCCTCTTTCAGGTCTATTAGTTTGATAGATTGCGACATTAAAATACTGTGCAAGGCCTTGGCCAGAAGACTTGAGTTGTATCTTCCTCACCTTGTTGGTAATGACCAAAATAGCTTTGTCAAGAATAGACATGGGTTACATACCATCAAGCGTGTTATGAATATATTGTACGTAAAACAACTCTAGAGATACAGCTGTGTTATCATTAGATGCACACCAAGCCTTTGATAGGCTCGAGTTAGGTTTTCTTTTCAATGTGCTTCCACGATTTGAAATTGGTGCAAATTTTCTGAGTTGGATAAAGCTTTTGTATACACATCAAACTGCTGAAATATTGACCAATAACAATATCTCTAGGCCATTTACTCTCCACCAATCAATGAGACAAGGGTGTCCGTTAACACCTTCACTGTTGTGAAGGTGTTACTAATTGCGCCCTTGGCTATGGCCATAAGAGTTTGTGAAGGCTTCACGGGTATAAATATTGGAGGATGTGAACATCGCATACCTTTTATACGCGGGTGACATAATTCTTTTTTTAACAAATTTAAAAGATAGTATTCCCCAATTAGGGAATTTAATTGAAACATTTGGAAGCATACCAGGGTACGAAATAAATAATTCTAAACCTGCACTAATGTTTTTCAATGAAAATGAAAGATTACAGCCTATTATAGATACATAATTTGCAGCCACCACAGAAGGTGGTACATACCTGGGTATTAAAATTTGTCCCAGTGTGAAAAAGATAGTTTCAATAAATTATGACCCCCTGGTGGATGGGGTGAGGGAGATGCTAAACTGATGGACGAGGATGCCAATATCTATGATTGGTTGCATAAATATAATTAAAATGTTGGTCTTACCCAAGTTTTTGTATCTATTTCAATCACATCCACTTCTTTTACCTTTACATAAAGGAGAATATTCAGGAAGCTGACGGGGAACGGACTTGTTTTAATGTAGAGAAGCGAAAGGCTTATGGGAGTGTCCAAAGATTACCTAATTCTGGAAAAGTGTATTATATTGTTTAAGTCTCGTGGTTGGTAGGAAAGTTCCTTTGCAAGCCAAAATATAAGATCGTTCAAAATATTTTTACTGGGAACCCTGAGAATTTTGTCGTGTCTCAACGGCATTCACTACTTATTGACTTTGGACTCTTGCAAGCCAGAAGGGTAATTGCATTATTGTGGAGAGGTATGGCCGCACCTTCTATTGGAATGTGGACAAAGGAACTGCTGAACTGTCTAACTTTGGAGAGACTAACATACATTATTAAAAAGAAGGAAAAGGAGTTTACTTATTTGGGGAGACCCTTTATGGCCTTTTTGGAAACTCACCACCTTGCGTTGTGCTTAATTGTGTTATTATTATTGTTATTACATTTATTTAATTTTCTTTTTCTTAACTTTATCAGACATTGTTTTTGGGGGGGTGTTAAATGTGTTCATGTTTAAACTTCTGTAAAAATACCAATAAAAATATTTTTAAGAAAAAGTAATGCCTTAAACCAGGGTAACTTATTCCTATTTGATTTAGTGCATTCACACAATATACACTAATTTTGCATTCTTTTTGAAGCCTCATTAATTTTAAATTAAATTCAAACTAGGTCATTAATGTTTAATGTACATAGAAAGCACTGTTACCGTATATATATGTGACAGGTTCATTTACAACTCAATCAATTGCTAAAATTATTTCTTGTTAAATGTTTTTCACTATTAAAAAATGTCTTCTTTGCTAATGTTTTTATTTTAATTTTTAGTTGCTCATTGAAATAAGAAAACTAATGAAATTCAGGCTAAAGCTTAGAATATCAGTCTTCCCTTTCTCATGTGGGCTAAATACAAAAGGTTCACAGGACATAAATGTTAATAGAAATATATACCTTTAAGAAGCTGTAACATACATTCAAAGGTAGGAGAATGCAACCACATGCATGTCCGAGTTGACAAGGCTTGTTTATGATTACTAGTGGTGAAAATCACCTCCAGTCTAAAAGAACCATCTTACTCCCCTTGAAACCTCAATACATATATCACACAGGGTAGGCTCAGCCCTTGTTGCTTAATGGAACCCTCATATGGATTATTGATCGGGCGGACCACTGCTAAATTTAATTTATTTTTCCAATCAAGCTTTAATTAATAGCAGGACACTAGTGAAACCCCTATTAAAACCTGTGGTCATTACTCAGTACGCGTATGGAGAAAACCAATAATCAAAACACTGCCTATGTGTCTAGTCCCACGTTCTTTTGACTGAAGAGAAAAAAAACAGCATTGTATTTGATTAAACACATAAATGCAGCAATTGATTAGGTTTCAAGATGCAGTGGCTTGCTAAAATATTCATACCACTTGAAGTTTTTCATATTTTATCACATCAGAACCACAAATATAAATATATTTCAGTTGAATCCTATATGAAAAACCAAGACAAAGTGGCACAATTGTGAAGTAAAAAGAAAGCTATGTGTGATTTTATTTTATTTTTTACAAATAATAGGCTTTTAGAATATGTCTCTTCCAGCTTTCCATCTACTGACTGGAATTTTTGCTTGTTTTTTAAAGTCAGTGTCCTGCTGGAAGCTAAACCTCCTCCCCAGTCTCAAGTCTTTTGCTACAGTTTTTCTTCCAAAATTGCCCTGTAATTGGCTCCATTCCATACCTCCATCAACTCTGACAAACTTACCTGTCCCTGCAATAGATAAGCAACCCCAGAGCATGATGCTGCCACCACCATATATGACATTGGGGATGGTGTGTTCAGAGGGATGAGCAGTGTTAGCGTATCACTGTGAAGTAGTGAACTAAGTGACATGCATGATCAGTATGAGGGATTGCTGTAAAGTCAACGACAACACAAGCCATTGTTTTGGTCTTCTGATTCCAGAGGAGTGAATGCTGCAAGTCAATGACTCGATGCAATCTGCTGGGGTTCCTTAGATTGGAAAGTTTTTTAAATTGATTTGTTATGATGTTTCTTTGATTTTCATTGATTTTCTGTGAAGTGCCTTGAGACGACACCTGTTGTAAATTGGGGCTATATAAATAAACTGATTCTTGATTCTTAAACACAAATGTCACAAGGAGGATTGTTTGTTGTAGGGGATCCAAATTAATGCAAAAGAATGTGAAGGGGAGCAAATAAATAAAAAAGATGTTTAATAATACAGGTATGAATTTAGTCCAAGAATACAAAACATTAACTGACGTTAATAAAATAAAATCGATTAAAAAACAAACTGAAAAAGCCGATACGACAGCAATGATTAATGAAAAGCAAGTTTACTTACTGAAGGTAAGCTCTGACAAACAAAGGGAAAGGCATTGAAATTCACAGTGTTACCTGAAACTTTTGGTGAGAAATATTTGCCTTGTTAGCCAACATTAAGTTCAAGAGGACCAGCAAGAACATTTTTCAATAAGTCTTACATCAGGTCCAAAGGATTAATCATTAATCGTCATTAATATCCCAGTCTTTCACAGCCAGAGGATGAATGATGAGAGGATAAGATTCACATTGGTTGGAAAAGCCTCTGACAATTTTTCTAATTATCTTCCACCAAATCCGACAGCCACAGCACATATGTAATGATAAGATGTTTGGAGGCTAAAAAGTTTACATACTTCAGGTAAGGAGCCTTTCATTTCGGCGCCAAATTCTGACCTCTGACAAACCCACTGGATTGATTGACAGTCAATAATAGTTCTTAATGAACCACAGCAGCATTCATGGTAAGACTGCATTTTTGATGTGTTCAAACTATACACGTGGGCACTGTTTTTACAAATTAGGTAATCTTTGGAGGCAATAAGTTGCAGAGGATTTATTTTACGTGCATCAGAGAATTGCCTATTTTTTTAGTATAAAATCTGCATAAAACATTTTCAATCTTATCCCAAAATGATAAAGCTAACTGTTTAAAAGAAAGGAGCCAGGAGTCAGTAAATAGGCTAAAATGTAAAATATTTGCCAGATTGAATTGAGTCCATAAATCTGTTTTGTTGCTGTTCAAAATGATCATAGCAGAAGTGGATATTGGAACTGAATTTGCTTTTAACAGGAAGTAAAAACTTAGACGTAACAAGATAAAGAGTGAAATAGAAGCTTCCTCTCTCTGAGATGAGCCTCACTCCTTTAGTGTGTATGCTGAGGAAAGGAGGATGAAACGAGGGGGAACTTAACAATTAGCGTTCATAATGAGATCAGGGTTATCAGACAGCCTGCTGGTCATGGATGATGAAAAGAACACTAATTCAGTTTGTCTCGTCCTTTCTTCCGCTGGACCTGGATGCTTGCTAAGGGACTGAGTTAGAAAAAAAGAAGAAGGGTGGGTAAATGTTCATGTTATCAATAACTGCTATCAGATATCTGTTAAATTATCCAAGCTGAGTAATTTCATTGCTGACATCAGTTACAATAACTGCAAGCTAAGGAGAGCAGAGGCCATGATGGCAATCTGGGTCTTGGTAATTGGCTGATCTTGGACCATTTTTTTTTCACTGCATCCTGTTTACTCTCATTCTTTCTTTGTCTATAAATATCACAAAGCTTGCACTGCTGCACCTCAGCTGCAGCTAAATGAGTGTAAACAGCCCTCTCTGTGTCAGAGACGGATGAGTGGCACAGCAAAGGGAGGAGGCCAGCAGATAGATAGCCACAGAGGAGATGACAGGAGGAGGGAGGCTTTTATACTATACTATACTATACTATAGAGAACCTTGTGGCAAACAACCTCAGCACAGCCAGCTTTGAATTTCAAAGACCCAATACATACAAGAAAACAAAACTGAGACACTAATGAGCCCCACATAAATGCACATACATGCACAAAGCATAGTGATGTTTTTCAAACAGAATACCTTCAATCTTTGAAGCAGGCAGGATCTGAGCTGGGTGCATTTCCCATTTCAATGTTTTGTTCCCGCATCTATGGTTCAATTCACATCTGTGCATGAAACCAGCAATCACTTGGCGATAGGCGGGATACATCCTGGACATGTTGCTAGTCCATCACATTGTGCTACTCATCAAAAAATTCAAATTATTAAGGCTGATTAAAAGACATCTCAATGTAAAATGACCCACACGCAAGCATCTATCACAAACACACAAAGTGACTTACTAACAAGCACATATGCTCAAAGATATACACATGCAGATCAACATGAACACACACACTGACGGAGGCTTCATCCATCATGCCTTGTTGCTGGTCTGTCTGAGGTCCTGGTGATTAGTTGTCCTGCCGGGCTAAATTATGATGTTAATAAGTCACCATTAGTTTTTAGGTCCACACCCATTTCAAGAAGCATGAAAATGCATGCCCACTCACACACACACACACACACACACACACACACACACACACACACACACACACACACACACACACACACACACTTATGTGTGACACTAAAATAAGTCTTGCATTTTGTAAGGTAATCCTCTAAAAAATAGGGTGAATTTTAAAAATAGCAGTTGCTCCTGCTGTTTGAATTTTTGTTTTTTAAATATGTCCAACCTAAATCATGCAGAACATTTTGTGACTACATTAAAGAATGTGACTTACACTGTCCCATTTTAGTTGCTAAATATTTGATGCAACCTGAAATTAAAGTACATATACAAGTTTATTTATTTTATTATTAGAGTTTTGGTGAGTGCGACAGATAGGCCCTATTCCCCGTCACATTACAAGAATAAGTGGTATTGACAGCGGACGCATGTTTTGTTTGAATTAATCTCTTCAGGGTATCATTTTTTCAATAATGCTTGTAATAAAATGAGGAGGTTATTAAGCTGTTTTATTAAGGTGTTTTGGAGCAAAGACCAAAAAGAAAAAGAAATGATTTTGCACATTTAAAAGATGTTCGGATGTTACAAGTTTAAAATCCACTTAAATTAAATGGGAAGCCAGTAAAGAATTTTTTGTTATGGTATGACTACATTTCTCATAGTTGGTTAGGGCACAGGCGGCCGCATTCTGTATTGTTTAAAAGTAAGTTAGAAAACATTGGTTCCTGTAGTATAAATACATATTGTAGAAATCTAACATATTGGCTCAAACTGAATAGCATGATATTAAACATGTTGTATAAAGACGAATTGTCCTAAAATGGTATCTTTTCTGATGTATGTGGGTGTGTGCGGCTGATGGCGCAATGCTGGAGCGGACAGACCAAGCTGAGCCCTGAGGAGCGGGGAGAACAGATGGATGCGGCAAACCAGAGAGAGATTTTGAGAGGATTTGAGCACTGGAGATGATGGGAACCTGAGGTGAGCACAAGTGTTGTTAGGGGCATAGGAAGACAGCAACGAAGTATCAAAATAAATCTAACTCAAAAACAAAAAAAAGGCAACTGAAAGAAAGACTAGGAAGAACACTGGAGAAAACACTAAAGCTATAGATCAGGCAAAAATACAATGAGTTACACTAAAGTTAGAGACTGGAACAGAGGACTTGAGATTACCGGGAGTAACACTCAGGCGTCGAGTAGCTGATCCACCACTCCTCTTATACTGGCTCAGCTCATCAGAATCAGAATCAGAATCAGGTTTTATTGGCCAAGTATGCTCACACATACAAGGAATTTATTTTTGGTTACACAGAAGCTTGCAGTGCACGAAAAATACAGTAAAGAAACATTTGTAACATTTACCATGTGTAATTTATGTTTTTTTTTAAAGTGCAGTTTTGTGCAGTATAAAAACTATAGAAGTTATACAAATATATATATAAATTGTTCAATTGTTCATGAGAATAATGGAAGTTGGAAAAAAGCTTCTCTGTAGCCTGGTCGTACGGGTCTTCATGTGGCTGAAGCGTCGGCCTGATGGAAGGCACCGAAACAGGTGACGGCCAGGGTGAGACGGGTCGGTGTTGATTTTCTCTGCACGCTTCCTGGTTCTGGAGGCATGCAGGTCCAGCAGTGCGGGCAGCTTTACACCAATGGTCCTCTCTGCAGACTTGATAATGCGCTACATTCTCTTGGTGTCGTGTTTTGTGAGAGCACTGCCCCACACTGTGATGGATGTGGTGATGATGGACTCTATGATGGCTGTGTAGAACTGCACCATCAGCTCTTGGGCTAGGTTGAACTTCCTCAGCTGGTACAGAAAGTACATCCTCTGTTGAGCCCTTTTGATGATGGAGTTGATGTTACTGTCCCACTTCAGGTCCTTGGAGATCGTTGTGCCCAGGAACTTGTAGGACTCCACAGCCATCACTGTCCTGTGTAGGATAGTGAGTGCTGGCAGGGTTGGGGGGCTCCTCCTGAAGTCCACGGTCATCTCCGCTGTTTATGCTGTGTTCAGCTCCAGATTGTTCTGACTGCTCCAGAGGACAACCTGATCAACCACCCGTCTGTAAGCAGACTCATCACTGTCCTTGATGAGACCAATGACTGTTGTGTCATCTGCAAACTTCAGGATTTTAACAGAGGAGTCCATGGAGGTACAGTCATTTGTGTTCAGCGAGAAGAGCAGTGGGGAGAGTACACAACCCTGTGGAGCACCCGTGCTGATGGTTCGGGTCACTGAAGTACACTTTCCCAGCCTCACCTGCTGTTTTCTGCCAGTAAGAAAGTCAGTTATCCACTGGCAGGTGGAGGCTGGTAAGCTGAGTTCAGTCAGTTTGCTGTGTAATTGTCCTGGAATAATTGTGTTGAAGGCTGAGCTGAAATCCAGGAATAGAATTCTTGCATAAGTTCCTGGGTGTTCAAGGTGTTGGAGGATGAAGTGGAGACCCATGTTCACTGCATCGTCCACCGAACGGTTGGCCCGATAGGCAAATTGCAGGGGGTCTAGCAGGGGGTCCGTGATTTCCTTAATGTGGTTGAGAACCAGTCTTTCAAAGGACTGCATGACCACAGAGGTCAGGGCTACAGGTCTGTAGTCATTTAGTCCTGTGGTAGTTGTCTTTTTAGGAATGGGTATTATTGTGGAACTTTTAAAACAGGACGGAACAACACACAGCTCCAGTGATCTGTTGAAGATCTTAGTAAAGACAGGTGCAAGCTGGTCTGCACAGGTCCTCAGGCAGGAGGGAGAGTTTCCATCAGGACCTGGGGCCTTCTTGACTTTCTTTTTTTTTTAAAGTCTCAGCACGTCTTCCTCGCAGAACTTCAGGGCAGGCTGGATGGGTGGCTGATAGTCAGATGGGTGTGAAGTGGTGTTTGATGGGAGCTCGTTGCTGGGCTGTTCAAACCTGCAGTAGAATCTGTTAAGGTTGTCGGCCAGTTGACGATTTCCCATTGTCTGTGTAGGTGGCCTTTGTAACAGGTGATGTTCTGGAGACACCTCCAGGCAGTTGATGGCTCGTTACTGGACATCATGCTGCTTAGCTTGTTTGAGTAGTTCTTCTTTGCAGCTTTGATCTCTTTAGTTAGAGTGTTCTTTGCCTGGTTGTACAGCGCCCGATCCCCACTCCTATGTGCTACCTCCTTAGACCGGCACAGCTGTTTCAATTTGGCATTAAACCAGGGCTTGTCATAGTTGTATTTAATGTGAGTCCTGGTGGGAACACAGATGTCTTCACAAAAACTGATGTAAGATGTCACAGTGTCCGTTTATTCATCCAGGCTGCTTGTGGCATCATCAAAAACACACCAGTCCGTTAAAACCATGCAATCCTGAAGCTTTTCTTTAGCCTCGTTAGTCCATTTTTTCACTGAGCTGACCACAGGTTTGGCACACTTGAGCTTCTGTCTGTAGGTCGGGAGAAGATGAACTAAACAGTGGTCAGATAGTCCCAGTGCTGCACGGGGGACAGAGCGATAAGCACCTTTAAATACAGTGTAACAGTGATCGCAGCCTTTGTTCATCTGATGCCAGCCTCCTCACTCTACCACCCAGAGCCAAACACAGAATCTGGGGTGAGAGAGCCATCTCTCTAGCCACCCCCTCCCTTTGGAGCTCACTCCCCAAACATGTGTGACTGTACCGACTTGCCCACTTTTAAATCAATGATAAAAACGCACTTTTTTTAAAATTGCTTTTGATGTTTAGCTCATGTCTATTGTGTTTTTAATCTACCATCTAATATTGTTTTCCTGATGTGATGTTCTTTTTATTTAAAGCGTCTTTGAGCACAGAGCAATGCGCTCTGAAATATGATGTATTATTATTATATTTACAACAACAAAGTAAGAAATACCTATTTTCTTACTTTTTAGAAAACCTTTTCTGCAAAGTTAAAAAACACTACTATACTACAGTAAAATTGTATCAAATTAATTTACACTATATTTAAAGCAATACTAAAGAAGTTTCTGTTTTGGTTGATTTTGGTGGCCAGTTTGGACAAAAGCTGTAGTGTTTTGCTTGAAGAAGACTGCATTTCCCATTAGGACCAGCGCATAGCGTCGTAAAATCCTGATCTCCTGGTCACCTGCAGTTTGATTGGAGTACATTTCTGTTTCCGGAAGCTGTGTGAAGGATTTATAGTGATATGGTAATGGATTTAATTGTGGAAAAACAATGTCATATGATGATGTTGAAAGTAAGAAACAGGGGAAATGACCTATGTCGTAAAGCAGTCAGCACATTTGTAGTTGTTTTGTGTGCCAAGGTTCCTGCCACCCTCTTAATTTCTTAGTGCAGGTTAAAGCAATAAGGATCCCCTCAGGCCATGACCGAGGTGTCATTCAATGAGCTGTAAGTCGACGTATAATCACAAGTTATGAGACTATTTTATGAAGGTTGAAAAGTTACTTACTGTTGCTTTATGTAATTTGCTGCTAACAAACTGAAGGGATTTTATTGCACAGAATTGCTTTAGTAAATCTGAAGTTTGAAATTTTCAAGGAATCAAGGAATTTTATTTGTCATCACATCACATGTGGTACATGAGGTGGGACGAAATTCTAATCCCCCGGTCCAGTTTACACCCTGATAGCAATTTTAAATAATATAATAAATATAAAGAACTATACGAGGAATAGGATTTGACTACACAGAATCTACAATATGGAAACAGAGTCTACAATATGGGACTTAACAGCAATGAAAATTCGGAGTGCAAGTGACATATTAAGTGACATTTTAAAGTGACATTTTAAAGTGCAATATCAAAGTGAACAGTGCCGGTTAAATGAGAAAGTGTTTTTCATTTGTAATTGAGTGTGTTTGAGAGTCTCACAGCTTCAGGAATGAAGCTGTTTCTCAGTCTGCTGGTTTTACACTTGATGCTCCGCAGCCTCCTGCCTGAAGGGAGCGGGACAAAAAGTGAGTGTTCTGGTTGTGTGGGGTCCTTCATGATTCCGGAGGCCCTCTTCCTGCATCTGGAAATGTAAATGTCTGTGGTGCTGGGGAGGCTGACTCCAACAGGAATTTAACTGGAAACTGGAATTTTTTTTCCAGTTTTACCATTGCCATCAACTGCTTTATCAACGAACGTGTGCAAAACAGAATAAAGCTCTTTCCTTTGCTATTTAAAGTGAAGAAACGAAGGAATGAAGAACATCTACCATAATTACCAAAAAGAAGCTCATTCACACCAGAATCACACTATTTGCAGGTTCACAATTTTTGTGAGTTTTTCATTATACATTAATTATTTATTGTTTTGTTTTTATTTGTATTCATATATATTATTGAACTATTACTGAAAGTAAAAAATGCATAAAATATCATACTTTTTCCTGAAAATTTAAGATATTTAATACAATCAGGATGACAAATAACGTATTCATAGGGCCGTACTATTTTTTATTATTTATTAATTTCTGTATTGACATAAATTTAAAAAAAAACACTTATCGTACTGTAGACCAATTGAGAGGTCAAAGAGCAAATCAGGTAAACTAAACATTAATAGTAATACCCAGTAATACAAGAGCACAACTAAAAACTTCCAAGACCATCTTTTTGGATGAAGAAACAGCACTAAAAGGAGCAACAATTGTAGATGGACAAGGCCATTTCAGATATTTAGCCTTCATCACCTAAGGGTCACTCCAGACATGACCTATGATATCATTGTTGCATGCACTGTCCTTCACAATATTGCCTGTATCAGGAAGGTAACAGCTCCCAAAGTCCAACCAGTAAATAAGCAGTCAATGAAAGTAAACACTTCTGTTGACTTTTTTTTTTACTTTTTTGTGTCTTAAACAGCACGGCTAATATTACAATGTTTGGTGTTTCCTACATTGTAAATAGGTCACTTGTCCGCTGGGAGCTTTGGAGACTATGAAGATCTTCAGGAGCCTACAGCCATGCACTGAAACATGATTTACCTATTTTTATAATTTCTGAATTGTCTTTCTTTTTATTTCCATATCTAGGACCAATTCCTGCAAGTTTTGTTTTTGATATACAATTTGTATCTCTGCCAAATCAAAACAGACATACAATGCAGTGATCCCTATAGGTCAAGCCGAGGTTTATACCTAATCCTGCATTTCTGAATTCTACTTTTGTGAAACAGACCTCAGCTCCTTTCCACCAAATAGACAGATATATGGAGAGACATCTCAAATCTTACTGTACAAGATTGCAGTCCTACAAACAGCAAAGATACTGAAGATGACCCCCAAGCTCACAGACAGAGAAGCCGAGTTCGAGATTAACAGCCAGCTTACCTACCCAGGAGAAGATGGGGTGGTGAGGAAAGAGATTTGCTTTTGTTTTGTTTTTTACTCAACTTTTTTAGTTCTATGTAAGATGCATGTGCCTCAGAAACCAGTAAAAAAAAAAAAAAAAAGCAGCTAAGGATGAGCATTCCGATTCCACATGGAGAGATGGATATTTATAGCTGCGATAAAGAAACCTTCTGAGACATTTCAAATAAAGCATTTTTTGAGCTGCCACTAAACCCCAGTGGGCTTAATGTAAGGTATATGCTGATCGGCCAGAATAGGTGTAAAAAAAAAACTTTAAAGGTAGAAATAGAAAAAATATATTTTGGTACAATTTAGAACCATCTACATTATTCTATTGTATTTGTAAATTATTGTATAAGCACAATTAAAAAAGAAGAAACTGAAGCAATTTTCTACTTGTTTTTGTTGGTAAAGGTCCTCAGGTCTGTTTTTGAACTTATTATGTATTAAAGATGATTACATCACAAGTACTCAGACTGAAAGCAGTGCTGCTTTGAAAGCAATTTTGACTTTCAGAAAATAAAACTGACTCTTAAAGTAGATTCAGCAAGCACATTTATAAACATCCATCTGCATTATAAAACATACTAATTTATTTATTCTGACCTTTTTCATTAAGGCAGAGACTTTTTGTTTCTCCTGTTATTTGAAGACATGCACTATTCGGCTATTTGCTCATTTTTGTTTTTGGGTAGGTGTGTTTGGGTCAATCTAATTTCTGCTGGAGTGTGTTTTACTCAATAAAAGCTTAATTTTGCCATGACCAAGTCAATAAAAGACAAGGACAGATGAATGGATAGGGGAAGATATACAGAGATAAAACCAGTAGGTCTGTAAAATATGCAAATAAATCCTGTAACTGGTGACTGAATAATTGATTTGGATAGGTTGATGTGATTGATAACATTGTTGTTTCACTCACATGGTACAGCACCATCTCAAAATAGCCTTAGAGAAAAGCTTCAACCAATGGTGATCTATTGATCAGCACATGAGAAGGTGATGACAACAAATTAAACGTTCATGAAGTATTCATAGTGTCATCCATTAAAATAAATGAGTAAATGTGTCAGAGGACCTATGCAGTTAAAGGGAATTAATGATTTAATGGCATTAATAATAATATTTTATCGTATGTATATTTTTTTGCACATCTGGTAACGTTGCCTTAAAGTCGTACAATCATGATATTATGGCTTCTCACACTGAAAAATTTCGCTCACGCAAATATGCTTTGATGTAAACCATCCCACATTGGCTCTGGATGTATAATTATGGTTGTCCTGCTAGAAAGTGACCTTCTGCTCATTTCTTGAGTCTTTCTCAGCTGTTTGTAGCTACATCCTTATTTACAGCCCTTCAGCAGAACAGCTACGAGTATGTTCTCAAGTAGAGATAATTCATTTGTGTGGCTACTTTTTTATCCACTCATGCGGTTTTGCATGTGGAAAGGTTTCGTTAAGCCTTATCTGAACTGAACTCTTTCTCTCACCTGAATAATTGGCTCCACTGGATCTTATTAAGCGTTATCAGAGTAACGGGGGGTGAATGCATGTGAAAAGCACACTTTTGCGACTTTTATTTATACAAACTTCAAATAGCAATGGCTATTTTTCTTGCACTTCACCATCATTTTATACTTTGTGTTTGTAAATAAAAAATAAATGTTTTGGTTGTAACATTACAAAATGTAATAAATCGTATCGGAACAGTTTTTAAAAGTACTTTATGGACAGTTGTAGCAATAATAATATAGGAGCTAGAACAAAGCTCCTGAATTTCCATTACAAACAGTAAGGGGAACTGTAAGAAAAGTCTGACAAAAATCCCACAGCATACTGCTGGAAAACTGCAATATTTATTTGTTTGCAGTATTACCTTTTTTGTTTTTGAGATACTATTGCTCCATTAAAAGCTTCTTTTAAAGATTTTTCTTTAAACACTTTTACCAAGGGTCCAAACAAATGTTATGTATCTTGTGCGTTTTTGCCTAAAAGTATATTTCAAAATCTTTTTAAGGCTTTTTTGTTCCTCAGATTTGAGACACAGCTAAACCCTCTGCCTGAGATAATGTCTGTGTAAAAAATCCATTTGAGCCAAACTTTGGATATTACAGCATTAAATGGGGCTTTTATTCAAAAATAAACCCACCAATTTATTTTTTGAGGGGTTTTCAGTCCTTCTTGTAATATGAACTTTTCTTTCATGCTTTGTAGCACAGAGTGCTAGGATCAGATTCTCTGGCTGTATTACACACCGATCTTTCATGACAGAAAGGAGCTGAAATAATTGTAACATATTGCTTTTTAAGTCAAAATTTATATATATTAATGTTGCATACCCGAGGGTTATAACTAACCAAAGTAATACATGAATGATATTGCACACAATATGTCCTGGTGGTTGTTTCCAGAAGCAAATTCCAGACAGGGCTTTTAAGGGGGCCATCTGTTCCTGGCTTTCAGCAAAACGAGCAGTTTAATAATGCTCTGTCCTCATATTTGGCTCTACATATTGAGCTGCAGACACTGCAGTCAGCTCCCATCTGAGAATCAATACTAGTCCACACAGATAAGATTTTTTTCAAAACAAGTGTGCCCTTAAAAGCATCTAAAAAAGGTTATTCAAACACCCACAAGTAAATACTGTGAGAGTTGTGTGTCTTTGCAAAAATAAAAAAAACAAAAAAGACTATAAGCTTTGCTCATCAAATTCAGCGCCAAAGGAATGAATCACAGTTTATTGTTCCACTTGTCAGACAATGTGCATGCAGCACTAAGATATCTGCATGTGTGCTTAGTTTTCTCATCTGATATTAGATAAGACCTCACGTTACTCTGAAGTTTCTTTCTTTCTCTTTTTATCTTGTGCGCAAACACAAACAATCATGAGGGAACTTTCCACTTGATGGAGCATGAATATATCTGAGTTTAAGCAAGGTGTGAAGTTTGAGCTGCGGATCCTGGGTAAAACGGGATTGTCACTTATTATGCTTTGATACCGCCATGGTGAGTTCAGTTGACATAATCATGTGAAAAGATATTCTCACACCTACAAAGATGGTACATAAAAATAAACATCCTCACACGGAGAAAAGAGAGGAAGCGGAATTTCTTTGTGCGCTGACGTGTGAGAAGATAAACAATATGGGGCTTCAGTTTCAGACTGAATTAGATGAGGTCAGGGCCGGCAACTCACTTTTGGAGAAAATGGAGAGCCTTGAGCGTGTATAGCGGAGCACGGCTGGGTTCACCATTTTCTCCTCTACTGTAACTTCATTAAAGAAATTTAAAATGGTAGGCCATTAGGGCAAACGCATTCACCAGGCTCTTATTGAGAGATGCTTTTAGAACAATCTAATTCTCCACAAATTGTATTGCTCTCCATTCTTACTCTCACTCACAGAGGGAGAGAAGACACGCACCCATGGATCTGCAGCCTTTCAAATATGATTTAGCGAACTGGGTGAGAACATCTGCAGGTGGCATTGGATTGTGCTGCTTTTTCACGGTGATAAAGTGACTCGTCTAACTCGTTCTGTCCTTTAATTAAACAATAAAAGGGAGAAAGTGGGAAGAAAGAAACCAGCAGAGATTGCAAATAGACAAATTTCAACCTCAAACATATTTTTTCTTATTCTGCCTCACCTCTAATGGCCTCCATGTTCTAATTTCTTTGTCTGCTGTGTGTTCTTCCATCTCATCTCCTCCTCTGTGTGAGTTATATGGGACGAGGGGAAGTCATTCTCTGTGTGTGGTTATTAGTATTGATCTGAGTGCCGTTCAACATCCATTTCCTACTGATTCCCCCTCCTTCCCTTTTTGTGCTCTATATCCTTTAATGGTGCCCTCCTTCTCCATCATGACTTCCTAGCCTCTCTACTACGACTTGTTAACATAGTGCTTTGTCTTGTCTGTCTAAATGATTTTCTGGATATTGTGGTCTTAATACTGCTCCATGCACATATACAACTAACTGACCACGGAACTAATGAATTTACCCTCAGGCGCATGCATGCCTGTGGATTTTATTAACCAATAAAGAGGATACAGACACACATGCTCATTATTTCTGCAGTTTGTTCACTCTGCAGTAACTCACATGCATCTATTATTGAAGGTATGACTATTTACTACAGGGATCTTTAAATGTACTCACATGGAGACATGCAGTAGTTTGGCAGCTTCCCTGCTGTTCAGTGTGCCAAATCTTACAAAGAACAAAATAAAAAGTCAGATCATCTTTTGTTTTTTTGCTTAAAGTTTTCTTTCAGTCACATATGATAAGTTTCCAATCTTATTAGCTTGATGCTGTAGCGACTAAAAATTCCTGACCATTGTTCTTCATTCAGTCAAACTAAGACAAATTTGTGTCCAAACCAAAAAAATTTAAGATCCTTATTTTATAAAGGTGTTTGTGGCTGTATTGTGTTTTATTCATTAAAAGCAGGCCAGGAAAGATGGGAGAAAGAAAATGGAAAAATATGCAGCAAATGGCCCAGGACAACAGTCTTGTGGACCGTAGTCCGTGAATACCCCCACCCCACGTTATGTGGTGTGCTGCTCCACCACTGAGCCATAAATTGCCACATTGTTGCAGATTTTTAAAAGAACTTAGATCTAAACTGAATGGAACTTATGATATATATTTCACCTTCTAATTTCTGCAGATCATCCAGAATTAAGAGACAATGTTTTATAATTTACCCTAGATTTATAACATCTCCACAACTTAATCCCTGGCATAAATTCTTATTGAGGTTATATTACACACTGGTGGACTCTGTTCACCAATTTTACTACCGCTGACGGCTTTTGGACTACATTTGAGTCAGGGGTACAAAATTAAACAAATCAATGTCTAATTTTTTAGATTTTCATTTGTAAAAAAACTGAAATAAAATAAAAATAAAATTTTAAATAATGTGTTGCAAACACCTTTTTGTGTTTTTTTATGAAAACTGTGAAATGGACGAAAGGTTTTGAATGCTTTGCCAAGGTAATGAAAATCTTACACACACACACACACACACACACACACACACACACACACACACACACTGTTCATGTCAAATACGCACTGTGTATGTGATGGCTGATGCAAAGCTCGTAATCAGACTCTCCTTATTAATAATAGAGCATTTAAATAAGAGAGTTTTTGGCATCTCCTTAATTCACGGCATTAATGTCACACATACACATGAACACTTGTCAGTCATGTCTTAATTCCACACAGATTGGTTTTAGATTAACAACCAGATTAAATAAAAAACATTACATTACTGATTTATCAGCTTATCTCTTAGCCCAGTGGTTAACAGCTGACACCAACTAAAGTCATAACCAGCGGCTTTAATTTTTCACCAGTGTATAACTCTAACTCCAACCTCAACCTTTTGCCACAACCTTAATCCCACCACCAATCCCATAGACCATTTACTTTAGGATTTTTAGTTTTATTGTCATGTCTGTCCTCCATGAACATGTCCATTAGTCTTGGCTAATAGAGCAGCAATCAGTAATGAAGACACACAACCTACGTCCTAATGGCTTGTGGGAGCAATGTAAACAAGGTCAAAAGCAGCTCTGAAGATGCTCATCAGGAGAAGAGGTAAATGAAAGAAAACAACCACTCTGGCCAGAGTATCACTTAGTTCATGCTGTCAGCAACAAACAAAGCTATTTGAAATAGGAAAAGGGGGGTAAGAGAAGCCTGTTCCAGGGGGAAATCATTGTGGCATGTGTGTTATCTACAGTTCAACTCACCCTGTCCTTTGTTGTCAGAGTCTCTCCTGTGCTGTGTGCTGTCAGGAGAACTAGGAAGACGGTTATCAAAAATGTCTACATCTAAGAAGAGGGCAGTCTCTGAGGGACATTTATGAGGACAGTCTCTCAAACAAAACACAACACACACGAGCAGTAACCAAGTGGAAGGAAATCCATACTAAAGTACAGTCTCACTTCTACTAGTCCTAAACAGGTTTAAAAGAAAAAGAGTGAATTCTGCATATTTTTTTAAGAATAATTTGTGTGGGAGTGATAATCATTTATCATTAAAAAAACGTTTTCATTTTAATTTTGGCATTTACTTTATACATAATATTAATGTGACTTGTCATTCCAAATTATTGAATTCTAAAAGATCTTGTTGATAGGTTGCACTCTGCAAATTACTATAATGTAAAGTGTCAAAGCATCTAAATGGTACAAAATTGTGAAGTAGAAGAAACATTTGCTTTTTATTTTATTACAACACAAAAACTGCAAACTGTGGTTTACGTTTGCTTTCAGTCACTTCTTCAACATTTCTGAAATTACAGTGTCTACAGGACTAAAGGTTTTGCTAATATTTTGCAGATTAGTTTAAGTGCAGGCAGTATGGGTGGAGAACGTGTTAGCATTACCAAGTCAAAATCTGTATCAAAATTAAACAGAACATTTCTATCAAGGTTTCCAATTTTACATACATAGAAATGCTCCATATGTTTGAATACTGCAAGTCAATGAAACGGTGCAATCTGCTGGTTTCCTTAGAAAAGAAGAAAAAAAGTTTTCATCAGCTGCTCTGACCCTCTTGGTACACTAAATTGTTGAGAAAATACAGTGTTCAGTTAACAAAGCCATTGTTTTCTTCATTCTCCTGGAAAAACAGTAGAAAATCAAACATTGCAGATCCATCACCATCCTATCAATAATTAATCTGCCGAGAAACTGGGAAAAATTACTCTCTTTAACTACACGAAAGAAGAGCAAACTAGGTAAATTCTGAAAACTGGGGGGAAAAAAAATAATTTTATAATAGTAATTGTCTATCAGACAATGCTGTTCCAAGTTTTAAAGAATCCATTCCACCTTTAATTTATTCAGTATCTCAGACAAACGCAGAGGAGGGCAACAAATTAATTTCAAAACCTACACAAATTGATGCTCCTGTTCATAGTACTACATCCTCGTTGTATATTGCATAAGACAAGGTATCCCCCATAAAAAGGAAAATGATTACTGATAGGAGGTTGGCTCCCTGGTTTAATTCAGAACTTCATACCTTGAAGGAGAACACCAGTAAATTGGAGAAGAAATGGCGGTCTTCACTTTTAGAGGAGTCCTATTTATCCTGGAAAAAAAGCATGCTTCTGTATAAGAGGACCCTTCGCCAAGCTAGATCTGTATATTTTATATCATTAATACAGGAGAATAAGAATAATCCTATGTTTCTTTTTAATAAAGTTGCCAAACTTATGAGAAATTAAAACTCTGTTGTGCCATCCCTTCCTCCAGCTCTTAGCTGTAATGACTTTATGGAATTCTTTATTGATATAATTGAATCTATTAAAACTAAAATTGATGGCATCCTTCCAAACATAACTACTACCTCAGTAAGCGAGGATGCACTGAATGTGGCTCTGGGGCCTGATCTCTGTTTGAAGTGTTTTGTTCCAGTTGAGCCTTTTGAGCTTTCAAAAATAATGTCTTCATCTAAGCCTTCAACTTGTATGTTGGATCCAATCCCATTCAAATTGTTTAAAGAAGTATTTCCTATTATTAGTACCCCCATTTTGTATATGATTAATCTGTCATTAGTGAATGGCTATGTACCAGAGGCGCTTAAGATAGCTGTAATAAAAACTTTACTTAAGAAACCGTCTCTTAATCAAGACTTAATAAATTACAGACCCAAATCTAATCTTCCTTTTTTATCTAAAATCCTTGAAAAAGTTGTTGGTAATGAACTGAGAGCGCATCTGAGGAATAATTACCTATTTGAAGAATTTTAGTCAGGTTTCAGTGCTCATAATAAACAACTGAGACAACTCTCCTTAAAGTCACAAATTATAATCTCATGGCCTCAGACAATGGACTCATGTCTATTCTAGTTCTGTTGGATCTCAGTGCTGACTCAGTCAACCACAATATCCTCATAGAAAGGCTTGAATGCATTGCAGGGATCAAGAGAACAGCACTAGGCTGGTTTAAATCGTATTTGTCTGATAGATCCCAGTTTGTTCATCTACATGACAAATCTTCTCTACATTGTAAGGTTTCTTGTGGAGTACCACCTGGTTCCGTACTTGGCCCAATTCTATTTACTATATACATGCTCCCAATAGGGAGCATGTATATAGACAGACAGCATGGCGTTAATTTGAAGACAATGGAATGCATTCCTAGTTGAATAAGCCAATCAGAGCGCAGCCTGAGGTGGAGGAGGGGTTTGCGTACGAGAGACCAATAAGATGCATAATAGATCGCTTCTGTTCGTCCATTCCATAATGGCAGACAAGAGCTTGGTGAGAGCTTGGTGATCAGGTGCACCTTGGCGTGGCTCGGGTGACCCCTGTGGACAACCTATAAAACATAATGAAAGGACTGAACCTGACAGTAACCCCCCCCTCAAGGACCGCCACCCGGCGGTCCAGACGACGAGTAGGAGGCCTCAAAGTCCTGAATGAGGGAAGGATCGAGGATGAAAGAGCCAGGCACCCAGCTACGCTCCTCGGGACCGTAGCCCTCCCAGTCGACGAGATATTGGTGACCTCGACCCTGTCGACGGGTAGCCACGATCCTCCGGACATCATAGGCAGGGTGCCCATCAATGACACGGGTGGGTGGAGGGGCGACGGCTGGAGGGCTGGAGGGCACAATTCAATTTGGACTGGCTTGACTTGAGAGACGTGAAAAATGGGATGAATCCTGAGACTAGAGGGAAGACGTAGACGGACAGTGGACGGACTCATGACATTTTCGATGATGTATGGACCAATAAAACGGGGGGACAACTTTCGGGAAACGGACTTGAGGGGAATGTCCTTGGAGGATAACCAGACCTGTTGACCGGGAGAATATGTGGGAGCTGGAGTGCGTCGGCGATCGGCATACCTTTTATTTTTGGCTGAAGAACGTTCGAGAGCGGAGATGACTGAGCAGACCGGAGAGTTTTCTGTAAGGTAAGTATATTGACTCTGTGGATGAGCAAATGCAACTAATACTCAGGCGACGAGAAGTGAGTCCACCGCTCCTTTTAACCCTCCAGGACTCGTCTCTGGTGATGAGGTGCACCTGGTGATCAGGTGCACCTCATCACCTCGTGGCTCGGGTGACCCCTGTGGACAACCTATAAAACATACTGAAAGGACTGAACCTGACAACTCCACATGGTTAGGTTATTTAAGTTATTTCTATAGTTATGCTGCTATAGGTTTAGACTGATGGAAGACAATCTGACCACTTCTCACTCTGCTACTTTCTTCCTTTGTCCAATCTGCTTTATTTACCGATTTCAACCTTGCTAACCTTTTTTTTTTCTCTTAGATATTTTTCTCCATATACATATATCTCCAAAGTAGCCACACCTGGTCTGGCATTCTGTTAGCTGAGACAGCTTCTTGGAGGAGAACATGAGCTGAGATGCTGCCAGCTAGGCTCTACAACTGCAGGATGAAACCTTTAACAGGTTTCATCCTGTTAAAGGGGAGTTTTTACTCTCCCCTGTTGCTACATGCATGCTCAGCATGAGGTATTGCTTTAAAGTAAACGAAAACACAAGACCATTGTTTCAGTCTGCTGATTCCAGAGGAGTGAATGTTGCAAGTTAATGACTCGGTGCAATCTGCTGGATTTCCTAAATTAGGAAACTTTTTCAAACTGGTTTGTAATGATGTACCTATGAATTTCATTTATTTTCTTGTAAAGTGCCTTGAGACAACATCTGGTGTGAATTGGCGCTATATGAATAGCGCCAATTCTTCTATCTTGATTATTGATAAACCCTTTCTGCAAATTTTTTCTGATGAGGAAAAAGGAAGCTGTATGTATCTGCTGCTTTTGTGTGCTTTGTTTACACCACAGTTTACTTATGATTAGAGGAGCAGCCATAATGGATCCCTAAGTCGGGCTATACAGAAAATCTTAGATTTTCAGAGTGGGACATTGGGTTTTTCAGAGGGAGTTCTATTTCAAGTTTCCAACTAAGAAGTCATAGCACAAATTAAACATACAAAGACTGTTACTATTATTCATCGTTAGTGTGGTGTAAAAAATGTATATTTATATATTGATTGAAAAATAATAATAATAATTTATATTGATTTGAAATGTTCATCTCCGTTCAGATTATAGTCCTTTTAAGTAAATATCTAAAAAAAAAAAAAAAAAACTTTTAAATTCACAATGACTTGACAATTCCGGATTTTCCTGAAAATGTATGTTCCCAAAACGCCATTGCAGGTATCTGAAGATTAAGAGTGTTATTAGTGATATTTTAACGAAGAAATAATACAATTGCATTTATGGTATTATGGTACTTACTGGTAATTATAGCATATATGACACAAATCTTAAAAGGATAGTCCACTTATTGCGTTTTACCATGCACATCTGTTTAAGAGCCTCCTATTCACATATCAGCCCTCAACAGAGGAGCAAAATGCTGAGCTCCATTATCTGTCTCTCATTTGCACTTGTTCTCCCTGCCTCTCTTCTGTACCAGCTCCCACCTTCTCATTGTGCACGAGAATTATATTAATTTCCATGTTAATCCACCCTAGATATTAATTACAGTCTCCATTAACATTTAATAAATACTTCCCAGGTGGGCTTACTGCTGAGTGAGGCGAGAGCTTTATCAAATATTAGGCTTTTAATTGGCCTTTCACTCCAATGAATGGCTTTTTAATTAGCGTGCAGTTATCATTCCCTCTACCAACCACAGGGCCGCACTGATTAGCACTCAAAGATGTGCCAGTTTTGCTGAGTGAGGACATCCTAATGACCTGAGGTAGGCACACGGTTGCATAATGCTCCATTTTCTGTGGCCAACAGAGGAGTAGAGCAGGCCATAGCCAGACACTAAGTGATAGTCTGGGTAAAGTGTTCAGGCCTTTGGAGACACAACCATAATAGTTTTTAAGTAAGATATGTGGAGATGTGGGTAAAGTGAAATATGAATTTGCACTGATCTAGAGTAGCTCCATGCTGCAAAATGTTTGTTAAACACATAACTGTTATATCACTTTAATTAAATAGCAGACCATGATTGACAAGAATGGTAAAGTAAACACGGTTATTTTACATTTTCTTCCTCCACAGACCTTAGGTAAGAAACACATTCAGTCATGTCCAAGAGATCCGTAAATGCAAGTAAATCTGGATAACTACAGTAACAAACCCAGAAAAGACCAGCATAATTACATTTCCTCATTCCCCAAGATATTAGCCCAGCACCAACATCCATATTTTAATTACAGCTACAAACCTGGGCTGTATTGTTCTCATATCTCTTCCCTTAGTCCAACTCTCTGGAAATTCAATAACTACTGGTACAAGCCTGGTAGTTGGCTGCTCAATGCGAACAACATTCTACCCTTTTGCTTCTGATTACTGTGCGTTAGCCTGTTCAAAATGCTCTTCATCATGGGCAGGAAGCTGCAACCTGAAATGCCGAAAATGGCCTGTTTGATGGAAATTTGGTTGGGGTTGTCAAGCGGGAGGCCTAGGTTTTTAGAGAATGGCCGAAGATTAAAAAGAAAAATTATTCTGACAGGGACCTTCTTGTATGTTTTCCAACCACCTCCATCCAAAACAAAGCCATCTACTCACTGCATCTTCAGCTCAATATCTCTTGAAACTAGTTATTGTGTTAAACAAATCAAAACAGCCTGTTTTGTTTTTTTAAAGATGGTCTAAACTATTATGTACCTAAAATATTTTTATTAAACCAAAAACCCTTTTACTGGTACCTGTGTCCATCCATGAAGCAACAATAAAATGGAAAACCTAGATTCATTACTTTTAAACAAAATATTTTTTACTGAAAATCTCAATAATTTATGGAAAGCCTTTAATTTCAATCAATTGTAATATTGAAGAACCTAATTAAGTATTTACTGCTGGGGGAATGGATGGCTCAACAGTTATGTCTGTGTAACTTTTCTTTTCTTCTGTTAAATGATACATAATATCCAGTTCTAGCTAGGAATAGTGTCTTTTTATTCAGAAGTACACGATTTTTCTAGGTTAAATAGGACTACTCTGGATGTGTGGAGTGCCATTTTCCCCATAAATTTCCAACTGTTCTGCTTTAAAGTATGTAGTTCTGAAATAAACCAAGGAACCAACTTTTATCTATAATCACCTTCTTTTTTAAGGGGGATACATTACCTAATGCCACATGCTATGAACAAGTATCACTGTGACCTAGAACATCAATTTGTAAATGGCTAGACAATACATTTCTGCCCTCTGCCATGTTTTTCCAAGACACTGAGAAAATTAAAAAGAGAACAGATTATTTAAAACTTGCTACTGCATCTTCTAATAAAGAAGTGCTATGTTACCATTTCCTCTCAGATTTGGAGTGCTTGGTAATAATAAACTCAAAAGCTATTAAAAAGTGTCAAACAAGACAGAGCTAAAGTACAGCAGTATTTTTTCTTCACACTAAATGCCACTGAATTCACCACAATGTCTTAAAATATGAAAATGTATATGTAATTTATAAAAAATAAAGTAAACATTTAAGCTAACTTGTTCAGTGTCAGGATTAATGTTAAACTCCCCAACTATAATGACCTTATTAGTATTTAACACTAAATAAATAAATACAAAAACAAGAAGTTTTGTCATTTTGCTAAGGAAAGAAACAAAGAGTTAAATGTTGGAAAGAACTGTAGCTATTAAAAGCCCTGCAACCATTGATTTTTCCGCCCACAATATACACATAAGTTGTATTCTTTCCGTGTTTTTACATATTATGCTACTCCAATAAAAGACATATATATTTTAAGGTATGTCACATATTTGCATAATGACTCCAGTAAATGTTTTTTCCAATAACTGTGCAGGTTAGTAAAAAGGCCAACATTGTTTTAATTCTAGCCCATAAAGAAAATTTTTAGCAATCACAAATGAGAAAAGCAATCGTTCTAAGAACTCATCGTGCAAAAATATACGTTTGATTTAGGGGTTTTTCTAGGGGTTTTAAATTTTATAATAAAAGCACCTCTCAGAAAATACCCCAAAAACCTTTTAAACTCATGCTAATCAGTTGAAGACTTGGTGAAGAAAAAAGTCTCCATAGAGAAAATTCGCAATAAAAGAAGTGTATGCAAATGGTTAATCGGAAACACTTTGTACAAGCACTTTGCTGAATCTACATTAGGTTAAAAAGGCAATATATGAGGAAGAACCATTGGCCACTGTATTCATCAACTTCATCTTCTTTTCCACAGCTCCAAGGAAAAAGCCTTTCTAAATCAGTCAGTAAACATCATGACAACCCGCAATTATTGTACATTCACAGACCCGGGCGTAAATATAAATATTAACACGACAGACGGGAGCTACACTGTCAAAAGCACTCCAAATCACAGGGACATAAACACCATCACAAAGCATTAAAATGTATTCTATCTTATATACACACTGGTAAATCACTCAGAGGCATCATTCTTTCAATTTTAATTATGTTTTGGAGAATGAAAACCAGAGAGTGTACCCAGCAAACTTATATCCAGTGAACTTTTAAACCCTGTCAAAGATTTATC
This sequence comes from Orestias chungarensis, assembly GCA_032876305.1. NCBI lineage: Eukaryota > Metazoa > Chordata > Actinopteri > Cyprinodontiformes > Cyprinodontidae > Orestias > Orestias chungarensis. The sequence continues at coordinate 5,925,003 of JAVLVB010000890.1, read as the reverse complement.
CATTTTCCCAGCACTAATGGGATTATTAGAACATTTTGACAGCAACAGAAATGAAAGTGGTGGCTGAGTGGTGAATAAAGAAGACTGAAAACAGTTTCTTTGGTTGTACTGTTGATGGTACAGTCGGTAACTGTGGCTTTTAATTGGGGGGAAATCAGCACTGTTACCTGCTGTTGATCAGATCCTGTCAAGTTCACTTGGTATTTTAGACCAAACAGGACAAATTACTGAAACAAAGAAGAAAGTATTTGATATTGACTGATCACATCTAAACTTGTACTTCAAAACAAAACCATGTACAAATAAAGCATTTTCTTTATCAAATCAGCATGTTCAAGGTTCAAGTATATTTGCAATTATGAGCAAAGCTTCCTGGCAAACTGGGTTTGCCAGGAAGCTTTGCGCACCAAGTGTAATTTGTATAAGACTTCCTTTTCCCTCTTATTAAGATATCAGAAGACATCCTGGCGAGCTCTTCTACTAGCACACACACACACACATTACTTCATTTTATATTTTTGGCTTGAATAAAATTATTATATGTTAAATTAGCATTTTTATAAAAAATAAATGTGATAAATGTGACATTTGCTTTTTTACAGTCTCTACAGGCTCTCTCAAACAATTTCTTATAGTTTTCTTATATGATTTAGGTGTAGGGATTTTGATGGTCAACAAAAAAAAGTTGATATGTTTCTGGTAAAGGAAAACATTAAACTGAGTTTTAAAAAGTTTTCACACTAAAGTGGAACAAGGGTGAGTTCTGGAGTTATGAGGACCATGAGCTTAAGCGGTGTAACATGCAGTTTTTGGGGAAATAATTCTTACCTTTTTTTCGGGGATATGCAGGCTGAAAACAAATCCATGTCACATTTTCCAATTTTTTTTCAGAAAATATTTTGGGGGAACTATTTTCCTCGACATACTGCAGACATTTAACACAATGGTTTGTTCTTATCTGTTACATACAATATATTGAACTATTATTTATAATTTTACAAGGCAAAACTTTCTCTCAGAACTACAGTTGCAGTGTAAGACAACACGAAAATGTACGGGCAGAACCAGGCTCAGTAGGTAGAGTAGTCTTGCTACCAGAATGTGTTAGGTTCAATTCTTGCCTCTTCTTGACACATGTCCATGTAACCCAGGGCAAGGGATTTAATTCCAAGTTTCCAAGCAATATGTGGGTGGCTGTATGGAATATATGTGCATGTGCAAGCGCAACTGTGTAAATGTGATTTTATTGTAAAGCGCTTGGGTTATGTGCATTATCAAATTGTAATCGTTTTATAAACTAACAAAATTGGTAATAAATGGTTGGTTTATACAGAAAAAAGTTTATTTTGTAAAAATGTGAGGAGCTGATTAGTAAATGAGTTCTTTTTATTTTATTTTATTTTCCTTATATTTAGAAATATCTAACTATACAGGATCCTGTTCAGTCAGTTAGTGGGCTGCTGTACAGTTTAACATCATGGTATTCTACTCAGACTCACCTCTATTCTTACATTGGCCACTGAGTTTAGAGAGAGTCCTGAACAAACTCCGGCATATGCCAGATGTGAGGTTTGACCTGGCTTGCCATCTTTATCCAGGGGGGATTTGTGTCTCTCATGGTTAAAATCAGTTCCTGTTGGGTAGATGGAATCAGAAGTTTATGGTTTCACCCCAGCAAAAGCTATGCTCTGATGAAGGTGATCACTTTAGAGAAATAACAGCCCCCTCTAGTGGTCGATTCAGTAGACAAATTTGAGCTAACCAATAAAAAAACTGAGCAAAACAATGACTAATGACTTAATTTAGCAGTGAACAGTTTAGAAACTGACCACCGGACACTTGCTTCTCCTAATGACTTCAGCCGTGATGAGCTCATGCAGGAGGAACATTATTTTGTAAAGTGACTCACTCTGCTACAGTAGACTCCTCAACTCTGCCCCTTGTTGCTTTTTCATCTCTAATCTGACCTTCACCTCCAAACGCCCCCTGTTTCTCAGCATGATATTCGAATCATATTCACAAACACACCTGCAGCATTTCTGCTTTTCCTGCGCTCACCCATTTCCACCAGCAGCTGCTTTGAGACTTTAATGCAGTCTGTGGATGTATCTCCTCTGCCATCTATTACAATAAAGGAAGAAAAATTATTCTCTGTTTCACATATTTTTTCAAAGTAAGGGCAGAAAGCACATTCGCTCACCTATAAATGATTAAAACTATTATCGGCAGTAATGAATGCATCAATTACGTTTTGGGCTCGATCTTTTCAGCAAATGGTACTCCTCCACTAAAGAACAATGCCTTCATATATAATTAATGTGAGAATTTTTATGTCACATTATGCTACTGCCTACTTCACTAAAACAATTTTAAGTCCAAATGTAGCCTCAGTGTGGAGAAAATTGAAACTTTCCACCTATAACCTTTACTCTGCTGTAAATAAACTGTTTTCTGTGCTTCTGCCCTATCTCGTTCTTGTCTCAGAGTTACTCTGTTTAGTGGGCCGGCTCTTCTCCTCCCACCTGCTGACCTGCTGCTGTGATCTTTTTTACCCTTTAATCTGGTCTTGTAATGCAGAGTCACTCAGACACAAGCCTGTCCCCTCGCTGCGGCTATAGCCACTCTGACATTGGGGGTGGTTATATCTATAAGGTCTTACTGTGTATTTCAAAATGTATGTTTTATAAGCGGAGCTTGGGGAAATTGATCTTAGAGCTACATGGGAGTCTAAATGTACACACAAAGATCTTTGAGTAGATAAGGTCACAGGAGAGTAAAATCTTGTTGTAAGATTGCTACAAATGCAAGCCTGCACTGCCTTGTAAATGTATTAACTTTTACTATATATGTATGTTTTAGCTATTTCATGCAGACACTAAGTCAAATCTTACTATGAAGTGGAAGAAAGGGGGATTCACAAATCTTTTTGCACATAAAAATTTGAAAGTGTACTTTATATTTGTCGTTTTAGCATTTTCTACACTCTCAAATTGTCACCAAACATTTTTATTTAAGTAGTTTAAGTACTGTCAGATTGAATGGTGAGAATCTGTGAACATAGGTTTGCCCAAACATATATATGCTTTGGTCTGAACCACTGGATGGAAGCTCTGGCTTATGTTTAGCTTTGTTTTCCTACTGAAGGAGAACCTTTATCCATGTTTCAAGATGTGTCACCCGTTGATATGTTTTCTCCCAGGATTGCCAAGTATTTATCTCTGTTACCTTATTTTATCTTAATCAACTCTACCACGTTAGGTTTCCCATTAAGTTAAAGTGTCAACATAACATAATGCTGCCACCACCGTGTCATAATGTTTTTAGGTTGTTGTGCAGGGTTTTCCATTTTAGACTGCATTTTTCATGTTACCCAAAAATAATTACACTTTAGTCCTATTTGATCTAAGCCGTTTTATTTGATTATATACCTTATATTCTTTTAAAAGGACTTCACATGACTTCTGCGTAATAGTTGCATTGTTTTTTTTTTTTTTTGTATTCTTTCATTGAGGCAAGATTTTAGGAGAGTCGTAAAAAACAGTGTGCTAAACTTTTTACAAAATGTTACACAATTGTTTATGGGTTTAAGCGTAATAAATTTTAATGTACCCCATATTTTTCCAATAGCTTTCTTTCAACAATTGGTTTCTCATTCTCAGCCCTCCAGAAAGTTCAGATTTGCAAAGTGAATAATGAATAGTCCACCGTTTCTCCCACCTGTGCTGTTGTGATGTGCTCTTTTCCAAAGTTACCGTGGACCTATTCCCCTCTTCACTGATTGATGCTGTCCTTGCCTGCCATGCTTGGGTGAGTTTGTAGTTGTTAGTAACTCTTCCAGTTTCAGATGAGTGATTAAAAGGGTTGGAGATATTCCTTTGTATTCTAACCCTATTTTTAACCTTTTTTATAACTTTATGTATGTAAATAACAAACTGAACGAAAGGATGGATGCAGTCATCTACTTCCTTTAATGCTGTGCGATCAACCGGCACACCTGATGTATTGGGCACCCATGTCTTAGAGCGTAGACACAGAGTTGGCCCATAAAAAGACGCACCTTCTTTTGGTGATTTCCCTCATCAGTGACTTTACATGCAAATCTAATGTTTCTGTTATGGCAAGAAGAGGATAAGCTGCTCAACTGACACATTCTTGAATTGTTCCCCCTATTAATGATCATGTACATACAAACACACCCATGTATAGCCCATAATCTGAAATAAAAGAATCCCAATTTTCCAGGTGCAGAGGTCCATGGTAAGGAGTTCAAGCAACTCATACAGAAACCACATTACTCTCCATCAGGGTTGTCAAGACTGTGAGCTATTATACCATTCTCACATATGAGTGTTTGCCACTTTGCAGAGAGTGTGATGGGGCCTGAAAAGCAAAGTAGTAGGAGTGGGATTGTGCTTGATGAGCGTCAAACTAAGTTTATTGTCATATTTTATAGAGACTCTGCTTTTCTCATGCCACAGTAATATGATGCAAACTGACTTCAGAGGCGTATCGTGCGGCATGAAAGCTCCCTGAATGTCTCTGTATTCTCTTAGATCAGTAGATTAATGCATTTTAGCTTCTGTTGTGAATCTTCTTAAGAGTGTGACTGAAAAGAAACTCCGCTTCAGCTCACAATGAGGCCATTAGAACTGCATATAGGTAGATAAATTGTGCATTTGTCTCCCGTACAGAATTCTCACATGGGTGGCAAAAATAAATAACAAGAATAAATGATTATTCACTCTGCTCTTTCCACCCACTGTAGGCACACAGAAAACTGGATTTATTCAGACAGCTAATACACACAGGCACTCGGTGTGTTTATACTGTGTCTGGATGAAAAGGACACTAGAGGCTTTCTCCTTTTACAAAAAGCTAATACCTGCCCTGGAATAAGAAATTGATTTGCCATTTCCCACAGTAGAAGATTGGTAAATAGGCGAAGCAGAAATGTGAATGTCGGCACGTAGTGATTGTTGTCCAGTAGGAGTTAGAGGTCTTAAACTGCTGCATGGATTTTTCACGCACAGATATGGGATAAAAGCCCACACAGTTTCTATTTAGCGTTCAGTCATGGAGCTTCTTTTCTCATCTAATTCAAAACAAATCCAGTATTTATTCACAGGTTGACCGAATCCTGCTTGAACAGTACAAGCCGTTACGCTCCGCTCTTCATTGATACAAATTCTTAAGCTTCTTGTTGTGTTAGCCAAGGTTCACATTTAGTTTACAGTTTAATGGCAATGAAAAACAAGTGCAGCAGGGAGGTATAGCTCCTGAAAGAGGAGTTTATACTAAAAAAAAACATATTTGCACATATAGTTGTTGCCACCAGTTTTATTTATTGCTGTAATACATGAATATAGTATTACCTTCCCTTGCCAAAGTAACCATACCTAAAAGATTTTTAGCTTTTCCTTACATTCCTGAAAAAAAGGTCTGTTTACCTTTTTTATTATTTCTTTTTGTGGTTTCTGCAAAAAAATATATAATTCCAAAACTTGTAGCCCTCCTACATCCAAATTTCTTTAAATTTAGTGCTAAACGTTCTTTGGCGGACATCTCTACCTGATACACACATTTTTATTTTGACATTTCTCTCACAAAACAGGTCAAAGCTCAGTCAGCTTGGATTTAGAGTGTCTGTGGTCAGCATTTCTCAGGATCTGGCAGAAATTATGAATTTGGATATCAGTCTGGACTTTAACTAGGCCATTCTGATAAATGAGAATATATGCTAAACTACATTGTAGATTGAAGGGGAAATTTTATTTAGCTTCTTCTAAACTCTGTTAATCTTTCCTATACTTGCTAAAGAAATTGATCCCAGCAGTAATTTTCTGCCACCACCATGTTTTAGCTTGGGGGTGCAGTGTACAGGGTCCTGCACAATTTCAGTTTTGTGGCACACAGACATTTAAATGTTGGCGAAGAATTTTAGTTTTAGTCTTTCAGAGGGTTCCTTCACTGCTTATGGCAAATTGCAAAAGGGAAGTCTTTTAACTATCATTGATTAATTGCTTTCTTCTTGTCAGTCTTTACAAAGGCCTCATTTTTGGATTTGAATAGAATAGAATAGAATAGAATAGAATAGAATAGAATAGAATAGAAACAAAACCGTTTCTATATATTAAATAATAATAATGAAGATGATAATAATAATGAAAATAATGGTTAAATTTTTTTTGCAAGGGACTGTAACCGTCAAGCAACCAATCAAGTCATTCCTTTTCTGAATGCTACATTTTTTTCAATTACATCCTCCTATTCAAAGCAATTTTCTAAAAAGGAAACCCCACGAATGAAAATCTAAGCATTTGTTACCGAGAGGCACATTTCTGCTTACATTTACTTGCATGCTTACACAGAAAATATAGGAAATAAGTGCACATTTTAAAATTAAGCAAATCAAGCTACTGACTCTCACCTGTGTTTGTTTTATTTGGGAGTTGTTTATGGTATCCACCTAAGCTTAAAGCATTCCTGAGACATTACTTTCAGGGTGTTTGTAATGTGTAATTTCTCACACCAGGTGGTAGCAAACCTTCTCATGTTACTGCAACCCAATGGATGGAGACAAAGATGAGGGGGCTTGGTGTAAAAAGGCTGCAAATAAATGGAGTTAAAGGGAATGAAATGACTGATAGTCTAGCTAAGGATAGTGTAAATCGAGAAATGGTTGACAATAATGTAATGTTTTGTGTAAAAGAAGTAAAGAGTCTAATAAAACAAAATGTGGAGGATAAATGGCATAACTTATGGGAGGAAGAAAGGAAAGAATGTTTGTTTTATAAAATTAAAAGAAAAGTTGGAGAAATGAGAAGAACCGAAGAAAATAGGTGAGAATTATATCATGCCTTACAATTGGACATACTGGATTGAAACGGACATTATTTATAATGGGAAAACATCAGACAGGGAAATGTGAGTGTGGGGAAGAAGAGACAATAGAACATGTTATTTTGCATTGAAGGAGATACCATATTCAGAGAAATCAGTTGGTTGAGATTCTTAGTAATATGAAAATGAAGTTAGATGTTTTTGATCTATTGAAAAAAGATTAAAGAAACATACAAAGGCAAACATCACGGTATCTCGTCTTTTTCATAGCATATGTCATCTACTGCAGAGATCAAGCTAAACATAGAACAGAGAAGATTAAAATAATTGCAAGGTGAGCAGAAAGATTTTTGGGATTTAAAGAAATTTCTCAGCAAAATATTAATAAAGGGCTGGAAATATACGGGAGAGCAGGGACAGCAGGTGATAAACCTACATGTTAATATTACAATGGAATGCCAGAAACCTTACAGCAAATGGACATTGGTTTAAAAGATATGTTGAAAAATGGAAATAATAGATATAAAAACACAAATAATATGTTTACAAGAAACAAGGTTAAAATTAACATTAGAATTTGTTATCAAAGGGTACGGCATAAGAATGGATAAACCAGAGGGAAATGGAGGAGGAATATTTATAAAACAAGGAATACACTATCAAATATTTGCAAATAAATACATTTAGAATATATAGTATTTGAAATACGGGGAAAATATGAAAAATTTAAGATAATACACAAAATTTAAAAATATATATCTCTAGAGTCAATGGATGAATTAATGGATTATTTAGAAGGATATATAATATGGTGAGGGGATTCTAATGCTAATAGTAAATTGTGGGGCAAAAGCAATCAGAAAAATGGTCAGGAACTTGAAGAATTGATGGAAATTAAGAACTTAGTTTGTATTAATGACAGTAGAGAAACTAGAATCAATATTAAAACAGAAACAGAGTAAGTCATAGATCTAGCAATAGTCTCAAACTCATTAGCTCATAGGTGTGAATGGGATATTGACAAAAATACAACAAATGGTGGCGATCATTACCCTGTTAAATTTAAAACAGGAATAAAACCACAGAGTAACATAGTAGAAGAATGCAAGTCATGGAATTTTAGTAAAGCAGATTGGAATAAATTTTACATATATAGTGATAAAAAATTACACAAGGTGTTGAAGCAAATGTAAACAATATAAATTTAAATATCTGTGACTAAAGGCAACAGAACAATAAGTTAAAAAAAGAGGAAGAGGACACCAAAAAAAAGATGGTGCCACCGTGGAACAATGACTGTAATCCAACTATCAAATTACGAAATAAATTGTAAAGCACTTAAAGAAAAAGAATGACGGATTAATATATTATCTTAATAATAAAACATGTATATCGAGATTTCAAAGTGGATTCGGAAAACGACCAAATACACCTTTATGTCTGGGAAATGAAATTAAAAAGGCACAGATAAATAAAGAAAGTGAAGTAGCAGTATTCTTTGATAATGCAAAAAGCGTTTGATATGTTATGGTTTGAAGGATTATTAATTAAAATAAAAAAAGTAGGCATTACAGGAAAAATATTCAAGTGGATTCAAAACTTTTTGTGGCTAAGAAAAATAAAAGTTAATATAGGAAAAGAATATTCTAAAAAATATGATGTTTAGCATGTAACACCACAAGGAAGAATAATAAGTCTTTTATTGTTTTTTGTTTAATTTTTGCAGATGATGGAGCAATGCTGTAAATGCTATAAATAATATAGAGAAACGGGCATATGAATGGGGGTTTAAATTATCAGTTGGAAAAACAAAAGCAATGATATTTACTCAAAAAGAATTATAGAACTAAAACAATTGAAAATTTATAAGCAAGAAATAGAGTGGGTAAACAATATAAAAGTTTTAGGAATATGGTTTGATAAAAAAATAAAATGAAATATTCACATTTAAAATTTTTTTGATAAATGTAAAAAAATCTTAAATATAATTAAATATATCAAGTATATAGTATATAACAAGTATTTAGAATAAAGATGATGGGGTTAGAAATTACATTCATATGGGTTTCCATCCACATGTTGTGGATGTAAATGAAGTAGCAGACAGGGCAGAGAAAAGGGCTACAACAGGGCAAATCAACTTCACAATAACAACTAGTAAATCTGAAGCAAAAAGTATGGTCAAACAAAAACTAAAGGAAAGGTGGCAGAAGGAATGGAATGAAGAAAACAAAGGGAGATGGTTTTATAATATTCAAAGGACAGTGGGAGAAATGAGATCAACAGGGAGAACAATAAATTAAGAAAGATTATTAAGAAAGATTATTAACAAGACTGAGATTGACAGAACACTATTTAGACTATTTATTTATTGCAAATATTATTTAATACATCTATTTATTTAGTTATCTTGTTTACTTGTTTAAGGTAAGCTGGTGCAGTTATAGGGAAGGAGCAGAAAACAAGACGTATGATGGTACAATATAGGTAAATGGACAGTACGTGCAAGATGGTAAAACATTAAGCATTTTCACCCACAGTCCGTCCCAATAGGTGGCGGTAATGCGCACCACAAGTTGTTTGTCAACCGCCAGTAACACATGTGCAGAAGAAGAAGAAAAAGGAAAAGGAGGTGAGAGAAAAAAAAAGGAAGTTTGGTCTCCTCCATCGCTCCTCTTTGACTGCTGTAAGGTAAATAGTAGTATGGTAAACTTATAAGCGTTTCTTGCTGTGTATTGTGAAAACATAGAAAACAAAACCCAACAAAGGACGAAAACTTGTGACATAAAGGTGAGTGAGGTCAGGATAGCACCCGTTTGAATCGAAGCTGCTAGTCCAGACCTTAAAACTATGAAGACGTTTTGACATAAACTGCTGTTTTATACATAAATGTGTTACATTTCGCAGTAAGGTGTGTTTTTTGTTTGATTTTGCTTTTGTTTGTTTGCTTCTTGTCTTTTCTTTTTCTCTTTTGTTTGTTTGTTTTTGCTTTGTTGTTTGTTTTTTTTCCTGTTGTTTGCTAGTTTTTTTTTTCTTTTTTTGTTTGTTTTTTTTCCTTTTGTTTGTTTGTTTTTTGCTCGTTTTTTTCCTGTTGTTTGCTAGTTTGTTTTTTCTTTTTTTGTTTGTTTTTTTCCTTTTGTTTGTTTATTTTTGCTCTAGTTTTTCACTGTTTTTTTTGCTTTGTTTTTCTTTTCTTTTTTTTTTTATTAAAAGGACTATTTGATTCAAACTTCAACTATAACATTCCACACCAACAGATTCTGTAAAACAGTTTTTAAAACTCTAGATGAATGGATCACTATATAATAAATCAATTGAAAACGTTGGTTTTTTTACCTTTTACCTTGGCAGCTCAGGTCTAGACATTATTTGTAGTGAGTTTTCTAGACTTTTTGGGCTTAGAGCCCAAACCTTTGCAGAGTTATTCCACACAAATGTAAGTTTCTATAAAACACAGGCTGATATATTTGATATTTTATGCTTACAATATTTTGAAGCACCTCCCATGGGGTCTAACTCAAATGCTGCATGACTTTGACAGCACAGACAAGGGAGGACTATTCTATACTAATAATACTACTATAAAATAATCATAAGGCACTATTTATTATTATTATGACTGTTTTCTTTTTTATTAAGTCCATATCAGATTTTAACAGCTGTATTTTATTAGAAAAATATATATTCTTTAGGTAAAAAAGTAATGTTATCAACTTCTTATCCCTAAAGGTTATGCTCACAAAAAATAAAATCTTAAGAGGTTTTAAATATGACAGACTGAAAAGCTTGAAGAAACTGAGCACAAGCAGATGGAGCCGTCAGAGAAACACTTACCATGTGGAAACTAAAATTATAATGTCAATTAGCTACTTATTGCAATGTAAACAGCTAGAAAACATTAACTTAATGTAAATGCAATTCAATAGTTTATTTAATTTTTTTTATGCCAATGCAAAGGTGCTGGTATTGCAAGTAAAGATAGAAATGAAAGGAAACGTCCAGATGTGAACATCATAAAAAATACATTTAAAATAACGTAGTGCAAAATATAAACTGGGCTGTGAAAACATTGTGGAATTTCAAGATTAACATTATTTAATGATCTTTTTTTTTTAATGTACTACTCTGCTATAACACATGTAAAACCAAGTTTATCTGTTAATAATCACGTTTTGTTGTTTTTCTTCCATCTTTTACCAACCAGATCCTTAAGTCATGACTGAGAAACCTGCTGATATAGTTCAGCTGCTCAAGAGCAACAAGCCAAAGCTGATTAATATTCTAAGGGCTGACGCTGATTTTTTTCTGCAGTTCGCACATGCCCTTGATCTGCTTTCAAATCAGGGCTACGAGCAGATTAAATCTTGCAGCGTTCCTAGTGAAAAGGTGCGAGACATTTTGGATCATGTCATCAGCAGAGGGCCCAAAAAAGCACAAGGACTGCTGGACCTGCTGAAGGAAAACGAGATGCAGGAAACATTTCCTATGCTTGATTTTATTAAAGAGCTTCATGTCCAAGAATTATTATCAGGTACAAAGAAAAAAGCTCCTGTGTTCTAGAGAGTCCCTTTTAATGTCTCCATGCTCCTGATAAACATGTTTTAAATTTATTTCCAAGTTGAAGAATTACAAGCTCCAATTCCAGCTAAAATGGCTTGCAGCAATGGTGAGTCTCACTCCAGTAAAATGTATTCCCTCTCACTCTGACGGTCCTCTAAAACATCTGCTGGTCATTGTATCGCAGGCTGTGACCCGGTGAAGGAGAAGCAGCTGATGCTTGTGGCTCAGCGTCTTGGCAGTTCTTGGAGGGAGATTGGCAGATTGGCTCTGGACATCCCGAACGTGAAGCTGGAACAGATTGAAGAGGAGAAAAGAATGCATGTGGAGCGAGTCTTTGCCATGCTCCTTTACTGGCGCAATCAGAAGAGAGAAAAAGCCACTGCTTCTTACCTGCACTCCCTTCTCAGTCTGAAAGACCTATCAGTGCCTTCGGAGAGCATTGACTTTCTGCTGGAAGCTGACTAAGCTCTTTCCTTCTGAGTGATTGAACACTTTTTAAGAGGAAAGCTTTTTACTTGGAATGGGTGGTTTTTATATCAAAAATCATATTTGAACAGAATTTTGCTAAGATTTGACACATTTTTTTAATAATGTTTCTGTTTTAAAATGCAACATTTTTTGTTTGAATTATATTTTAAATAGAGAATGTAACTTAAAGTGCAAATTGGGTCCTCTATTTTTGTACATATATGTATGTATTTTGTACTTTTTTAGGTACTTTTTTACCATCTCATGATTTAATAAATCTTGAGTTTCTCTCAGTATTTCACTCATGCTTAATTACTGATTATCATTCACAGGTTCCCTTTTAATCCAGACTTGGTATTAGTATTATTTTATTATAGTCCGTCTCATAAATTTTCCTTACAGCTACATAAAGACTGGAGAACACAAACGAAGGCAACATCACTGGTAAAAATGGTAACAATAATTCTACTTAAATATCATTACAAATACCAATTAGAAAATGTTCAGACTAGCAAACAAGACATTTTAAAATTGCCATCCTTTGAAGTGAATTTGTTAAATTATTTAACCAAAAAAACTTGGATTCCCAAAAACATTGTAAAATAATCAGTCTAACTAATGGTTTTATATATGCTTTTTTAAACTAAATATAAGTTGAAATCTTAATCAAACATCTCTATCGTTCTGTTTTCCAATGGCATAAATATGTAACAATTCTCCTGCTATCATAAATAGTCGCCAAATAAGCATACTAATAATAGTGTCCCGGTTTCATCAGGTCTCCCTCATGCACGCTGTATACAATTTATGCCGTTGTTAAAAAGTGAGTTCTGTCCAAGCTAAATGCAACCAAGACTGAACTGAGATTGCTTACAATAAAGCCAAAAACAGTCCAAGTCTGTAGCACGATATGAAGGATTAATACGTTAAAAAATGGTCCTCATGCCAACTAGTAAGTATAGTGGTAGATTTGTGATGGTGTGGACCTTATTTCCTCCTAAATTTACTGGATAGCTTGTTTGAGTGAATGGGATCATGAGCTTATTAAAATATCAGGAAACAAATGTTAAATAATTTGGACTCTACCAATTAACTAGAAACATGTAATTACTGTTAATTTAACACTCTTAAGAACCTAAAGATTTAGACAAATTGACCCAGAAATGCTTGACCACAGCAAAAACCCTACCATGTTCCTTGACCACCTTAGGGATCAGACAGGGGGCTTAACATTATTCAGTTCACCTTATTGTTGCATAATTAGGATAAACTGAATGTAATTTCTTGTTTAATGCCTTGAGGCGACACGTTCTGTCAGTTGCTGCTATATAAATAAACTAAACCGAATTTAAATACCTGATCAGAAGCAGAAGGGTTGCTTTGACTCATTCATGGATGTTTGAGTAATCGTGGAATCTCTCATTACAGATGTGGGAGTGCTTAAGTGCTTCTGTATGTGCAGACTTTATACACATCTTTACCTTTGGGTACCAATAAGCAAGCACAGCGGTGTGCAATCCTTACATTTCATCCAATCAAGATGCATAAGGGAAATAAAACTTTTACTTTCTTTTCAATCAGATCATGAACAAAGAAGCTTTTAATTTTGAATCTGAAATGTTATTTTTGACAGTTAAATAAAAATTGGTTGTGAACTGATGAGAATCAATTAAATGTAAAACTTTTTTTAATGAAACATTTTCAAAGATGTGATTAAATGTCTTTTGTGACAGAAATGTAATCAGTAAGTGTGGTTCTCTGTTCCTCCTGACTATCTCACACATCATTAATTAACTTTCACTACGGGACAAAGGTTGAGTCCCACCCACATTGTTCTCACCTTTGGTTTATAGAAAGTCTCTTCTTTCACTTCATAAACACAGGGCATATATATATCCCAAACAAAAACAATCTCCATCTTCATGTAAGTATTTGTCTGTTTTTCTTTGTTTTAATCTACAAGGAGTATTCCTTTTTAAACTGTTCTAACAACTGCAGACGGACAGGTAATGGAACCCGCTGCTGTTGACCTGAGCGAACCTCTGATCAACCACACAGAGGGACAACTCTTTCTTCATGAAGCCTTCAAAATTATTGTAGAGGAAGTGCTCTGCAAAGGGACAGATGTCAAGGAGAAGGTCTCTAAAGAAGAAAAGCACCAGAAACAATATTTTCATATTACAAACGGTGGGCTGAATAAAAGCAATACTTTTGCATGTTTTTAATACAGGTGTGTGAATGGAAAGAGCCAGAGGAACTGGCTCAGCTGCTGGATCTGGAGCTCAGAGAGAAAGGAGAGCCACAACAAAGGCTCCTTCAGAGAGTAAGAGATGTTGCTAAGTACAGCATTAAGACAAGTAAGACCGGAAAAGGGAAATCAAAACAGATTTTTATTTTATTTTTTTCCTGATTTTAATGGGGGTGTTTGTTGTTAATTTCAGGTCACCCACGTTTCTTCAATCAGCAGTTTGGTGGTGTTGACTATCATTCCTTGGCTGGACGTTTCCTCACTGAGGCTCTCAACACTAATCTGTAAGAGACAAACAATCATTCATCCCCTCAGTTATTCATACCTCTAGCAGATTAACTTTTTTTAATTTTAATTGTTTTTTTCTATTTTCATAAGCATTTGTTTAATTACTTTTGTGGAATTACCTTGAATTATTCCTGATTTAGAGCTGAGGATTTTTTTTGTTAATTTAAGTTGACATAAATTTGCATTTAAGTTTACATTTTGTTAAGTTCCATTACAAAATACATAATATTTTCTAGGGAGAATATGTGATATAGCAACCCAACCCAATATAGCTCATTAACTAACTGTGAAAAGGACTCAACTAAACTCCTTTAATATAATCATTTTAAATAAAATGCAGTTTAACTAGCTTCTTGCATTTGTGCAGTTGTTATTTTAAAACTGAAAGTAGGTTTATGTTACAGAATAATACAACACATTGTAAGAGACATGATCAAATCTATAATATAAATAGAATTCTATCGAGACATAGCTATTCAGATAATAAGACAGGAAGAACCTGGAAAACCTTTGAGAACCAAACAAACCACTTATTATTCCTTTGTTACTCTTGAGGTTTTGCAGAGATTCACTGCTCAGGTGAGACAATTTTCATAAGGAAAATCAAGTAAATTTGTCTTTATAGAAGAGTTGCAAGAAAAAAAGGTAAAAGACATCTTTCAAATTTAGTCAATAAACAATTTTTTTTTCCGTTTTAGCAAGCATGGGGGAGAAGGCCTTCCAGTAAAATGAGACTAAAATAAAGGTTTTAAACCTGTGCATGCAGGAAATGTAATGCTGTTTACAGCCTCAAATTTCTTTGTAAGAGTAAAATATTTCATCAACTTCATATGTGTCTTTCTATTTTCAGATATTAAAAAACCTAGAACAGAATAAGGTCATACAGAGATGTAAAATCTATCTTTGAATTAAATGTTAGTGTTTTTAAGATGTATGCTTAGGTTTCCAGAAGGATTACAACTACAATATAGTGTTACTCTGAAATATCGAGACACTTCCCCATGAAATTTTTCACTCGTCGAATTACTTTGCTTTTTTCTGCTTTCCTGTTAGTAATCAAATAAAAACTTTATCTGGACTTAATAATGTCTCAAAAATGGAATCAGTTAGAAGTATAATTTAAATACCAAATATTTTTTTAATTAACTGTTTGATTTGTGTTCATTATTATATTCATGATATTACCCAATGTTTTTACCAAACAATGAAGGTAATTCAGCCACTTTGAAAGCGTTTCAGAACGTGTAAATATATTAATTGTCGATTGAGGCAGTCAATTTTAAGTACATTTTAGGTCTGAAAGTCTTTTTTTTAAATGATTAAATGTCAAGTTGTAACAGATGTCATAAAAAACAATGGAAAACTATTTTGCTCTTCCCTTCTTTCCCAAAATATGTGCACAAGTACCAAAACTCATTCATGTGGCTTCATTTCAAATCAATTAGAGGAAAAAGCTTCACCATGAAAGTCAAATGATCAGACACTGTGAATTCTGTTTACAGCTTCACCTTTGAAGTGGCGCCAGTCTTCGTGCTAATGGAGGCTGAGGTGCTCAGAGGGCTTCGTAAGCTGGTGGGCTGGACAGAAGGCGATGGTCTTTTCTGCCCCGGAGGTTCCACCTCGAACATGTACGCCATGAACCTCGCACGCTACAGGCTCTACCCACAGGTTAAAAGCCAGGGCCTGTGGAGTCTCCCTCAGCTGACCATCTTTACATCACCGGAGGTTAGACGTGCCTTTCAGCGTTGCATACCTGAAAGAATAAAGTGATGTGTAAAATGTTCACTGCAAAAAAATTTTTAGACTGCTTGACATGTCTTTGCACTGACGTTGCACTGACTCTCCCAGTTCTTTTTGTGCTAAAACTAAGCCAGTAAACACATATTAATAGAACTCACTTTTTTTAGAAAGGCATTAAAAGCAGGAACTTGCTTCCAAGTATTTGAACAGTCTTTACTATCTCAGTGTAATTTTGTGTAACTGTGTGACATGTTTTGTTCAGAGCCATTACTCTGTAAAGAAGGGGGCTGCCTTTCTTGGTATTGGGATGGACAATGTCATCCTGGTAAACGTGGATGATGGGTAATTGTTTTTTCACTGTCATGCATTTGTTTTTAACACTGCCAGAAACAGGTCCAAGTGTCAATAGATAATTATAATAAACCCCTCAACAAATGAAGACGATGTCACCAGTTTGCATTTATTTCAGATGTATTCATTAAATTGTTCTTTTTTTTAATTTAACACAGAGGCCACATGATTCCAGAAGACCTGGATGAGAAAATACAGATTTCCAAATCCCAGGTAAATTGACTTTACTTGTGTCCAGAAACCGAAGATAAAATGGATTGTTTTATAACCTACTATAACCTCAACTGTCTGAGATACAGTGTCTTAAATATTATGCCCAACTCTTTAGCTTTTCACATTATGGCATAATAAAACCAGTGCCTCTAGTTTATATTATTGAAATTGTTATTGATGTGCCGTCAAAAATACCTTGCATAACTGATCAGAGCTTTTCATTGTGTATATAAACAAGAATCCTTTTTATCATAGACCCAGACTCAGTACTTTGTAGTAGCATCCTTCATTCCAGTTAAACCTAAAGTTTTTTATGTCTCTACCAGCTTTGTACCATTAGAGACTTTATTTTTTGCCCATTCTTCTTTCCAAAATACCTCAGCCTCCATCAGATTGAATAAAGACTGTATGCAAACAGCAATTCCAGTTTCTGCTATAGATTCTTACATGGCTTTAAATATGCACGTTGATTGGACCAATCAATCACATAAATATGCTTTTAGTGTAGCTGTATTTTTTTAATTGTTGTCTCGAATGCAAATTTCCAGTCTCAAGTCTTTTGCAGGCTCTATAAGGACTGCTGTGTATTTAGCTCCATCTTTCTAACCATCAACTCTGGCCGATGTTTCCATGCGTGCTGATGAAAAGCATCCCTGAAACATGTTTTATGGTTAAGATGGTTATTTGAAACATGGTGCTGCTCTACATATGTCAGTCTGCATGTCTACAAACTATAGTTTTGGTGATATCTGGCACATTGGAGTAGTGGAATACAAGATTTTATTTACAATAACCCTTGCTCTCTGGAGCTCCTCCAGAGTTAACATGAGCCTCCTGTGTGGGTAGCTTTCCAATTCAATCTTCACATGATAGAGTTATTACTGGTCCAGCATCCCGTAAATGTTGGTTTATACCAAAACGCTTTTAAACACCACCTCAACTTTCTCCCTGACCTGGCGGCTGTCTTTCTTGGTCTTCGTGTTACTACTAGCCTTCACTAAAAAATCCTTCCCGTTTGATAATTATGTTTTAGTTTTTGTTGGTCCATCAACCAAAATCCAAATGAAATTTAAGTTGTGGTTGTGTTTCCTCTATTAGGGTGCAGTACCATTCTTTGTGAGCTGCACATCAGGGACTACAGTACAGGGTGCGTTTGATCCGCTTCACCTCATATCTGAGGTTTGTGACAAACACCAGCTGTGGCTGCATGTTGACGTGAGTCCTTCAGTGTGAGAATACTTTATATCAAATTTTTCTGACAAAGCTTAACTATGTTTTTTTTAAACCTACCTTCTTCTTTTCTGTTGTTTCATCGGTTCTGTCAGGCTTGCTGGGGAGGAAGTGTGTTGTTTTCCAAGAAGCACAGACATATGATGAAAGGGGTTAACCGGTATTAATTTACTTGAAAACTGTATTGTTTAAAGTAAAGAATGTATTTTCCTTTGTGTACATTGGCACGTCTTCAGCAAGTATGTCGTGTTTACAATGTGTGTTAATGTTAATGCGTATCCCCAGAACAAACTCGGTGGCCTGGAATCCACACAAGATGCTGGTTGCTGGACTGCAATGTTCTGTTTTGCTGCTTAAGGATACAACGGTTTGATTTATTCTCCATTATATATTTACAGGAAAGGTTTTATTATTGTTTTTGTTTTTTTCAATCATAATATAATTTTGTTTCCACAGGACTTACTGAAGAAATGCCACTGTGCAAATGCATCATATCTGTTCCAGCAGGACAAATTTTACGATGTGAATCTGGACATTGGGGATAAGTCTGTGCAGTGCAGCCGCAAGGTGGACTGTCTGAAGCTGTGGCTGATGTGGAAAGCAGTTGGCTCCACTGGATTGGAGCAGCGGGTAGACAAAGCTTTTCTTCATGCGAGGTAAAAAAAATAAACATATAGTAATATATACATATATATATATATATTAAGACAGATTTTTTTTTTGTGTGTAGCCTTTAGCTTACCTAACATATGTGAGGATATTTTACTATATATCCAGTTTCATTTTTTAAACTTATCAAAGCTGATAATGCAGAAATACGTTCACACTTTATAATATTTGACGAATGTCACTAAAACAACCTAATATTTGAAGAGTTTTTTAACAAATGATCTTTGTACCTGATACATTGAATTAACCCAACATGTTTTGCAAATTTTCGCAGACTCTGATGTGTAAACCTTTGTGTGCACGGTTGCAACCGTGCTCAAGAAACGTAGTGATTAAAATATTAATCTTAATTAAATACTGGTTGCTTAAAGGAAAACTAAATCAGGATGTTTACCTCCAAAATATCTAGTGATCCGCATTAGATCTTCATAACTGCATTGTCTCTACTATCAAATATTTATATATATATATATATATATATATATATTTGTTATATATGTTACATATATTTGTTATATATGTTTGATCTCTATTCATCCTAAAACCAGTCACCTTACATTTATTCATTCATTAAAATGCTAATTTGCAAGTATATTTAATTAGCTAAGTTCAGGAATTAATTTTTTTTAATAACCATATTTTCTAAAGTCTTTGAAAAAGTACATAGAATACTTATTATAATATAATAATACATCAATAACAAACGTCTTTATTGCTGCCTTTTCCTAAATAATTTCACTAACTTGTTAACTCCCTGTTTTAAGTAATAAAAAACGTTGAAAACAGTTTTGTTATGGGTTTTTTTGTTTTGATTTTTTTAGGTATGTAGTGGATCAAATGAAGAAAAGAGATGGATTCCAACTTGTCAGGGAGGTGAGTTCATATCTAAAGGAAGGGAAATGTGTATAACTACATACTAAAAATGTATTCTTTTTAACAGCCAGAGTTCGTGAATGTCTGCTTTTGGTTTGTCCCACCAAGCCTAAGAGAAAAAGGAAAAGATGCAGACTACCTGAACAGACTGGCTATGGTACTTCTCTTGTATTGTGCATAGTTGAAGACTGGGGTGTTATGGATTGAGATTTTCGATTAGACTGTTTGTTTATTTATTTATTTAGCTCAAATGTAGAAATAAATTTTGTAAGCTTGTTTGAATAATTAAAATCTATCATTAGCTCTTTCATTCTAGTCCTCCCTATGTTGATTATTTTTGTTTTTGGTGATAGGTTCCTCCAGTAATTAAGGAACGCATGATGAAACAAGGCACCATGATGGTCGGCTACCAACCTCTTGGAGACAGGGTGAACTTTTTCCGCATTACTTTATTGTCTCCATTAATTTCCCAAAAAGACCTCGACTTCTTCCTTGATGAAATTGAAAGACTGGGAAATGATTTGTAAAAAAAATAAATAGTAATAGCTGTTTCCACAAATTGTGATACTTTACACAACTAAAAATTAACGTCCATGTTGTTCAAGTCTTGTTTTATAACTCCAGAGCTGGAGCATACATGAATAAACAAATAAATGTTCGATCTCCTCTTTCTTGCAATTTCTCTTCATTTTAAGCATTTGTTTGTTGTATTTATTTTTGTTTTTACGTATTGAAAACGCTTTGAATATTTAACATAATTTTACAAATTCATACAGAACCCTATTTTTTATATATATTTTTTTATATATATATAAAAAACTGCAAGAAAACGTGAGCACGTTGGTTTTTACGGCTCCAAACCGTAGCTGCCTTTACCGATCACATGGTCACGGAAGCGACCAATCAGAGCGTCTCCGCGGGGAGCACTTCCGGTAATAGTATTTCCTGTCAGTGTTTGTAAACTGAGAAGAAAAAATAGGGATCGCGGCGACAAATAATCCTTCCAGAAACCTTCTACATTGAAAGGTAAGCGTGTTACCTGGCGGCGCTGTCCTCCCGGAGCCCTCCGATCGCCAGCTGAGGTTGAGGTCGGCTGTTTCTGGCGGCCGAAGCCGAGAAGAGATGCTGTTAGCCCGCCCTGCCAGCCTCCGCTCACTGCCTGGCTGTTGTTGTCTGTGTTGGGGGGTTGGGGG
>JAVLVB010000890.1:5854081-5904230 GCA_032876305.1 Orestias chungarensis | reverse complement strand
ACACACGCATTCAAACCACGGCGATGACACACCATTCCAACAATTCAGTCCGAGACCATATGAAATGGGTCAGTGGAAGTCTCCTCATCTCCAAAAAAACAAAAAGTCACCCTCATGATTGCATTGTTCTGTCTCTCCCTAATACTAACCTCCACATCTAGCTTCCCTTCTCTCCACCTCCAGGTCTCCGTGAGGAGTCCTTCAACCCCGTCCACCCCCTCTGTATGCTCTGATGTGTTGCTGTTTGTGTTGCCAGGCTGGGTTGCTGGGCTGCGAGGCAGTGTTGTCCAGCATGGCTCTTATGCAAGCCAACAACATCCCGAGCCACAAGAAGATGATGTCATCCTCGGGTCACAGCCACCGGTCCACCCCTGAGGACCACCAGACACACTCGCAGCACAGCCTCAACCATCATGCGCACCAAGTTCACCACGGACAAGGACATCACAGTCAAATGGGACACGCCTCACAGGGGAGCTGTCCACCACTGGTGAGAGAAATACTAAACACTTCCCTATATTAGTAAGGGTATCCCGTTCCAATATTGATATTGGTCTAAAAACGGCGAAAGAACATTTATATCAGATTATGTCGGCCTAAAGTCTAAAGTCTCTGATATCGAGAACTCCAACACAAGCAGTCTGTTCCAGCACCTTGGATCTAGTAATCAGATCCCAGTGATCACTCTAAAAGTGCTATTGTTGTAAAATACTGTTCTTCATTTGAGTAATATCTCTTAATTAAGTTCTCTGTAACATTTTACAATACAAAAATAATATGCAAGTATGTATGATTGATGCCAATATTGTATCTGGTCAATATTTGTGTCAGGCAGTACTGAAGACTGCAATATTGGTATCGTATTGGAAGTAAAAACATTGTACTGAGAAAATCCTATTTGGAAGTTTGTGTATCTATCTCTTGCTGCTACTTTTTATGATTATGTTCATTTCAAAAACAAATTAAAAACATCCCGCCAGTGTGTGAAGTGATGATCTTTAATCTTATACCTGGCACTCCAACATCATCCAGTGATACTAGGAATCTGTCTTTAACCCAGTCAAGAAACGTTGGCCTACTCTCTGTTTGCTGTTTGTTGTTATTAGTTTTTGAACATTCCACCTGATTTGAATAGTACAAGGTTTATTTATATGTTCTTTATCAAAAAACTGCTTACTTTTTACCCGGACCATCCATTATCTATTTATATGTATTAAGTGCATGTTAGGAGTTCTTTAGGCTGAATTTATGTGTTATTTGCTGCCGTCCAGTATCAGAGAGGAGATATTTTAATAGGGAAATTTATCGAATCACTACTCTAGTTTTTCTTACTCAAAAGCTAATCCGGAAAGATGGGGAATATCTCACATCGAGGATCATTGAAGGGAAGGATGGGCAGACAAACCAGAACTTGCAGCCCAAAAAGAAGCACAAAAAGTCATCCCACAAAGTAAAGGAGAAAGTGGAGGTGTCAATTCCACACATGGAAATGGATGACGATAGTTCCCTGAGAGTCCAGAAGAACTTCATCTGCGATCACTGCTATGGGGCTTTCCGGAGCAGCTACCACCTCAAGCGACACATTCTCACGCATACAGGTGAGAATCTAAAAGCAGTTGTTGAATGTGGGTAAATAAAAGTTATTCGACATTTAGGTGTATTTTACTTGGACATTCCCATAAATCTTTTACATCTGTGAATGTTTCTAGGGGAAAAGCCATATGCCTGTGATGCATGTGATATGCGGTTCATTCAGCGGTACCACCTGGACAGACACAAGCGAGTACACAGTGGAGAAAAGCCCTACCAGTGTGATCGATGCCATCAGGTCAGCCTATAATACTTTCCCTTGCAAACGATGGACTCTGCACTCTCCGCGTTTTTATGAGTTATAATCTTGCCGAGGCTCTGAGCTTCACATTTTCTTAAAGCAGCAACTTTGTTTGGGTTTCTACAGAACTTTTCACGGACTGACAGGCTGCTGAGACACCGGCGACTGTGTACAGCTGGCGTGAGCAAAGAGGAAAACCAGTACTCCCAGGATGCATCTGCCCACACAGCTTCCTGGAGTCCCCTCCACCCCTCTAACAACCGTCTGACTGTTTGACCTTCAACTTCCTCACACCAGCCTGCAGCTTCATGGCGTCACTCACTGAAGTTTTACTCTGAAAGTAACCTTAGCTAAAGACAGCAGCCAGACCGTAGTTTTCTCTCAGCAGTTATGGCAATAAGTGAAGTGAAGAAGGCACCAATAGGTACCAAACAGTCAACCCCACTCAACAGGGATATGTTACTGAGGGACACACACAAAACCATGCAACATTCTAAGAATATTTAGGCCCCAAATCTTATATCTATCACAAACTTATTTCAGTTGATAGAAAACGCTTAAAAAAAGATTCAGTAGGTTTCTGGTAAGTAGGTTAGGTAACTAAACTACTTCATTTATATTTATCTAAAATAGGGAAATCCAAGATAATCAGTTATTTTACTCCAAACTAAAGATTTATTAGTTTGGAGTAAAATGTAAAAATTTATAACTGTATGCTTTGAGGAAAAAAACAGACTCAAGACACATTTTGGTTCGGATCACGAACGTAAAATGAGCAGAAAAATAATACATTGACATAACCTGCTGATATCGTCCAGCAGTGTCCAGAACTAGAGTCCTTTTCTTCCATTTGTAACACATCTGCACATCTGAAAAACACTAATATCTAATTGAGCTGACGTTGAACTTCAATTGCCAAACATAAAGCCTGACTTTGTTTTATAGAGGCTTTTTTTTGTTTGTTGCTGCTTTATATTATTACACTGTTGTAACAATTGGGTTTTATTGGGAACCAGATGTTTTGGCGCCTGTGGTTAGCACCAGTCTTGAGTAACTGGCTGAAGAATTTCATAATCTTTTGCGAAATCCTCTTGAGTTTCTTTGAAGTGCTTCCGTGGAATAAATGCAAATCCATTGTTCTTACTGCCTCTGTTAGTAGACACTGCTTTCTTGTTTCCCCTGTTTGTTACACAGAGCCTCATGTGACTTCAACAGACATTTACCCTTAGTAAAAGAATTTTGCTTAGCAAGTTGGAAAGCTAATGAGTGTTAAGAATTGGATAAAACAGGTGCTGGTTCTACGGATTACTTCATCATTGGTTATTTTCTCAGATGGTTCCCACTTATGATCCTTTCACAGATCAAATTAGGACATGCATTCATCATAGATTTTAAGTTATGACCTCAACCTGACTGAATTTTAACTTGATTATGTTCTTTTATTTTAAAGCCCTTTTTAACCTTAAGCATCTTCAGTGAAGATGGATCATTGTTGGCAGAGAACTACTTCAGACGGGACTGTAATGACTGGACCGAAGGGGGTTCGGTTGTAAAGCAACATCTGAGTTTTAGCAGTTATTTAGACTGAAATGTTTTAATAGAAAGGTAACTGTTGATATTAGCAGTGTAGATCTGAGTTTAGGACCAATCACTGACTTAGGTGTACAGAATAGTGTTTCTTGGTCCTGACCTCTAAAAGTGAATCAGAGTTTTTACAAGAGTATAATCTGTAGTCTCATTATTTCCTTAAAGTAAAAGCAACGATCTGTAAAATTTCAGCATTAGTTAAGAAATTCTTTATTTTATAACTTGCATGTATTTGTGAAATAAGTTTGTATAGATTTTATTTCAATTTTTTTTATTTTCTTGAATAAAGGCTTTCAGCATTTTTTCTTAAAAGCAATTAAAAAGAGGTCAGTTTTGAATCACTAAAGGTTTTTGTTCGGTTGTCTCTTCGTTTTTTTTTTAAACAGTAAAATGTTTTCATGTACTCTGCGACAAAAGTATTTGCGGATGTTAAAATGGTGTCAATAAAGATTTCTTATTTTACTGTAAATCTGTTTTCTGAAAAGCTAGAATGATGTTCAGAACATTTTTAGATTAGCTAAGAAAATGTGCTATGGTGTTCTTCAAAATGAGTAATGCACTAGTTATGGCAGCAGGTGGCAGCATGATCTTATGAGGTGGGTGAGTCTGCAATTGTTTCACCTCTGATGAATTACAACTGAAATATTAATATTTTTTACTCTTGCATCTCAAATGAATGTGAATATCATCAAAAAAAATATATCTGTAATCCGAGAATGATTTGTCTAGATTTCCAAGACAAGAAGGTATTGGGGCAACAATCTTGGGAAGCAGCTACGTAAATAGGCCTTGGCATAGTTGGTGCACAACAAGTTTCTAAAGTAGGGATATGAAAAAAATGTACCAAGTAATAAGATATACCCAAACATATATACATTATCGTTGCAGTAATAAATCAAGAGACAAGCACCTTCCAAGTGGGACAACCATCTGCACCAATTCAATTGGAGTTTCACAAAACACCAAAAGGATACTGGATGGACATATACCAGAAGACACAAAATTATCCTGTCTGATGAGACAAAGATTACAATCTCTGGTGTGAATGCCAGACATTACGTTAGGCCAGGCCAATGCCGTTCTGTCATTGAAGCATGGTAGCGGTAGCATCATGCTATGGCAATGGGGTTTTTTTAGCAGCAAGAGTGGCAGACTAGTCGAGCACTCTTGACCTCAGACTGGGCTGACAGTTGTTGTTTTTCGTTGTTGTTTTTTTAGTCAGGATATTGACTCAAAGCACAAGCAAATGTGACGGATCAAAGTATCAAGCAAAGGTAGCGAATTCTTATTTAAATGTGATATCTTGGTGTTCTGTTTTTAATAACTTTCCATATTAACTATTTGATAGTTTAGCCTAAATTTAAGTGTAAACCCACCAAGTTCAGAGAATGGTAGACATTTCGCCTCAAATACTTTCGGTTAAACTCACAATCTTCTGCTAAGAAGGTGAAAAGTCCATAACCTTGTATTTGTGTTGGTGTCTGTATTGGCATATTAGCCGTAAGTTAGGCATGCAGGTCATACCCTTTAGCACTTTCCTCTTTGCTATTGACTTCTTTAATTACAGTATAAGGATAGGTAAGATGAGATCAGCCTGATGGCTGCTGGAAGTGTGCCCCCCACCCCCCATTAGAGACATTCCCTCCCTCCACCACCTGATTTACGGGACCCACAAGCCCCCGGCACTTAACAATGGGCCCTTCCTAAGTGAGGGAGATGGAGAGGAGATCTCAGAGGATGAGATAACACTCCATCTTCATGCACAAAGTGCTGAAATCATCCCGGTTTGAAATCATCTAAGACTGATCATGGAGTTAGCCTGGAGGTGAGGTGTGGGAGAACTGCCTTGTTCTCAGCATGACTCCCTCCGTCATGAAGGACTCCCCTAAACACTGATAAGTGGCCCCTCTACATGCTCCCCTCTCCTGCCAGAGTGTACAAAAAATAATAATACTTCCTCCGAACGGGAATCTCCCTGACAATCTGTAAATCTACGCTGCGGCTCCATTAAAAAAACGTGTGGTTCAGACGTTTACAAAAACACGCGCCCAACAGCGACAAAACGTTTCGTCTTCCAGCAAATGTTTGGCTGCGCCTTGATCAAACACATTACTGGTCTCCCTGCAACTGATTGAAACCCTCCCAACAATGGCTCCTGCTATCTCTCCTTCCCCGAGGTGTGGGAGAGCCTTTTCATCTCACGCTTTGATTAATAAAGGTATCGCTGGTTGGTTGAGAGCAACAATCTGTGGCCTCAGCGCATCCATCATGGCTGTGACAGCCTACCTCTCTGTGTTAATTAGGAGTGATATTTAAGCTGTCGGAGGTGTTGCATGACCATCAGCTGTGTTGGTGCGAATTAAAATTTCACTTCCTGTCTGCAGGTCATTCCTATCTTCTTTGACGGCTTCAAAGACGTGTCCTTGACCGCTTAAGGCTCATGCATGTACTTCAGAAATCTAACAACAAAGAAAAAAGACAACATAGTGAAAAAATAATAAAAATCAAGGAAAAAGACATAAAACTTAAGAAGAAAATGTCTTTGAACAGTTGCACTTTTTTTGCATTAAAATAAAATTTTCAGCAGAAAAGATTCATCTGATTTATCACACTTTTGCTCAATAATTGATATTATATTATATGAAGTTCTTTTCAAACAAGGAGCAGAGAGAATATAAAATAATTACTTATTGATGATCATCAAATTCTGCAGCGCAACCTTATCATTGGAGCTATTATTCACAAATAAATTATTCATGTAGATGAAACCCCGTCTTTGTTATACCCAAGAGGTATTGCATCAAAATGAACATTTTAGGAGAGCAAAACTAAAGATTATCTGGGTCGAATGAAATATGTTTTAACGAAGGTTTCAAATTAGCCTGGAACTGACAAAATGGCAATGCCCATTATAGGAGGTTATTTCTGCAGCCAGGTTTAAAATCTAGAAAATATTTTTTGAGCTATAATAAGGGGATGTCTGCCTTACAAAGTATCTCAGACAGGAACATGATACCATTTCATTCCTCAAACTGTCCCGTATTCAAATGTGTGCCACTTGTTTTCTAATTAGTGTAACTCAAGAAGATTAATTAGCGTCTGCATATCACTCCCAGGACTCAAAACATGGCACGGAGGAAAAGACAAGCCAAAGCTATCACCCATCTGACAATTGGCTGGGGAAAATTTTGAATTTGGCCTACTTGCATTTTGATATGCTAAGATTATGAATATTCATACGTGAAAATCAAACATCCAGGGGAGTCATAACACATACATTTTATTTATTAGACTTTGTACACACTGAATAAAACAAAAACAAAGGCATTACAAGGCTAATGTTTTATAATATTTTGTCCAGGTATGAAGAGGACAAATTCATTCTCTTATTAGTTGACAATCAACCTACATAGCGGAAATTCCAATTGTCAAAGAAATATTTCCAACAAAGGTAAATTTACCACTAAACATCATTTTGGTATTTAATTGCTCTTAGTACATCTAAATTTAGCTCTCTGGGTATTAGTTGCTAGTTTTTGTTGTTTAGAGACCAGCTGAAATCCTTTTAGCTGCATAGCAATACGATGTATTAATCTCCAGTTCACTTTCCTAAACCATGTCTTCAAGTAGAACACTGCTTTATAACTCCAGGTGCAGGCATGTGAGTGCTACATTTGATTTGTACCTTAAAAAGTGCAAACAATTAATGTCTTTCCTTAACTTTGACCAATATTATTGGCGGCTATATTAACGTTTACCTTAATGTTTGCTACGAGCATCTAACTTTTTAAATCACGACTCTGACTTAATGGAGCATTCTGATAAATGTGTTTGACATTCAACTCTAACATGTAAAAATCCTAAAATAAACTGAAGATCATTCTACAAAAAGTTTTTCTGCCTACAGTTTGTTCTGAATATAGTCTGTATAAAGATATGGAGCCAGGAGTCGTTGGTAGAAATTGTAGGAGCCTTCCAGATAACTGAGTTTGATTCCAGCTTTGTCCTTGGGTAAAACAATCAAATGGACTGATACGCTTTCAGGTGTTTGAATGTGTGAAGATCTGTAGCTTCAATTTTAAACCAAAAGTAATCAAATGTTTGCATTATAATGTAAAAATTTGTTAAAAAGAACCTGTCTTGACAACATGAAGTAGGCTAAAATATCTTAAAAAACAATAACGTTTGTCCCAATTTAAAGCTATTAAATCACAGCAAGAGTCATTATCTACAAATAGAGATCACATGGAACTGTAAGAGTAGCAGGGCAAACCAAAATTACTGTATAAGCAAATCAGCACCGATCCAGGAGATGAAAAGAAAAACAAGAACATTTAAAGCCCTATCTCAATACTTTTTTGTGATCTCGAACAGTGCATTTGCCACTATCTTCTGTATGTTTGTTATTTAAACCAAAATCAACGTCCTTGTTTTTGTGCTCAAAACTTCGGCATGAAGCTAATTCAATTTTTTTTGCAGGCAGGAGAGTGCCAAAATTCCTGCACTGAGAAAACTCATTGCCAGTTATTAAATGTGTTTGATATCAGTTGTTACAACCAAGGTTAATGCAATCAATTAGATGTGAAAGGCAATTATATTTTTACATTGAGACATTGTAGTTTAGATCCATTTTCTCCCCTTCATTAAAAAAATTATACTTTAAAGTCTGCTTTATTTAGGGTATTTGATGGATGATCTGCTCAAATATATAAGTGACTAAAAAGCAAAAACTTTTTCTCAGCACTGTAGGATTTACTGATTTTTTTCTTACTCCAGCTCCAACATTAGCAACTTAGGTTAAATAAGTGAAAAATGTTCTTAAAACCTTCCTTTTCATGTAGATATACCAGACATGGTAATAAGGATGTTATCAATGAAACACTAGAGAACAAAGGAAATGTGAAAATGTCAAACTTTCCATGCTGATCCAAAACTTTGTTTTGCTATGCTAACTGTGTGCACTACAGTATGCTGCAGTACTCTATGTTTTATTTCCTTTTGAAGACAGAACTTAAGAAATTAATTCACACCTGAGTTTAGCTCTTTGTAGGTACAAGTTGAAAAATCTGCAGGATTTGCTACTTGTTGTAGTCAGAGAGCAGCCAAACCGCTTGTAGCTGTACAACTATTACAATGCATTTATCTCCATTTTATCTTTATAAAACATGTCTAGACGTAGAAATTGCACACTGCTGTGTGTATTAAATTTGATTTGTACTTTCAAAAGTACAAACTATTTATTCCTTCCCATCAATTTGTCCGATATGTGTGGCAGCTGTATTAAAGTTTAACTTAGAGTTGGCTCGGGACATCTAACTTTTTGAATCACAACTCTGGCTTTAGGGAGAGTTCTGATAGATTTATTTGTCTTCCAACTCTAAAATGTCAAATTCCTGAAATAAATTGAAGACACCATTAGACCTAAAGGAGTTGTTCTTCGTACCGTTTATTTTGTGAAGACTTTGGCTGTTTTTTTAAAATCATGTCACTTTATTCTTTGTCAGATTAAACCTTAAAACAGTTATCAGTAAATATAAGATTTGTTTATGTACACATAATAAAATTTACAAAACTGGGCTGTAATCTCAAGTGTACACTTTTAGCAAATGTTGTACAGGCAGAGCCAACTTCAGTCTTGACAGCATACGTTTGATGTAGATCCGTTGGGTCTACATCATTTTCCAAGGAAAACATTAAATTAAAGGCCTTTCCTACCACAGATGATTTTTAAATTTACCACTTGAAAAAATTATTGCTATTCACTGTATGGATTGGCCAAACACAAATGTAAGATCTATATGTTTCTGGGATATATGATTGCTGTTAGTTTTGTGATCCCTAGAAGTGTCCTGTTACTTTATATTGAGATGTTCCTGGTTTTATTAGGGAGCCTCAACACCTATTTTATACATTTCCATAGGATCTGGTACAGGAGTAAATGTCTACCACAAGATGACCTGCATTATGTTTGATGATCCTTTAGCAGTGCGAAGGTCATGACTTCTCTTACTATCAGTGCCCATACCATGATAATAGAGAAACGTGATTTAACAGTTTTCAGATCCTCACAATTATCCTCACTATGAAAACTTCACCTGAGCTCAAGACAATTCTGACTGTCCTGTGGAAGGAAAATCTCTCCAGGAACCCATAAATTTCACATTCTTTATATCAAAGAATGACTAAAGGAGCAAAGTCATACAAATCTACTTTTCTCTATAATATCAGACCTTAAAAAATACCTTTTAGATATTTCTTTATGCAATACCAAAGGAATTTGAATATATACCAAGTCCAGATATTTATGATTGTTTACCAGGTCAAAGCCAATCATTTAAAAGGTTTGAAAGTAGCATGAATCTACAAGAAAGGCCCCACAGATACGGTTAACTCTATACAGGCACATTTGTCACAGCAATTCAAAAGTACCAGCGAACAATCCATCAACCCCTAAAGTTCAGAGAGATCACGTCTCTTTAAGATGTAGAACCTGTTTTTTCTCTCCTGCATGGCTTAATGTCAGGGGGTAAACTGTGTAACCTCCAAGTTATCGAGTTCTTTTGGGAAATTGGGCTTACTTGACAAGGTGGGTCCAGAGCTTCTTTAAAGCCTCATTTTATCCAACAATGTTCCATTTGAGCACGCAACCTCTCGATGTTTAAGGTCTGAAAGAAAAATGTGGGGGTTTGATATGCAGGGGGAGAGGGTGCATCATTTCGTTCCGGTGGATGGAAAAGACAAGGCACCCATGCTATTTTCCTTTAAGAGGTTTTCCAGGTCAAGGCCATTACAGGGCCACATTCTGCAACAGCTTAATTTTGTCTGTCAGGCTGATGGATAGGCTGCAGATACATGATGGTGTTGCACGAACACTTTTAACAGGCAGATAGAAATGACTGTAGAAGTACATAGATGAAGATCTATTTTAAAATAAAGAGATTGACTTGTACGTTTAGGATCTTTTGAGCCGGAAGTTAACAAAAGAAACTTATCGATTCTCTTAACCAGGTATTCAAACTGTCTACTGTTTTTTTTTTGGTGTTACTGATAATACGAGCAAAAGTGGCACTTTATTATGCGTGGGTGTTTTACT
Organism: Orestias chungarensis; assembly: GCA_032876305.1. Lineage (NCBI taxonomy): Eukaryota > Metazoa > Chordata > Actinopteri > Cyprinodontiformes > Cyprinodontidae > Orestias > Orestias chungarensis. Next base: position 5,893,719 of record JAVLVB010000890.1, on the reverse strand, counting down.
CCACAAACTCCCCCACAAATATATCACTAAAAGTGCAGAAAAAAGTTTTTACAAGCCAGTATTTAAATAAGTATTTTTATAAACACTTAAGAACTAATAGGCCTATATTTAGTTTTTTCTGATTTTTTTGTTTCATTTTCAAATAAAAATCTTTCCACTGAATGCGTCATGCATCCCAGGTGACATTTACTAATTACTCTTTTTCTTTTTACCGCAAAAGAATGCTTGAGTATTTGAAGACAACCCATGCAAAAATCTATTCATTATTAAGAAGGAAGATTTAAACTAAGGACCTTCTTGATTCATGGCAATAGTGCTAACAACTGGTTCAGCAGCAAAATAATGTACATTTACTTAATTGGATAGAGTTAGTTTTTGTGACATACACTGCACTTCACATATACAAAATTAAGGATCAACTGGGAGGTTTGTGGAGGCAGTAACATGAGGATGATGGTAGTAACATTGACTGTTATAGTGAATGGCTCTCGGAAAAGGAAACAATGGCACATGTTTGACTGTTGAGTCAAGGATCCTCCAATACATTCCTGATTCAAATGCAGTGAAAATCTTTTAAGGGTTATAGGAATTTGGAAGGAGAGGAGAAAACCTATACAATGCAGATATGTTTTCAGGCCAAAAAAAAAAAAAGGCAAGAAAAACACATTATTGCCTCTACAGACACTAAAAATCACCTCTCTCCCTGTACTGCACATCATAATCGTCTCGTCGTTACAGACATGATGTTTTATTCTAAGCATTATCAGATTAAAAACTTGGTATTAGTACACCACTGTCTTTTTTTTCCACCTCTTCGCTAGCATGAAGCTCCTGTGATATAAGGATTATTGTACTCCATTGCCACCTCCCTTCAGGGATAAGATTTTTACGATTGCAACCTGACACCGTTTCTGTGTCCTATGAACGACAGAGCCGTATTTCACTTCAAAGGCAGGAGGCATCAAATCACAGTACAGCCGTAAATTAACCTGTCCCCCCTTGGCCAATGAAGAGGCGGCATTAAATCTCGGCTGTCAATGTGGCAGCCAATGGAAAGACGATGGCTGTAAATCTGTCTAAGGTGCTCTGTTAACGGTGTCTTGGTGTGGTTGGGGGAATCCATGGGGAGGGGAGAAAGAGAGAGAGAGGAACAGTGAATGAGGGAAGCTACTGAAGGTAGCTATGCAGGGAAGTTTCTTTTCTTGGCGTTCTTAGAGGATGGGGGGGGGGGGCTAAGGAGGGGAGAGTGAATTTATTATTCACTGCAGATAGAAATATTGTTGTTTTGCTTCTAAATGCAGTTCAAGCCAAGGAATAGTATTCCTTTTGGTTTACAGCCACCATGTACAATAAAAACTGACTGAATGATGGGCCTTTTTTAGTGCTCTTTTGCATCGTATCTACAACAAAAAACGCTAACTGTTTGATAATAGAGGTGATCTCTGACTGCTGTGACACAACTCAATCAGTGGCAAAGCCTCTGGATTACAAACTGTCTGCGGGATTCTGAAGGAACGGGGTAAGATGAGCCCAGTTGAGCACATCCAACCAGATGTGCCCTAGTTGTGCAAGATCAGGACATGGTGGAATTCCCCTTGCAGCAGAGCAAACCTAAACAAGGCTTAATGCTAGAGTTTTTGTTTTTTTTGTAAAAAAAATCTGTGGAATATTTCTTAAACTAATAATTCCTTTGCTGTTGTGATTTTATTATCCAACCTGAGTTGAGAATTTTCATGAGCCAAACCTTATAGGTACACCAAGACATGAATGGTTCAGTGAAATCAGACCTGCAATGGAGTCTGTTGCACATTTTCTCTTTTAAAACGAAAATCCCACATTTTTTTCCCCCTACCAACTTTTACTGAAATCCAATAAACCATACACACGTGGTGACATTTTTATTTTACAACGACACAAAAAAATTAAACATTATCATCAGAATTTACAATCATTTTATGTCATTACTATGAAATTTTTTTTCTCCTTTTTTCTAGAGACATAAATAGTGAGTTGAGTTATGGTGAAGTCAAGCAAGAGTGCAATGTTGGAGGTGTTGTTTTTGGCTGGCTTTCCTTGGAGTGGCCATGATTCTTTTTTCTATGGGAATCCATAAACAGAGCCAGAGAGGGCAACTGGGGCCATAAACAATGTTAGGCTGCCACAATGCTTCTGCGAAGACAAGGGGGGAGAAGCAGGCTTGGGTACATATCTCCTCTACCCTGCATGCACACATTCACCACTGCACGCACTTTGAGCAGCTTTTTTCAATCTATTTCTAAACGTTTACGTATATATATATATATATATATATATATATATATATATATATATATATATATACTCCTTTAAAAACTTTTTGGGTAGTCATATGGGTATATGCAGCATAGACGTTTTGCACTTCTTAGCCTGTTTTGTAAAGCCTGGATGTTTAACACAAAGAAAGACTTGTTTTAATTTTGAAGGTTAATGTGTTGTTTTTTGTTGTTGTTTTTTTGGGTTTTTTGGATGAATAAGACCTGGCTATTATTTGTTAGTGTTTATTTTTATGTAAATTTCAGTTCATTTTCCTTGTAAAACACTGTAAACCTGCCTTGTCTTACCACAGAAGTGATGTTGCTTTAAAAACATCTTTAGGTGGGACTTTTTTCCTTGCCAAATAAATACAATTGAGATAAAGGTTGCAATTTTCTTTATAGTTATGTTGGACACTGTGATCTGTAATAAATCTTTTAGCGATAAAGTTTTTTTAGGGCTTTGCGTGCCTCTTTACCAGACCTACTAGTAATTCTCCATGGAACTGTAGTACTAGTTCATGTATGTATAGTTAACTATATTGCTACTGTTTACCTGTTTACTATATGGGAGCTGGAGCCCATTGAGATGAACACTTTGTAATCTTGCAGATGATGAGAATTTATTGACTAGCGTACAAAATACCATCCCCCTCCCTCCTCACAAACACACACACACAAGAGAAAGGACCGAGTCCTTCACTGTATGCATCGATCAACTGCAAGACTCTAACGCACACGTCTCTGACAATTTTACTGCATGTTATGTACAGTGTGTCAGGCCATGTCGCTTCTAACTGCTGTACTCATTCCTGTATAATTAAAATAAATTACCTGGTTGCTTTTTTATGATGGTGCAACTGTAATTACTGGATGACAGCAAGTCACCCAACTGCCCATTGTGCTGCTGACCCGCCTGGATGAAAAGTGAGACCTTGGACAAGCATCTCGGGTTGGATTCTTTGTTAACCCACTCTCTTCCCTGCTGTGCTCTCCCTGAGATTTCATCTAATTACATTTGCTACTGTCAACTTGCGCCGACCTTGTCCTTTTTAACCTTCAAAACCCTTTCCCCGCTACCCACGTCTTGCATTGGAGCTACACATTTAGACGTAAGCTGTCCTCATTAAACCAGCAAACTGGGGTGATAACAGTAAACTAGTGCATTAATGGGATCCATTTATAATAATCACCTTTCTGTCTATTATTTTTTGAACACTTAGCTGTTAGCATCATCTCACTTCGTTTAGGCTTTAAGGTGGCATAAAGCAGCACAAACTTGAGTGCCAAATTGAGCAAAGTAACAAAAAATTGGTCAGGCTAATGTTGTTTAATAAAGGTTGTTACACTTAAACGTTTTGTTTGCACATGCATCCTTAACCTGTTTTTATTCCTAAAAAACTAAAGATGTACCTATATATATTTGGAAGTAAGAAAACCTCTGATAGACAGAATAAAGGTGTGCTTCTAATTAGCTTGATGCTATTGTCTTTCTTTCATGCATTTTCTACTAGACCCTTTTTTTAGAACTATCTGAATTAATAAAAAGAGCAAGTGTATTACAGCTATGCGTGGCATCCAAGATATACGTGCAGACATTCAGTAGATAAATATGCATCAAGTATCTCCTAATGAAGCTTCTCAATTTGCAATATTCAATGTCAAGTTCTTATTTTAGTTCCTGTACAGCAAAAGTAGTTGTGAAAACAACCTTGTAATTCCTTACTAATACCAGAAGATGGAGCACTTTCACTTAGTTAAGCTAGTTTTTCTGGAGCGTGGCTTCACAAACAAAAATAATAAAGATAACTAAAAAAAATGAAAAAAAACTATTAAACCTAAGACTACAAAGCTTCTTGTTTGTGTCACTATTTTTAACATTGTGGAAAACAGAACAGTGCTTATAAAAGTAACAAATACTAAAACCTAGGAAATGAACACTAAACGCAAGTATTAAATGCAAAAATATTTTTTTAACACATTTTTATTCTTTTTAAAGTCATCTGGTAATGAGAGCATGCTATTCAAAGGGTTATACAAGGCATGGTCTCAGAGGTTGTGATGTTTATCAGAGTATCACATTCGTATATAAGCTTTCAAAAGAAAAAATAGTTTAAAAGGAATCAACAAAACAGGTCAGTCATTACTGGAATAAACACATTTTCGCCTCATGTTGATCATAAAAACAGAGCAATAAGACAGCAAACAAATTATGAAAAAAGGAAACTTTGAAAAGAAGGAATCTGAAAGGTTGACTTGATCAGGTGTTTGTACTGCTACAGTGGCGACTGCAGCATATGCTGGAGGAGAGATCAGTGCCTTGTGGTCTGTTTTGAGCAACTGCTCCCCTGGACAACTATCGCAAGAGTGACCACTTGATCTGTTCTTTGGCAGACTGAAGAACCTGTGAAAGAGAAATACTTTTAATTAAAAAAAAACAAGGTTTTACTGTTTTTTTACAGACAACTTCTGGCCACAGCAGAAGAGAAACTGTGATGGAAACTGTGAACTAAAACAAATCGAATTAATGTATTCAAGTGTAATGATAAAAAATGAAGTAATACTTTCTAAATATATTCAACCAAAAAAAATTACTAAGTGATATAAATGAAAAGAAATTACTAAAACCTTATTAATCTTCTTAATTGATTGAATGAAAGCCAAATCATAACCATAAAGCATCGAGACTGGACATCACTATTAATCATCGCAATAGGAGGAATGGCGTTGGCCAGTCTCAGACCTCCTAAATGACAACATTAATCAAGAAGAGCTCACACCCACAGACAGACAGAGCTGTGTAGAAACTAAAAGACAGGAACCACCGCTGGCTACCTTCTGCCTTACCACTGAATAATTAGCTATCATGCACACCATTGTGCATATAAGGCAACAAAAAAAGAAAAACCGACAGCTTCAAGGCGAGTGACAAAGCAGAAGAAGAGATGACGCAAGACATGGGACAGTATATACTATACTGAGCCTGCTATACTTTATATAATAATGACTTTTAAAAAATGACAATATAATGGATATTTTAAAGTTTGTAGCAGGAAACTAAGAATGTTTTTCATACCTGGGTGACCGTCTGCTCAGTCAATGGTACATCATCACCCTACAAGAAAAAAAATGTGTATTCAAGAATCAGAAAAGTAAGATCAAACTGTTAAATATGTCTAGAGAGAAAGGTGGTGATCAGCGCTTACTCTAAGAGCCACACGGTGCACGACTTGGTGGGGATCACTTTCTAAGATCACGCTGTAAGCGACCACCAATAATTAGTTTTGCAAAGATATACGGTTACAGTCAGATTAATATTTTATGAAGAACAGAACCTGGCACATACCCTCCATCCACAATTTCATCCACAGCCAGGAAGAGTCCCTCCATATTCTCCAACAAAGCTCTCCTCTCAACATTTTTTCTGTAGAAAAAAAAAATACAGATATGATTTCAAGCATAGTTTCCTGGAAATTATTTAAATGGTTTATAGATAAAGTTCTGAAAAAGTACCTCAACATCTGACTGAGGGAATCAAAAAGGCAATTTAGAACGGCCATAAGCATCAGCTGTAAGAGTCAAAAAGGGAAACATTTTAAAAGCTCACATTAAGTTTGTTTTCTTTACATCTTAAAATATTTTTTTGAGAATCCAAGAAACAAAGTCAGTTTACTTAAAAACAAAAGTCTCATGATAATTTATTTTGATTTTTCTTAAAATCTCAATCAACAAAACAAGAAAAATTCTGTCAATTATCTGTATTATATAAACTGTTCTAAAAACAAAAATGCATTTAACCTTAAAGTGTTTTATTAACAATATTAACAGCTGTTCATGGCCACAGACAACAAAAATAACAATCTGAATAAAAAAAGCTACTTAAACAAAATAAAAGAAATACTTTACTCGGTTTTATTTAGTGAAACGAAAAGGCTTTTCCCAGATATCTTTTGCATCTTAAAATATAGATTACTTAGTCTTTATAACTTTACCTCATTTTCATGAGAGCTTCCAATCACATAAAAGAAGAGGTCTATATTGCTCTTGTACACAACAGTCAGGCCCTCCAGTAATGCTATCTCACCTTAAAAGGATTTTAAAAAAAGATACATAAATGTAAACAAACATCATACAAACAACATTCGTAAGACATGGAGAAGCCATGCAATAATATTAAATAAATTATAGAGAAACCATTGCTTACTGTCTGTCCGATGAGTCTTGTTAAATATGTTCTTCTCAAAAGCTTTCTGCTCCTTCACTGTTGGGTATGTGTCGTCATAATACTGTAAATAGAAAAGCACTGTATTAGTATTTTACTATCTGGTGTATCTATTATCTAAATAAAACAACAAGAAGCTTAAAGGGTTTGCAACAGGACGGTGATGGGTCAAGTTATCTTCATGAACATTACAAATAGGTACAGACTCAATGTCTTAACATTTAGTGAGTTGATTTAACATTCACATTTTTTCTACTTTGGATAATAATATTATTCAACACAGTCTTAAAAATTAAAAAAATTATGCTTTAAAGATGTGTAGAAATTTTGAAATATTTAAAAGCATTAAATAACATTTATTCAAATACTTGTGTACATATTTTTTAAAGTGAAATTTAAATAAATAAATAAAAAAACAATCTGACAAAATTATTAATTGTATAGGATTTAAATACCACAAAAAAATTCTCAAAAAAATAAATAAAACACAGTCATCATAATTATGAGATTTAATGCACTGTTGGGAATTGGTTTGTATAGTTTAATGGTAATATTATTGATATTTCTCTAAAACCATTTGTGTGTTTTAAAAATAGTGACAGAATCTTGTCCGAAAAAAAACAACAAACAAACAAAAAAAACTCACCTCTTATTTTCCGGTTTAAACAGATGTGTAAGGAAAAAATCCTGTTCCTGACTGGACAAAGCTGCTTATTATGATTAGGGAAGCAGTCAAATCTTTTATGAATGTAACAAAACTTTAGGCTGCCTGTTGAACTAAGTAAAATTAATTGACCTAAATAAATTGAATATAAACTGCTAACCTTAAAAGTTTATGATTTTTTTCTAAAGCTTGATTTATTACTGTTGATTTTGATTTGTCCGTATATACCCCTCTACCCAAAAAAATAGGCAATGGACAGTCACTGAGGTTTAGTTAATTTATAGTTATAGTTGGTAATTTATAGTAATTTTATATATATATATAATTCGAGTATATTATATATAAAACTTAAGTATTACCTTGGCATAAAGCCTGTCTCCATCGTTGTCCAGAATCAGAACAGCTTTGACTGTGTGCAAGGACGGTTCCTGTGAAAACAGCAATAATCAATGTTTTTAACAGATTGTTGTAGAAAACTAAACATATGTCACAGCGAGATAAAATAAATAAGTTTAAAAAAACACTCGGGACAATAAATAAAGTCCAATTAACTATTTCTAACTTGGTAATAATATATTTTGACACTATTTTACACTATGTTCGGCAGACCGTAGTAATGATGCTGGACTTCCACATCAGCAACAAACGAGGCTAACTAACTGGTTAGCTAACACTTAGCTTTCTGTCAACCTAGCTCCATAACGACCATAATATCGTAAGTCTATTGTGCTTATCGGTACCTTTCTTGATATAGTATTGTGTAAAGTAGTCATTTATGTTACAAACATTATAACTTGGCAAGAAAAATTAAGTGGAAACTATACCAGTATAGAAGAATCCATAGTCTTTCTCGTTAGCAACGCAGCTACCCGGCTTGGACCAACCTCTCAAAATGACGCGCTTCCCTGTTGACTTACGTCTTACGTCGTGCGTGCAGCGTAAGAAGCCAAGGACACGTCACGCAATGAGCCTCAATGAGTTTGACTCGAAATTACTGATTTATTTATCATTGTACATAACTTTACATACAAAGATCCACTTTATTAACTCTAAAAAGTGGGCCTATAATTTGGATTTAATAACAAAAACATTTATATATTTTTATAATTATATTTTAATTGGGTTTATTCAGTAAAATCAACTCCAGATAAAAAACATATATCTTATAATGCTCTAGAAAAAAATAAAGACAAAATACTGATAATATATTTTGAGTTTAATCTGCTATTTAATCTATTCAGTTACAAAAAGGTTAATCCATGCCATATAATATCAATACCAATAACAAAATACACAATCCAGGCATATGATCTTCTGCTTTACATGGTGTATTAAAATATAAATATGAATACGACAGTTAGAGTTTTGCATTCACCTTTTTGACAGCGATATTACGCCATAAATCTTAGTGTTATGCTTCTCAAAGGATACCCTAACCATCATTGCTCGAAATGGATGCAACCAGTAACTAGTCACTGCTCCTTCTTTGAATCACCTTTGACAGATACTGACCAGTGCAGCGTGGGAACAAACCACACGAGCTGCAGTTTTTGGAAATTATCTAAACCAGATGGAAAGTCATCACAACTTTGGAAACCTTACCGAAACACTGACTCATGCTGGTTTTTCTCACTTATAACACATCACACTTGAGAGGCAAATACCCGCCTAATCTATCACGCCTGTTTTTTCAGGTGATATAGTGCAAAAATTATCAGTGGTTTTCTCTTTGTACTATCCGCTGTAATGATCATATGTTTGTTAAATTGTTGTCTATTAAAGGAAACTTGCTAATCAAATCTTTATTTTTATGTAATGCTCAATCCTGAGAAGGAATAGAGCGGCATGCAAAAGAAGCAGCTTCTTCTTAATGAGAAGACACCTTCAGCAGACATTCAGAATGGCTGGCCATCTGCTGACATCTGTCTTAACTCTGATGTATGATGAAATTTTATAATTTTTGCAAACAAGTTAAATTCATTTGGATAATTGTGGATTAAACCATCTTAATCCATTTAGTTTCATTTGTAAGTACACTTTCAAGCATCTGTAGCAAAATGTTGTAATAGATTTCATCAAATGCAACACTGATATCTAACAGCCCACACCTGGACCACATTAAACATGCCTTCTAATGATTGGTCCCAATAATATACCATGCTACAATGCTTAAATCTTCTAAAACGATTTTTTTGACATTGATTTCACTTCAATGGTCTGGAGAGTTTGCAGATTTTAAACGAATGGTGCACTTTCATGCTGTTACTTCATGGTGCTACATGGCAATATGGAATATAAACCTTTGATGAATGTTTCTGTGTCTAGGAACACATTATCATCATCATCATCATCATCATCATCATCATCGCCAGTGCCATTTATGTGATATAATGAACCGAATTTTTTTTTTTTTGTGTAACTAATTAGAAAATTGATTCCCAGAAAATACTTTTTGAAATATTTATTTTTTTACATAAGCTGTACAACCGATTAAGATTAAACATCTTTACAGAGTTATCAAGATAATTTTAACTATGGTAAACCCTCAGTTCTGTGAAAAAAAGTTTTGTTTTTTGAAAGGCATCATAGCAACCAGAAATCACTCAATTCACAGGGTTTTTTTTTAGTTTTTTTTTAGCTCTCTCCTGCTCATCAGCATCTTTTTTTTCTGGATCCTCCCACATTTAACCAACTCCAATTATCTTACTTCCCACTTCTGGGAAACGTTTGGAAAAGGCTGGCTGATGGGGATTTCCCTCTGTCTTGGTCCATAAATGACATAATTGTTTTGCATTACAGTTTTATCCTTTTGGTTAAGTGTTTTGAATATTACTGGAAACAAACTGCCAAATTGCAAGCTGTTCCCCTCTACCGTGCATATGACAGCAACCACAGCAGTTAGCAGTTCCCTTCCTCAGAACCAAGCGCTCCTTTTATCAGCAATAAGCAGAGCTTCCGCCAGCTAACATCCCCCTTTCCCTGCCTTCCCTCTCTGTCGGTATTACCAACCAGCTTTTGCATGTTTCTTGCACACAAGTTATATATATATATATATATATACAAAAAAAATTCATGCAGTGTTAAAGGGTGGAGCTTATCTTGTTTAACTAAGTTTGTTTAATGTAAAACTATTTCTTTAACATGACAGATGCATAAAAGCAAATTTATTTAGAAAGGTCAACTGAATGCTATCGGAAAGAAAAAAAAATCCAAAACTGCAATGCCACTGTTGCAAAACTTTATCACAATCTGGAAATCTCTAGATAAGCGCAGGTTTTTATTGAGACATTCAGAAGAATGAGGCTGCATGTTCAGGTTCCTCATTTTCTCACCTTCAGGCCGCAGTGATGTTCTGAACGTCAGGCGCAGCAATAAAGGAGGAATTAATCTCATTGAAATCAATTTATGTTTTCTTACATATCTTCAAAAAAGATGAATTTGCATTTGATTAATTAACAAAACACTCCAACCAGACTTCTGTCGATTTAAACTTTATGAAAGGTCAGCTCTGCCAGTTGCCGAAAGAACCTACAACTAACGCAGACCAAACAAACAACCCTGATCAGTATGGTTAACAATCAATCCATCAATCCATCTATCTATCAATTTAAAAATGCCGTTTGAACTGGATTTGGGAACAATTCTGACAACTGCAGTTTTTAGTTCTGAAAGCACATACATTTGCATCAACACAGCTAGAGATATGCAAACATAAATTAGGAAAAACATAAATTAGGAAAACAATTACACAGAAAAAAAGGTTCTGGGGAATAGGAGGATACAAAAAAATTATATACATTTTACTTTTATGTTATGTGTTAGGTTAATTTTCTCAATGGGACCACATCTACTAAAAAGGGATACCTAATTTAGCTGTATTTACATTTCTTTCCTCCTGTCTTATTCACATTTAGCGTATCTTTCAAATGTAAAGTGCAGTGCATACAGAAAATATGAAGGTTTTCTGTTTTTAAATTAATTTGATTTAAAAAAAAATCTCCAAAAGCTTTAACCATATAGACATTTAAAGCAAAAGTGTTTAATTTAATACAAATTAGAATAAGTCTGTGACATGAAATGTGGAAAATTTGAGAAGCCGTGAATGCTTACTGGCAGCAATGTAGATAGCAGAAAAGCTCAGTTCAAACAGAGCTGGTGCAGTTTCCTTCATTGGTATGATTCAGGATGGGCTTTTATATTTACTGACTAGCTGTTTCTCTTTTTTTGCTGTTTCTACAGTTATTGTTGTAGATAGTGTCTAATTAAATGTAAAATTAGCTGCTGATGCACAGTGAATTTCCCCCACAAGCCATAACAAAAAATTTCTATTTTATTCTATTCTATTCCATTCTAAACATGGTAAAAATAAATGATTTAAATAAAAAAGAGAAACATTTTTCTTTTCATTTAAAGCAAGATCCAGCTTTTATTTATTAAAGATGATCTAACACCTCTTTTTTCTTTTCTTTTGTATTCCCTTCCTAGAAGCTGACTCCGAAAAGATTCCAATTTTTATACCACAACCCTCTGTATGAACCCATTTTGCTGCATACTGAGTTGATTTTTTTTCCACGTGTTTGATAACATTTTTTTAGATGGTTAATGTTCAACGGGCCATATTTTCATTGTCGGCAATAAAATACAACGCCATAAAAGTGCGCTATGTCACCCTTCTCCTTATGGATGAGATGAACAAGACACAATCTATTCTTAGTCTTTGGTTTTCAGGATCATTAGAAGCAGAAAGCCTGAATTTAGTAAACTGTGGGCAGTAACCAACAACTTTGCCTGCTGTGTTTTTGAAAGTTAAGCAGTCTGTGCGGCCATGAGGAGCATGAGAAGTAAACTGTTAGAGTGCCTGTGAGCTCCAGGCAGACTGCAAGGCAGATATGTCAAAGACTAATTGGAGCAAACAAACACAAACTGGAGATGTGGGCGTTGACCTGGGAACTGTGTCCAGATTTCTAACCGCCGTGGTTGAAGTAATAACAGGGCATCCTGTGGCATTGGTTGAGTCAGGGGCTGGGTGCTAGGAACTTGAGTTGGGAAGTCCCTTCCTGGTAGACGTTCACCTTTCTTGACTTTGTCAGCCACCTACTTTTCCTCCCCCAACTGAAAACAATGCTGGTAAAAGCTTTGTGATTTCAGTGTGATGTTATACTGTAATGAGCACATGATAATAAATATATAGATATTTACTGAAAAAAAAACTTTGTACTTTAAGCTTCTCAGTAGGTTAATAAAACCTAGTTTTTTTTTTCATGTTTAATTCAAAAATGTTTTTTTGAAAATTATGAAGATAGCGACCCTACATCAAGAAAGTAGTTCAAATTATTCTTACATATATGTGATGTTAAGTTTTCCATCTGTGTATTTATGTTAATTACATCCATAGATAATTATCTGGTTGCTTTTAGTCTAAAAAATAAGAAAGCATTTTTTTTACTTTTTAGATCATACAAGTAGTTAACATAGCTGATAGTAACAGATCTTGTTGGTGGAATTTAAAGCGCATAGCTTGTACTTGGATTATAATATGAGCGCATTGTTTAATTTAGTAAAAAAAAAAAATACAGTGAGTTGTGAAGAAAGCTAAATAAATGATGCATTTTTCATTATGCAAACCAAATGTTAAAAAAAAATCATTAGACTGTTTTGCATTCAGAATGAAACAAGTTGACTGATATGAACCTTGATATATGAACAGTAATCAGTGTCATCTTAAGACAAAGTGTTTCTACTATACTGTAAGAAATTTTTTTATAAAAAAACGTATGATCTTTTTTTTGTCATTAGTTTCTGTAGGAGACGCAGCACAACATGACAGTGATATGGAACATAAAAGCCTTTGTGAGTTCAGTCCTCACAATGTTTTAGATCTGGGCAATGAGGGGGATTTTTTGTGCGGGATTTCAATGGTCACCTACTATGTAAGACACGCTCCCCTTCATTCTTCCCCCTGCTCCTGTATCTCCCTTGGTGGTTGCTCTGCCAGATAAAGGAACAATGCAGGCTTTCTTACCTGTCAGAGGGGTGTGCATTCCAGCTCTGCTAAACTGAGTCTCAATCCTGCCTCCTAGCCAGTAGGGCCCTCGCTGCAATGCTGTCTCTGAGTCCAGGTGCTCCAAAATCACACTCCTCATACCATTTCCCTTTTCAAGCATTTGGGAGGACATCGTTCTTGGGCCGTTTTGGACCGGACAGAGACATCCACACAGCTATTCCATTCTGTTTTACTTCTGTAATCTGATCATGTTAGGTGTATACCTCAAAACTAGAGTGAAAAACTCCTTCTTTGTTTTTAGTAGATTTGTAAACCTCTTTGTACCTTACAGTGGACTGACAGAATGATTATCGTGGTGTGTGCCACACTGTTGGTTTGTGGTTTCGTGTAAGGGCAAAAGGGAAATTTGGAGGTTGGGGTGCAAGTTTACTATTAAGGATACATGAGTGCAAAGAAAAAAGAAAAAGAAAAAAAGGGGGCTGGTGTGGGTGCTTTACAGGAAGATTGCGCTTGTCTGCACCGAGCCATCCCATTTATGCTGGTGGCCGAATGTGCAGCCTTACAGAGAGGTTTACAGTTAGAAACGAGATAGAGCAAGAGGCCACATGTGTCACACCTCTCTCATCAGACAAAAAGGCTTTGAGTAATTTTCTTGTACTTACATCCAGGACTGACACGTCTTTCTTATCCGTTCCTCATCACCTGCTAAAGATGATAAAGATGCTGCTCAGGTATGTTCATTTGTTGTTGTTTTTTTCTGATTTATGAGAAATATTTTATTATAAGTTCTCCAGAAATGCTCAGTACAACTTTCACATATTAAATATTTGTTATCTCGGCGTTAAAAATAAAATTTTAAACCTAACAAATCTTTTCTATGTAACCTATTTTATAACTTGTATTGTTCAATATAATCTACTTTACAGTACAAATGTAAATTCTGTTGAAGCATTTCAAAACTTCAATTACAAAGTTTACATAAGTAAAACATAATAAATGTGCAGATTGGGGATTTGTTTCAATTCCGCAACTAAATGAAAAATTAAAGCCAAAACGAACACAGCAACGCTTACAGTATAACATTTTTGGTACCATATCATATTTCACATTAACAATCATTGCCAAATATACTCGTGGCAGTTGTTAATAGCCACACATTAAAAAGATTTAAATAAATTATGATAATGTAGATTACATAATTCCTTACTTAATTGTCTTTATTATTATCTGTTCAATATACAAACAATAAAAACAAAACAAAAAAGAATAAATGTTTAAGTTTTATAATGCAGACAATTCCTTTTTGTATTACAAACTAACTAAAAAACTAACTAAATTAATTAATTTAAAAAACGAAATAAATGTGTAATGAATAAAAGGGTTTGGCTGGATGAATATTTCTCTTTTTATTTAAGTAATTTAGGATTTGCCATCATATGCACATCTAAGTAAAACTGACCTTCTTAATTTACTTATTCACAATAACAAGATCCTTTATTATTTTGGCCTCTACACATTCTATGTTAATATTCACAATCATGTTAAATGAACCAAATATTATTCTTAAAATATTTTGAAATATTATTGTTGAGTTTTGGTAAACGCATTATTAACCATCATTTTCGTGTTATTCATTGTGAATTAGCCTTATGAAACCTATTCATGTTTCATTTTTTGTGTGTGTGTTTATGACATAAAGACAATGTCCACATTGTTACGGTGCGTCTCAATGGGAGTCTCGGGAGTCCTTTAAATATTATAAGGACATCCAGTAAATCATAACCTACTTGGTTATTTCTTTAGGATGTTGAATCCAAAACCGATGAAGTAGATGAATGTGAGGACACATGTTGGCCAGCTATTACTGAATAACTATGAAATATAATTTACACATTATATCCTATTATGATCCTCTTTCCAATTAAGCTATAATAACCTAAAAACTTTTGTAAAACTCATTAACAAAACTTCCCAAACTCCCAAACAGCCATCTGTCTAGAGTCTGTCTTTCTGAGCATGCTGTTTTCCCACAGATTGTCTTATCAGGGCTTGGCATAGCTGCACAGTGGAACAGCTGATAGGAGGCGTCAACGCAACTGAAATGAACCTTTCATGAGCTCCAATAGAACCTACACAGCAGCCCCTTATTAGCACTAACAGGCCTACAAATATTTAATTTGTGGAGCAGCATGCTACGAACTGTTGTGGTGGGAGGACAACAGATGACTTTAACAAATAGTTCTGTGTCTCCACTAGGTGGACTTTTTGAAGCGAAAGGCTCTCCTAAATGTGTTCAACAGCCAACTATGTTCTCCCGTTGAGGAGAACCTGTGAGGTAGGTCTACATATTAGATTAAAAAATCAGGCAACTCAGTGTACTATTTAGCCTTAAGAAGTTTATAGAAATATTTATTACATGTAGTAAAAATATTGTTTTTGCCGTACAAGGTGGTGTCTACTCCAGGCAGGCTGTGTGGGGGGTTGTCCATGCCTGCTAACTTCAATGGAGTCAGGCCTCACAGACCTCCACAGGACACAGAGATGGATGTGGCTTGGCAGGAGTTGATGGCCATCACTGAGTTCCAGGTACAGATAACCTCCAAAAAGTATTAACATTTTTTAGTCATCTGTTCAACACCAGACTTATTCGGAGCAATTATTCTAACCCGCTATAAAACCTGCATTGATTTTTTACGTCTGTGCAGCTTATTTTCCTTTTTTGACAAGAAGGCACATCTGCCATTATAATAGAGCAACGCTTTCCATATTGGAAGTTTAAAGAGGTATTTAGTGACCAGATAAAAATTGAACTCGCAAAAGAAAACATCCATACAAAGTCAAATACCGTTTTTATCCTTGCAAGCGAAATTGCTCTAATTTTACACCTTAACATTATATCATTGAACTTGGGTGACAAAAAACACATTCAACAAAACTAATATATGAAGGAATTAATAAATTATGACAAAAGGGTCAACAATTACAACAAAATGAGAACAATAATCTTTATGAAAAGCAGTCAGGCGCTGTCTGACAAAAGAAAAACATTAGAAAGTGTATCCATGTAGGCAAAGTCAGAAGGAAGTGAAGGCTAGAAATATTATACGATGTTTAATTCAGTGCATCTAAAAACCCGGTCATTATTCCATGTGCATTTTTAACAAAACCATTGCTGCAATTTTTCCTCAAAATTTACTAGTTTTAAAACACTGTCCCAAACTAGAAAAAAAAAATCCTATATTTTCATGGATTTTCAGCCCCTACTTAAACAAGGAAGATAACAAGTAACATTTAATTAAGGAATATGATGTATGTGAGAGGGTTCAAAGGTGCCTGCCTACAGCAGTCAGGAGGCCAGGTAACTACTGGATATGCCATCAGTTTATCTCAGAGAAAGGAAACAGGAAATCAACACACTCTTCCTCAAACATGGATTAAGTTTTACCTTTTAGATCTTAATGTGCTGTAACTATATATGTTTTAAAAAGCTTGGTGCATTTCTACACATTTCCAAAAGTAAGTTATTTAAAAAATAATAAATATTGGGACAGTTTATTACAACTCTAAAGTACGAAAATGCTGCAAGATTGCCAAGTATATATATTTTTTTATTTAAACAGAAATCTTCAGAGAGCAGCTGCTTGTGTTTTCGTGCTGTGTGAAACTGAGACCTGAAAGAAGAACAAACGCTGTAGAAACAAACTCTTTTTGCAGATGAGAAAAACAGTAGGAGTAACCAATGACTGAACCATTGACACATTAGTTACACAAACCTGTATTAATATATTTATAATTTTGTTTAAAAATATAACGGGGAAAATTTCACACTTTGTTTACCAACTTTGAATATATATATATATATATATATATATATATTTATACTCTAAATTACACTTTGACTATGGAGTTCAGGTAGAAAAGACTTTTATTCCTTTTGACAAAAACACAAGATTAAAATTGGACTTGGAGATATAAACATTTTTAGAGACTGGTGCTGCAATTTTCACCAGTTGGTTTCATGGGTGACTGTTACCTTGTTTTACAACAAAATGTGCTGCGATATCAGTGACATGACCTTAAATTTTAGATAGAATTAAAAGGTACAATTTGTTGCTAAAGAAATGCAATTTTAACACCTTACCTGCAGTAAAATAGATGAGCGCTCAGGTAAAATGGGAAATAATCGCATATTTATAATTTTAATGAAACATGATCAAATACCTTAAATCATCTTGCAGATGAGCTACAATAAAACATTTAAAGTTAAGAAAGGCAGGATTATGGTGAAACTGTAAGATTCTGTTTGCGATTAATAACTGGGGTTTTATTGTAGGAATTCGAAGTCCAAAGTGGAAGCTCCTATGAAAATGCACAGTACCAGTCCATGCAACACATGGCCCCTGCTGAAGAGGTTGGGATGACTCCGGCGCATTCAGAACCACCTCCTGCTGCTTGTGAGCTCGGCACTGCACAGACGTACGTGGGTTGTTACTCCGAAGAGGCTGCTGCATGCCACCGTCTCAGCAGCAGCACAGAAGCAGTGTATGGAAATGCTAATCTGCAGCTGCCCCAAAAAGTGCTCCCCATCTCCTCCCACGCTCAGTCATCTCTTATAAAGACAGCAGGTACAACTCAGGGTCACAGGAGACCAAACTCCAGCGTCTCTCAGGGATTAAGTCGACACATGCTGTGGACGACACTTGGACAAAATGTTCGCACAGGGGACGATCTTGAATCAGACTCTGGTCTCTCGCTGGGATCTAGTCCACCGTTGGCATCCCCAGACAACCCTGTTGTGAGTGTGCCAGGGTACCAAAACCTTGATATGGGCACACCGTACAGCGACTGTGAACCAGAAAGCATGGCAGAGCACAGTCGGAGAGGCCACTTACATTACCCAGTGGACTACCAGAGCCAAACCTTCCCGTATTTTCACTCAGGCGGACATTCATCTTATTACTCACCTCAACCCAGTTACTCTAACCCACAAACATGTTCCATAAATTCTACGCCTCTAAAACCAGGCCAAGCAGATTCTGCTGGCGACCTGTACAACAATGCAACAATGGCCGGCAGAGGGGGCTCGTACAGCATGAACACGAAATCACAAGGAGGCAGCTCTACTCCAGCTCCTCTGAGCAGAGATGAGCGCAGGGCTCTAACTCTGAAGATTCCCTTCCCCTTGGATAGGATCATCAATCTCCCAGTGGATGACTTTAACGAGCTCCTGACACAATACACTTTGACAGATACCCAACTCACACTGGTCAGAGACATTAGGCGCAGAGGAAAGAACAAGGTGGCAGCTCAGAACTGCAGGAAGAGGAAGCTGGAGAGCATTGTTCACCTTGAAAGAGAACTGAACCACCTGCAGGCCCAAAGGGAACATCTGGTGCAGGAGCGGCTGGAGTTCCAACGCAGCCTGACCTTCATCAAATGCAGACTCACAGACCTCTACAGGGAAGTCTTCTCTCATTTACGAGATGAAGACGGCCAACCTTACTCCACAGATGAATATTCTTTACAACAAAGTCCCAATGGAAGTATTTATTTGGTACCTCATTCAGTAGAAAAGAGAGACCAAAGTTGAACAGTTTTTTTTTTTTTACCTAGCAAGTGGAGCAAAGAAAATTGCTTTTAAAATAGTTTCCATAAACTTGAAAACACATGACTGTAAAGATTTTCTGTTCTCTAAAAATGATTCAACATTTAAATGTATAAAAGTACTTTATTAAAAAAAAGATGTAAAACATTTTTGATACTGCACTGCAGCCTTCATTGAAGTTAAAACACTTCTGCATTTTTGCAACTGTCCAGTTAACCTGTTGGGAAAACAAAAACGTGTTAAAAATTAAGCCAATCTTAGTGTACAATGTGTATAATGACAATAAAGGCATACTAGTAAATTAATTTCATTAAAATAAAATAGCTAATTTTAATGCAAGTCTTGTTTTGTACCTGATTGATTCATTATCATGGAAATAGAAGTCATATTTCAGGGACTTTCCTGCACAGCTTCCTGAAAAAGTAGAACATTTTTTTTAATATAAAGCAAAACACAATGTCTTTAAAACTATTGCATGCAGTATATCTGACATTCATTCACAATTACAGAGGTCAGAGTTTTACCAACACTAGAGCAAGTACAACTTTATGTATATGCCATTGTTGGCTATACAACTGACTACCAGCTACAGTTCAAAGGTTAGATTTACCATCAGTAGTTGAGAAGTCTGGTCTTACCTACAGACAGCATTTAAGCCCTTTGGTAGCTGCTGTCAGCTAGCCTCAGGCTTCTGTTCTCACTCTCCCCTGCTTCAATGATCCTGGCGATGGCTTTGCTACTTCTCACCCTCAGCTTGCTTCCATGGCTAGCCTCAGACTTTGCATGTAAGCTAGCATCCTCCAGATGATCTTTGTTGATATCAGGGCAGTCTGTACCTAGTGATGGCCTCTTTATGGTGATAGCATCTGCGCACTCAACCAAAATTGTTCCCCAACGCCTCATGTCCGCTCTGCACGTCTAACAAATGCCCCTCCCTTTCCCAAACCACTGAAGAATCTAACAAGACTTAAAAAACTGAAAGGTGTTTTATTTCAGATTGATTGGATGCAGTTACAAATAAAAACCAGTCTTAAAGATAAACATAAAACCCTCATTGGAATGCTTTTATAAACACATTTTTGATAAAAGAAAAAAAACAGAAGACACAAAGTTTAATTGAAGGCCCTCCATGATTTATCTACTGTACATCTCTTCTTGTAGCAGCTGTAACCTGTCACAACTGTTTGGCTGAGCAGATTTAGGAGGTAAACCTGCAGCTGCCCTGTCACTTCGCTTGCTCTCCTCTCCTTCCTCTCCTCTCCTAAGTACTCAGTCCTGTTGAACAATATGGAACAACATTGTTAACTATGCACTGACTTTGTATGACCTGACGTCCAGAGATTATTTTGCTTTACGTTATCTCTACTCAAAGATGTCCTGCAAAGACAAAGTCTAGTTTTCTGACAAAATGCAATTGAGAAATGCATGGCTCGAAGCTTACCGCTCGTTTTAGAATCGCCCTGGGCGGCCATAGCCACCAGGATTGTTAGAACCGCCTCCATAGCCACCTGGGAAAATATAAAGTGCATCAGAACAATGTTTTACCAACGCTACGCTCACTACAGCCTTGTCCGTCTCAAGGCTTACCAAAGCTCCTGCCGCCGCCACCACCACCACCACCGCCGCCGCCGCCAAAGTTGTTCTTCATAGGGCCAAAGTTGGACGCCTGGGGGTCGTAATGGCCCATGTTGTTGTAGTTGCTACCGCCGCCCCCACCGCCACAGTTACCTGAAAAAAAAAAAAACATTTCAAGCAAGCCGCGGCTTAAATGGATGTGAAGAGCTCGACTAAAACGTCACGGGTCTTTACCATAGCCGTTGCTGTCGTAACCGTTTCCACCATAGCCTCCGCTGCCGCCTCCACCCTGGTTGTAACCTTGGTTATAACCTCTGTTACCACCATTGTTATAGCCGCCAGGACCACCAGAGCCATAACCTATGACACCACAGTTTTGGTTTTTTTAGCTGATAATTTTTTTTTTAAATAAAATGTATATATATAAAAAAACAAGTCTTACCACCATCATTCCAGTTGTTAGGTCCATCACCATATCTGCCCCTACCACCTTGATTAATAGAATAAGAGTTTATTTAAAGGTTACGTAGAAATATGATGGTCACAGCAGCATAACTGAGGCTGTTGCAACCCCTACCCTGGCTGAAGCCTCTGTCGTACTCATATGGCCTTCCACCGCTGTTACGCCCGCCTCTCATTCCCATTCCTACACTCTGCATTTCCTGCTTGGTGAGGGCCTTCCTCACTTCACAGTTGTGAGAGTTGATTGTGTGGTATTTTTGAACTAAGTAGAAAGAATAAAAACGTAAAAATAAAAAAAACAAGCCATCAGCACTGTGAGAAATTATAAAAAAACCAACAATTGAGACACAGCGATATAAACTTACTGACGATCCTATCCACCGAGTCATGGTCGTCAAAGGTGACGAAAGCGAAGCCCCTCTTCTTCCCGGTGCTGCGGTCGGTCATGATATCAATGACCTCGATTTTGCCAAACTGCTGGAAGTAATCTCTAAGGTGCGACTCTTCTGTGTCTTCTTTGATGCCGCCGACAAAAATTTTCTTCACGGTTACATGAGCACCTGGGCGGTTTGAGTCCTGAGAAGAAAAAAAAGAGAAAATAATTAGGATTAGCATGTATAGACAATAAAAAAAAATTACAATTTTTTTTTATACAACACACCTCTCTGGAAACAGCCCGCTTGGGCTCCACAACTCGCCCGTCCACTTTGTGGGGACGAGCAGACATGGCAGCATCAACTTCATTGACCGATGAATATGTGACAAAGCCGAAACCCCTGGACCTCTTGCTGTTGGGGTCTCTCATGACCTGAAGATAGAACCCGTTTAACACTGTAGTTTCGCTTCAAGTTTTTAAAGAAAGTAAAAACATAAATAACACTTACTACGCAGTCTGTAAGGGAACCCCATTGTTCAAAATGAGCCCTCAGACTCTCGTCTGTTGTCTCGAAGCTCAGGCCTCCAATGAACAGCTTACGGAGCTGCTCCGGCTCACGGGGGACCTAAACAAAGACAAAATTCATGGTTCATAAAACGATATTTTTTGCCTAGTGTAAAAAGAAAAAAGCATGTATCGTTAAACATGTTTAGTTTTCTACAACAATCTGTTAAAAACATTGATTATTGCTGTTTTCACAGGAACCGTCCTTGCACACAGTCAAAGCTGTTCTGATTCTGGACAGCGATGGAGACAGGCTTTATGCCAAGGTAATACTTAAGTTTTATATATAATATACTCGAATACTTTTTACTGTCGTTAACGACAGTAAAAAGCAATTACGCTCACACCCCGTCTGTTTATTTTTGTGTCTAGAATAAATGTTTTACAGCTTGTATTACTATACAAAATGTTTGTTTTGCGTTGCATAAAACCGGTGGCCACATGAACAAAAGAGCACGAGGAACACATGCTATAAAATGGCGGCTCGACTGCGAGGCACAACCGTTGCAGCCACCATGTCTGCCGTCAAAAAAAATGACTACGCCGTAAACGGGTAACGTTTTTTCACACATTCGTACATCAGCACATTCGCTTTTGAGTATGAAACGCGTGAAACCTACATCACTTACGTCTTTGGACATCTTGCAGGGTTATCCTTGAAGACTCCTTGTGATGAAGCCGCAGCGCGGTAATCTGCTTCAGGCGGAAACTACTCCTAGTGGATAGAAGGATAGATAGAGAGGGTTACGCCTCTCTGAGCTCCCATTGGTCATGAGCTCCCGTTGTGACGTCTCCTTGGCTGAGCACGGATTCTGATAGGTCTAGATGCTATCAATCACAAAGGATTGAGTTGGAGACGTTTTTAATTCATGTTTGGGGACAATTTGAAATATTTAATAGAAATAAATCACTATTTAAGCAAAGAACATGAAATTACAGATTTTATTCAAAGCTTGACTTAGTGCATGTTACTGTCTATGCACGCTTTATCAAAAAGTGTAGTATACAGTAGGACAAACAGATCCATAGGCAGAAACATGTTTAATCCAACGTAAGCACATATGGAGTAAACAACATGGCCACTGGAAAAAGATGAGGGGATCCGGAAAAATGCAACAAAACCTGCACAAAAACCATTTATCTGATTGAAAAAATAAATAAATAAAATTATAACCGTGACTATATATGTATGTATGTATGAGTGACTAAATTATAAATACAATCGTACAAATCCAAACTTCAGAATTAGTTGAATCTTGTAGTAATTAAATTAAATAAACAAAATGAAACAATAAAGATAACATAAAAAGAGTAAAGTAGAACCAAATGTAACTTTCAGTGTTTGCGTCGCAGAAAGCGAAAGGACGCGGAAAAAAAAGTGGGCTGGCACGTTCATTGTGCGCCTTAACGCGCGCTTTTTCTGGGCACAGCACGTTAATGTGTTCCCCGCTAGATGCTAACCTAGCTTGTTCGTCTCGGCCTCCCTGCTGCTTCACAATAGACAGAGCACCGGGGCTGCTGCTCAGGCGTCGGAAACGCTGGGTGTTTATATACATATATTTTTAACACCCAGACGGTAAGAAACCCTTTCGGTATGAACACGAGTAGTCCAATTGTGTGGTCAATTATCTGAATTTAGCTTTTTTGCGAAAGCGTTAGCTTAACTGGCTACCCGACAAGCTAACACGGCTAGCTCAGAGCAATCTTCATGCTTCGTTGCGATGTGCATTTTATCTGCGGTCTTTTTTAATGCAATCCCATTCATTTATATTTTCATAGGGTATTATGTAACAAAATGTTTTATTGTTTTTGCTTAGTTTGTCACATTTTCGCCATGTTTAGCATGTTGAAGACTGGATTGATTACAATAAAATGCTCGCTTACGTTGGTAAAAGCGTTGAAAATTGGCCCACCAGATGCCGTCTGGGAGTGTGTTGTGCAACATGTCGTTCTTTTTGGCAGTTTCGCATTGATATGTATGTGTTTGTAAACACGTTGTCTTGTGTATCTTTTCTTGCTGAACAGGGAATTATCGACGGCCCGAAGAACCGTGTAGCCAAAATTAAAAGCTTTGCCATGGGCAAGAAATCTCGCGACGAGGAATCATCATCCTCTGATGAGGAAGAATATGTCGTGGAGAAGGTTCTTGACAGGAGAGTGGTTAAAGGCAGAGTGGAGTTCTTCCTAAAATGGAAAGGATACTCAGAGTAAGTAGAGGAACGAAGACGAGAAACATGATAAACACATGCAAACACACACCACCTATGTTGGGTTATGAAATGCTGTCATGACCGGACTATAGCTTTTCTTTTCCTGCATTTTGATCTTTTGCAGGAAACACAACACATGGGAGCCAGAGAAGAATCTGGACTGTCCTGAGCTAATATCAGAGTTCATGAAGACCTACAAAAAAGGCAGCAGCAGCAGCAGCGGTAGTGCCACACCAAGCAGTGGGCCCAGCAAATCTGCCATGGGTCCATCTGGGCGCTCCAAAGAATCCGGTAGCTCCAAAAAGAGGAGTTCTGATGATGACGAGGAGGGTAGCAGCAAACCCAAGAAGAAGAAAGAGGTATGCACGACTCAATACAAGTAGGGAAGAGAAACTGGGCTTTTCCTGTGTGTACACGGTCTTCACAGTTGATGTAATTAAGCAAAGGATAAAGGTGACATCAATTTCATCATAGGCATTCAAACTTCAAAAGGCAAGCTAGTAGGGAAAAACCTTAAAACATGTAGTTAAAACTTTAGCTTGAAATAGATTTTTCTTTCCCAATTTAGACATTAATCCTAGTTTGTAAATATATCCACAAGTTATGGAAAACCTGGGGCGGTGTAGCATTTTGTGTATTTAAGCATTTTCTTTTGCAAGAACAGGTTTAAATTAAAAGCCATTTTAACTGTCAACTGCATTGGTTTTATATGTTTCAGGAAGAAATCCTTGTCGCGCGTGGCTTTGAGAGAGGTCTGGAGCCAGAGAAGATTATTGGAGCGACTGACTCGTGTGGAGACTTGATGTTTCTCATGAAATGGTATGTATTCAAGTTTTTGAAAGCCTTTTCCCTATTAAGATACCTAAACTAAAATATATATATATTTTTTTAACTGTTTAGTTAAATTGTCTGTGCTCATGTTTAAGAGAAAAAGATTAAACATTAAACTTTAAAAATAACAATAACAAAATATATTATTTTTTTTTGTTTTGTTTGACTCTTTTAAGCAACCTTTGTGTGGCCAAATATCCAAATTAACATAATATTGTCTGAATCATTTTCCTCCCTGTTCCTTAAACAGTTTTTCCTTAATTTATCATTGCTTAGGTAAGACTGGAATGGCCTTAATGACACACGGTGCTATTTAAACATGAAAAAACCTAAAAGTTTGCAACAGTGGTCACAATACAGAGACATTTCAGCCACTGCATCCTAAAAGACCACTGAATAAAACTTAAATACAACGATCTTGTGTTCATTTTTGAAAAACTAAATATTGTTTTGAAAGATTGCAAAGAAAATCTTTGGAGTGTGAACTCAACATTACATATCCAATAGGGGTTTCATTATTTATTTATTATTATTTTTATTTTTTTCTGTAAGAGAAAGTCTCATTAAAAGTCTTGTGTTCGTGCATTATTTCAAAATATGAGTCTTTGTCCTTAGTTGGTAGTTATGGTGTTTACTTCTTTTGTGTTAATGTTCCTTATTTTTTAAACTCACGAAAACCTTAATGTAAGACATCAGATTCACACATCCTATTTAAAAACTAGTTGTAATCTGTGTGTGTGTGTGTGTGTGTGTGTGTGTGTGTGTGTGTGTGTGTGTATACATACATATACACATTGTGGCTTAGTACAGTGCGAGTAACTTCCTATCATATCTTTCAGGAAAGACTCTGACGAGGCCGATCTCGTGCTCGCCAAGGAGGCAAATCATAAGTGCCCACAGATTGTCATAGCCTTCTACGAAGAGCGCCTCACCTGGCACGAAGACAGCGACAAGAAGGAAAAGGATGCTGTCAGCGCGTGAGTGCTTTGCCTCAGGAGGAAAAGCTTGTCTGCAGGGACAACCTTGAGTCAGACTTTTTGTTCCCACCCCCCCGTCACCCCCACACACACCTGAAACCTGCCCCGCCCCAATTTTCACCGGTACCACGTCCATTGATGACAGAAAGGCAGCAGACACGGTGTTTCCTTTAGACATGACCTTATCGGAGCACAATGGGCCGAAGGCTGCTGAGGGGGGTATCCATCTAAAAATAATCTGTAGTAGCTGTGGGTGATATGCTACTCGGGAAAGATTCTACTGTTTTTCTCTTGTTATCGATGTCATTTTTTTAATTCTTTTTTACTATCATAGCATATGTTTTTTGAAGTAAAAGGATGCGGTTATAGCAGTAAGGAATGCGCAAACAGCTGTCAGAGAGCATGCAAACATCTGAATAATTGTCCTTAGTGATGTGGAGCAAACTTTATCACCTGATGACTCCCATCGTAATCTTTAATCATTTCTGATCATTGTACTAAAACTACATTAGCCCTCTATGTGTTTGAAGCAGGCACTGCAGTATTTTCTTGACTGCTTAATCGCTTCCTTTTTGACGTTTTTAATCATGTAGTGTAGTTTTTTTTTTGTGTTCATTTTCATGTCTACCAAAATATAACTTCTGAAGCAACTGTCTACTGCATAGTGACTTTATTTTTCTGTCTTATATTTCCAGTTATCCATGATGTGATTTTAATTTTGTTAACTATCTGATAAAGTACAATAAAGCATTTTACTCAGCTTTGTTTTTATTTAATTTTCCTTACCCACAAAGGTCTCAATTATTTAGTTACTATGGAAAGCTTCAATGGTTGGATCAATCTTAATCTTCTCCACGAGTTGTAACAGTTCATGGAAATAATTGGAGTGTGCCACCTAGTGGCGGGTAATTGTAAGCTACATTGAGATCAATGGGGTCCCTGATTTTTCCGTCTTTTTTTGTTTTATTTTTTTTGTTTGTTCTAGAGAAACATTACAGATGTGGGGGTAAAAACATGGACTTTGATTAAATATGTCTATGATGTTAACAGCTTATATTTGGGCAAATCAGTTATTTTCCTATTTGAAGTTCCCAACAGTTTATATCTTCTGGGTGCTAAAAAAACAACCTACAGTTTACTTAGTACACATGATTGATGCTGTTTGGTTTCCTGTAAGGTTTTTCTCTGTTGTGCTCTAGCATGGAAGTTTTGGACCAAATCTAATTTTATGTTTTACAACAAAACGGTTGTTCATATTGGTTTGTTCATTCCTAGTCTGTAATTGATTTTTTTTTTTCTTAAACTATTGCCCTTAACCACATGCATTTGTCATTTTTGCCAGGTTTTTAAAAAGTAGAAAATTGTGTGAAATAAAAGTTACAAGTTTGTGTATAGTAGCACCTTTTAATAAACATTTTAAGTGTTGGAAGTTGCTGTCAAGCTTTTGTTCTGTTCTATGGGCCAAAATAATTTTAACAAAGCACAGCGTGATTTTATGTTCCTTTAAAACTGTTTAGTTACAGGTAAAGTAGTACATCTTTCAAACGGATTAGTATCAGTAAGTCGATATAAGTGAAAGCTGAGATTTACAGTTTTATTTCAAGAACCTTTTTACTTTAGTTGGTTACTGGTAAGGCAGAGGTCAAAGGCTGATCACCTATCTGTCACACCATCAAGTACTCTTCATCCTTTTGGATCCCTGTACTCAACACAAGTTTCCGTTGAATATATTTAATATTGAGTTTGTTTTTATTTTATGTGCAGTATTTTTTTTTCTTCTGAGATTAACCTTTTTTTCTTATTACTTCATGTGTACTATCTGTTCTCAAACACCAGATGGCGCTGTTAGTTGCAGCCAGATTTCCTTTTACCGAAGACATCTTATTTTCTCATATCCAAATCCGGTAATAACTCAAATGTGTGCTAGCGTAGACCCCACAGTTTTCTTTAACTCGCTAAAACAAGCAAGCTTCTAGTTAAATATACTGCCAGGAATAACAAGAAAAAAACAAACATTTGAAGTCTGCCTGCCTCTGTTTGTTTGATTGTGTTTTTATTTGTGTGTGTGTGTGTGTGCGTCTGGAATTGTCTGTCAGATAAATGTGCAGAAATGAGCGAAGAAGGAGATGGAGTGTGACTCACGGTGAAGGTCGGATGTGAACCGGCTGGTCGTTATGGTTCATGCACGGTTGGTTCCAAGGCAGTGATGGAGCATCGCAGGACTACCACTGAGGGAAAACAACACTGCCTGAATACCAAGCCAGGCACAAGGGGGAAAAAAAAACAGCTGGATTTCCATCTCATTCTTACAAACACCAAAATACAAAGTAAAGTTCTAATAATACAAGAAAAATAATTTACCACGTTACATAAAACCTCATCTATGAATGTTTGTTTTGCAGGAATGGAGGACTTGCTTGACGTGCAGCCAGGCTTTATATTCTTTTTTAAATAATTATTATTATTGCTCTAAGCATTCTATTTTCTTTCTGTTTAGTAACCTGCTTGGACAGCAGCTCCGTGCAGTGTGCACACAAACACATACATGCACGGCGCTGCTACAATATGCTGAAGCTGATGGAATTTTCCTAGCAAAAAGGCTTTTACACTCCAAATGGAATGCAAAGGTCACTAGTAAATATCCAACCCTCGGGACCATTAAGCTGGGCACAGGCAGAGAGTAGCAGGCTTGTTTTATGGAGCCTGGAACTGTCTGCTGACAAACTCAGGCCTGTAGGGTTTTTAAGGAAAAAGCCACCGTGGCCACTCAAATGGATCTCAGTCGCGGCATGAGTGGCATCTATGGGAGCACAGAATGAAAAATAGATGGGAAGTTAAATAAAACATAAAAAAAATGTATTTAAAAAAATATAATTAACTTTTATTTAGTGTGAAATTGTTTTGAAAAAAATACATGCAATTTTATTGTACACTGTCCTGGTGTTTTTAATTCCTGCCTAAAACCAGATTCTTACTTTTTTGCCCATGTATATCTTGGATAGGACCCTCTTTTTCTCAGCGGCGATTATACCCCGTTGTAAATTTCTCTTTTTATTAGCAGCAGGCTCTTTGCACTTCAAACGGACTACCTCGTCCAGTAACTTCTAGGTGCAAATGAGTTCCACGGGGCATTGCCGGCAGCAGAGGTGGGGTCGTCTTGCACAGCTCATTACAAAAGAAAAAAAAAGAACGAGTGACATGGGAGCTACTGTGAAGCTGTGGTGAGGCTGAGCCAGTGGGTCCAATCAGAGTCAAAGTTTGCTCAAGGATACTACTAAAAAGACAAGTAAATAAATGTGGAGTCACGCCAATAATGCAAAATCATAACGATTTGGAGAAAAGTTGGAGAAAAAAAAAAGAAAAGAAAAGGATTCCTGTTGTACAGCTGGACTGAAGCAAGGAATTGAGAAAATGTAGTGTGACATTCGATTTTTGCTGTGATAGTGTGAGCACAGCTGCAAACCAGCTGGGTCTCCTCTTCCTTGTTACATGCAGATAAAAATGTCTTCAGTGACAACCGGCTCATCACCCTTCGGCGCTGAGCACTGATCTGTGTGAAGGTGATTGCAAAGTGATGCTCTAATTTGTGTGGCGATCACACTTAAATGTGCAGTAAAGCACCGCAGACAAAGCCTCTACTTTCCAAATGTGGAAAATATTCTCCTCTTGTGCGCCACACAGCCCTCAATGCCCACCTTCTGCTGGCTGTGCTTCCACGTCCACCTCCCATCTCTCCTCTCCTCTTCCTCCACACTCCTCCCTTCATCTTCTCTCCCCACCAGGGGGTAAGAGTTATAGCCTCCATAAAAGGCAGGTAATGCATTGTTAACTAATTCTGTCTGCTCAGAGCTGATATATCCTCTGCTCTAAATCTCTGTGCTTCCAATAAAATGCAAATGCTAATGCTTGCCCTCCATGCGCTGATATCATTTTTAACAGGCCAGAGGTAAATGCTAGAGTGGGGTTGGGTGGGCAGAGATAGTGTGTGACACCGTGAGCCTTTGAGATTTCACGACACATTGTATCATAAAGGAGACCCCGAGATCCTGAGAGCTGCACCGCATTGCACTGTCAATGCAGTGTTATGAAGGAGTGTAAACGTGGCTGGAACATATAAAGTTATACCAGTAGAGACATACATGCTTAGAACTACGTCCATTAAAGATGCAGTACAAAGAGATTTCCTGATAAAATGCATTCAGCATCAAATAACAGAAGCCAGTTTGCCTGTGGATGTAATGCATCATATTTCCATGTTAACAGCAGTGTCACATTCTGTGTAACCTTGGGCTTCTAAATATTGATCCACTTGGAGATTTTCAATTATCCTGTGCCGTTTTTCTGCCATCTGGTAAGGAACAGTGATTTGTGTTCCTTCATATCTGGGGGCCCGTCTTGTAATTAGACCATAAATTCATTTGCACAGAAGAGAAAAAGACAAGAAAAAAAAGAAAAGAAAAAAAAAACTAAGGCATTAAGTAAGTCTTCGGAGGCTGGAGACAGAAAATCATAGAAAACTACAGTGTTTTATTTACTAGAATAAGATAATTGGATTACAAATTCCAACACCATAAGTTTTTTTTCTCAGGCATGTCACTTGTTTTTCTATCAGCAATTTAAAACTGTGCAGCTAATGATTTTTTCTTAGCTTCACTTCATCAATGCATGACCAGAAATCATCCATTGGCATAATTATACCCAATTGCTTGCAGTGGAACAGCAAAATGATTAGGAAAAATCGGTTACATTACTGTCAAAATGTGTGTGAAACTTTGCCGTTAAATCAGTCAGTGGAGTGAAAACCCACACACCCCCTACCCCACATAGGGCAGATGACTGCAAGCTTTAAACCACAGCTCTTATTTACAGCACAGCTCAATTGGAGGTCTTTTTAAAAATGTATCTTTATTGATTTTAAATTGGTAGTATAAGCTCTTCTGCGAGATTAGCTCATTGTCCCCCCTGCTGCTAAATTACACATAGCAATTGGGACTGTCGTGCAAAACCGTCTTGACAGCTCTCTTTACCATGTGGGAATTCACATTAGACAAGCATAAGATGCTTGCTTACAACAGTTAGGAGAAAATTCTGGCTTTATGTAGCAAAATAAAATGGTACAACCGTAGGCTTTAAACACCGGGTGGGAGGAGTGCTGGATTTAGGAGGATGTGGACCCCATGGGAAGGAGTCAGATTCGGTACCCTACCCAGACAAGTCTTTTTTCTGTGCCAGGTTTTAAGGCTTTACCCACATAATAACAGATTTTTAAGGTTTTTACTTGTCCAAGCATTCATCCACATTCTATACCTTCTTGTTCCTTGCAGCGTCCCTGGTTGGTGAGAATCTTTAAGACACAATCAGCAATAGATGGGGGATCACCCTGGATGGGTTGCCAGACCATCAATAGGAAATAAAAAAAACGTACACATATTTAAACTATCTGGAATGGGCAATTCGCAAAGTTTTTTTGGACTGCGCAAAGAGAGAAGATACAAACTGTTGGCACACATACAGTACTGCGCTAACAGCAGTGCCACCATGCATCGATTTGTGTTTAGGCATTGCAATTTGTTAGCCAAAAGCACAGAAATTCTTCTGGACACAAAAATACACAAACGTTGCAGTATTTTTGCCAGACCTCTATGTGACAATGTAACACAGCCATTAAAATACACCCGAAAGAAAGAAGGAGGGCGAACAAATGCCTTTTACTCTTTAGAGACCAGTGTCATCAATACATGTTAAACCTCTTTTGGACTTAATAAAGTATATGTACAACTATTGCTTGGGATTGAAATCAAACCGGTTTAAAACCATCTAGAGGCTTCCTGGTTAATATCTTTTGCATGTGCTGTATCCCAATAAACGTATGTATAAAATATCCTACATTTCTATATATTTATAAGTTGATTCTGCTTGTACAGGTTTTCCGTGGTTATAACTGAGGTGTATCTGTCAAGAGTTACATTGAGTTTGTCAGACAATTTTGAAGTAAAGTATTCCTTATCAACAAAAAATTATTTAAAAAAACAAATAACAAATACATTTTGTTTTTTGATCCCCGAATCCTTAAGTTATTGGAAAAGTCAAGTCTGTGGTATATTCAATGAACAGGAAGTCTATGGTTCAGGTGGGAAACTACATCAGGCAGCACACTCTGGAAACCATTGCTGCCAGCCCACTGATCATATCTCGTTCAGACTTAGAGGCAAGGTCAGCCAACGCAGTGAGCCACCTGCTCCCCCATCACACAGCCTCTGCCTTGTACAGTAGAAAGAGAAAAAAAAAACACTCCTGACTGAACGTGCTGGTGGAGACAGCTTGTGTCACTGAATTAACGACAGCGACTTACGGGCGGCCTTTCGCGTTAAAAGTCATCTTGAGTTTCCCCGGCCCTGCTGTATGTGTGGTACACGGTAATCCATTTGCATTCGAAGCAGACACGTATTCGGGGTTGGCCTCTCGCCAACCCTAAGCACCGACAGTGTTTCTGACCCGACACTGACCGTAACATTCCCCGCCGCCCCGGCCTGCCTTGACGTAATGCAGAGCTGTAAAACTATCTAATGTTACACTGTAATTAATGTGAAGTGTAATATGCTTGAGGTACAGTGAGGAAAGCTTACAACCAAGTAAGAAAACTCCAGCTCAGGTTTTTTTTTCCGAGTATAAAAGAGTCACATCTGTCTGATGCAGAACTCCACAGTTCCTACACTTTAGTTACAGGATGCCGAATAAACCTTAGGTCTATTTCTATCAAGAACCGAAGTTCAGAGAAACCATGAAATCCCTCAAATTTGTAGCTATGGCACTGATTTCAAAAGGAGATATGGAGTCTCAAATTAACTGATTTACAACGAATAGTTCTGGCTGAACTCGGATTGCGGAAAAGCTCGCCCAGGGCTCAGAACAAGAGCTTTCAACAGCATGCTGCTGGAGGTGGCTCCAGAACTGATTAGAATTTCAGTGTCTTATAAAGCCTTGATAAATACTTTATAAAGCCATGCTGCATAACAAATCTAATGCATAAAAGAAGGCATAGATGTTACTCCCCATAAGATAAGGTTCACTCCTGTCAGTGTGTTGAATAGGTTTTATAATTCAAAGTTACAACCGCCATCCCTGTGAGAGCCCTTTAATCTCTCAAGGCCCACAGAATATATAAGTTAAACACACATTGAAGTGCTATTAGTCGAGTCCATTACACTGATTAGCAGTAAACACGTTCGTAATAAAACTTAGCGAAATAGATTAGGACGCTCAGTGAGCTGATTCATGAGCGGGTCCCTGTGAAATATAACGTGTCTGGGACATCGTAGGGGTGCAGCAGGACAAGCTCTTACTTGCAGGATCTGTGACACACGTGGCCCAATTTATCCAAGCAGCTCATGTCTAAACACTGAGTCATTCATTTCCACCGCCAGCCAGAAATAAACCCCAGACACAGCAGTGTGTCAGAGGGGTCCAGGAGATGTGAAGGAATCTAGGAGAAAAAGCAGACCAAACACGTCTTTTCCACAGCACTGACACCTCTTACTTTGCCTCTCAGCTTTCCATAACCGTTTCCATTTGGCTCTGGGATTTTCAATGAAAATAAATAAAAAGAAATCCCAAAGACATTTAAATTATTGACAAACAACAGTCATGGTTTTGTTGCAATAAAAACAATGAGATTACATTTTTGTATGTAAAATTACAAAAAATCACCTAAAGTCAAAATTAATTTTACAGGAAAAGGTTTCTCACTAACCTTGAGCTAAAACTGATAGAGACCTCCTACAAATCCTTAAATTTTTATAACCATAAATTATCTCAAGCAAGATAGATACTGAAGTACTCAGAGTGTGACATGTGTGTATATATATATATATATATATATATATATATATATATATATATATATATATATATATATATAAAATTTGTAATGATTTTAATGAAGCATTTGTCCAAGTCCTGGGAATAGCAGATGTATGGTTTGACTGATTTAGAGCAAAATTAGAGATCAAAAAATGAAGTTACATCTAGGTTTTAACAAAAGGCCTCCCAAATCGCACCAACCACACTTTAACCAGTTTGAGAAACATAGTTGGAACCACCATTTTGTCAGTTTTAGTTTATTTTTCCCACCCACTCCAAGCCCCAGCCTCCAACCTTTCCTTTTAATTTCACCATTGTTATGTTGCTTGGTCCACAAATCTGTTCACCAGGCACCAAACCTCTCATTACATAAGCGGTGTTGGAATGTTTATTGGGTTAATTTCAGAAGAACGTTGTTATTCATTTAACCAGGTAGAGGCCATTAGTGAAAGAAGAGCAGGGAACAAGAAGAAAGAAGGGAATCATGTGTTTTCACTTTTGACCTTTTTGCATTTACACACCTGGCTCAGTTTAGAGGTGTTTTGCTGCTTTCTGGTAAAACAGCCAACAGGTTTGGATTTCAGACGGTTTACAACTCTTTTACAACTCAGTATGAAAAGTTGCGTTTATAAGAAACTGGTGATCATGTTATTGGTGAGATGTAGCTGTATTATCGTGGTTGCACATCTAAAAAAATATGGTATTTAGCTAGTTGGTAGAGTTTATTCCATCTTTGAAAAAAGATTTTCCAGATTTTAACAGGCCAGGAAATATTCCTTTGAAATGTTTGTTAGCATGACTGCAGCACTTCAAAATGATATGTTTAAAGGGACATTTTAGCTCCAACTAAGTGAAAATCTATGTCAGATGTGTTGCCTTGACTATGGGAAGGGCAAATGCCGGCCACTTTAGACTCTTAGCTGCTCATCTGTTTCCTATTGGAGGATGTAATGCTGGCAGGAAAATAGCAGCCGTAGATTAAGAGAGGCTGGAATAGAATGATGGTTAAAAAAAAAAGAGAACTAAGAGGTAAGGAAACAGGAAATGACTGTGTGACCCACAGGGCCCACTTACAACCTTGCCAGAACCCTCTGGCTACAGCCAACCTACTGCGCCAGCAGTTTCCATCACCTGCTGCTTCTGGTTCCTCCACATAAATCCAGGTGCTCCTAAATAAAGCTCCTCTTTCTCCGGGAGCAGCAGGGAGTCGAAAGGGGAGGTGGTACTACCGGAGGGGCCTGAGACCTTAGCAGAAAACCTTAGCTTGTGTGAGAGAAAATGCAAAAAACATACTGTTGCACAATCACTGAAAACAAATCGCCCGAACTCTTTCAATGCTTCTTTCTTTAAATTAATATGCACCAGAATGTTAAATAAAAAAAATGGAGCAGCATTTTACTCCTGTTTGCTTCCTCAACTTAGTTATTTACTTATTTATTTTTTTGCTTGATGTACTGTGTCGGTCCTTCCCTGCCCTTTACTGCCCCCTGACAAACTGTTTTGGTGCTGCATCCCCTCCGCAGCTGATAAACCTAGAAATCATTCCCGACTCCCGCCAGAGGTCTTTACAGTACCTTCAGCGCTCCCTGCTGATGGATTAATGCACTGTTGTGTCATTTTATTGCCATTTTATTGCCGTGGTGCAATTTACCAGGTTTTATGTGCCTCCTCTGTCCGGCACAGGACCGCGCAGGCGCACTGAGGCGACATTCCGAAACAAAGGCCGCCTCTCCATCTCTCTCCAGCTGCAGCGCACTGCGCATGAGCAAGCAGCATGCCACACACAACACACACACGCACGCACGCACACATACACACATTTGCACAATTTAAATCATAACAACGTGACTCATTCTCAGCACAAATAGGGTGCTAAACAACCAGGTGATATAGAAGTCTGGGTTGTGGATCTCTGAGCCATCTGAGGGATTTCACATTTAAAGCTTGCTGTGTTGCACTCTGTCCAGCTGGGGGCAGCGTAATCCCGGGAGCCGCAGCCGTGGAGTAGATCTGTGCAACACTCACGTGAAGTTTATTACCACAGAATATATTGTATCTTTTCTGCAGGCCTGCTTTGTTTCACGACAGAACATTTCGATTTAAATGACGGATGGCGAGATATTAGAAATGCTGCAGTGATATATAGGACATTTAATCTTTTTAAAGGCCTTTAATACATGGCCCACAACAATAGCAAAGCAACTTTTTTCCTACCAGGTTTCAAAGTAAACAGACTCGCCCACGGACACGCCACACAGCTACTGGAGTGAGGTTACCGTTCAAACAGGTGGAGGATTCGTGTAATGTGTCTTGCCAAACTATCGTCTTCCTCCTGCTTCAGGGGAAAACATAAAACCTGCAACAAACTCCTTTTTTGGCAGGAAAAGCTTGTTGGTTGTGGGTGTTTGTGTACATCATTTTAGCATATGACATTGATTTTATTTATACAAATTGTTACTCTTAATTGCTACTTGTTGCTAATCGTCAATTTGATGTAATATGTGTTCTAGTCTAGTTGTCAGATTATATAAAGTGATCCTTACGGAAAACATCCACCAGAGGGCGCACAGATTCTGTCAAATTGAAGGGAGTTTTTTGAGAAAATAATGCAAAAACGTGAGCACGAATAATTTTTCTTCATAAATTACAAAGATTGATCACAAATCCTACTTTGATAATTATCCTTAAAAAAAGGACAACTGCACTCTCTTTGGGCTCAACCACTTCCATCGTTTAGGTCTGTGTGCATTTCTTTTACATACACTCCCAACAAGGACCTGTAACCTCACAATCTCTCACGCTCTTAGAGCTGCTGATCCATCACTCTTAATGGAACAGGATATGTTTCAGCCGAGAAAAGAAAGAACAGACAAAAGCCGGCCGATTTATGGGCAATGTCTGAGTGGGACTTGTGGACGTGGGCCTTGATCTAAACTGGGTTGTGGCTAGCTCTAGTTTAGGCAATGCCCTGGCCTGGGGTCATCGATGCGCATACGCACGTATATTACTCTCAATCCAGAACACATCCCAAAATGCAATCCTTTCACCGAGTCTTTGAAGTTCTCTTGCCCCCTTTCCTCTTGACTTATATTTGCATGTCTATCTCTTTCCAGTGTATGCTGAGCTGTGGGTGGTGAAATATGGAGAAGAGACCTGTTACACGTTAGCTTAGAAGATAACCAAGGTGTAAATTATGAGGGAGTCTCTGGCCAGCCTTATTTATGAGAGTCCTGTCAGGTGTTTAGGTGTTGGAGTGAGATGTGCGGCTTAAATCGTTTACTTCGCTGTAAATCAGGTCATACGGGGCCACATCTGTTTGGACGGCTTGTGTTTACTCTTGCGCGCCTGTGTTTGAGACTTTGATTTTGCTGGAAGATAATGTGAGGCCTAACCGTGATAATGTGAAGGCATAAGTGTTAATGTTTCGCTGCACTCTGATTTGTCTGGAGGCCATCATAGCTTTCGCAGATGGGATGAAATGCAAGCGGCGCTTATTTGTGCTGCGCGAATAACTAAGATGCCTTTTATAGATCCCCTCAACACATACATCTGCCATGGTGAGCAAACATGAAACCTGCTCTAAACCTTTCTACTATTTTTTCATGGCTCTGTATATCTTTATCCCACACATATTAAGTACAGGTGGATAGCTGTGAATAGCCATTACTAATTATCATTCTGCAGGTACTTAGACTGTCAAAGGATGATGGATATTGACACCAAGACAAAGGACCTGGAGCACACAGGTATCACAGGCGCCCTATTTGTATCGCCACAGCACATGGCACCTCTCCCGGAGAGAATTGTTTCCTTCCAGTATCGTCTGCCTGGCTCCTCAGCCTTGCTCGAGAACAACAAAAGCGTGAGATATGACTGGATTTGTTTTGTTCTTCTCTGGAAGGACAGCATCTCCTAAAGTCATGGCAAATGGAAATAAGGGGAGGTTATGACCAAGAGCTGAGATGTGAGACAAGATGAGGTTGAACAAAGTTAGGAACATGAGACAGAAAGCTCCAGAAAGAGATCAAGAGCATAAAAAGTAGAAGCAGGGAGGAGGCGGGGGAGAAGGAAAAGGGACAGACAATGATGCGCTGGAGGCAGCTACATCTGCATTCTCTCTAAACACAGGCAAAGCTCTGTCTTTAGGTGTCTCTATACCAACAGCACTCTCTGGCAGATTTATGGTCACAGCTTTTTGTGTGTTGGTGTGTGTATGTGTGTGAGTAGGGAGCAGCAGGGATAAGTTGAGGGCAAGAGACTGAAGGTACAAGACAGAGAGGGTTTGCACGTAGAGGTGAAGGGCGGCGAGCAAAATAGCAGCCATGTTGCATTCCATCGATATCACAATCGTGGCCTCTGCCATATTTCATCTGTTTTCTCTTTACCTTTATGCTGCCCCTTTTTACCCTCCCTGTCTCATCACACTGCTTTTCACTCGGTGCTCTTGGCCATTCCTCGCTCTGCCGGGTCCCAGCCTTTAAAGCCCTCCTAGGGGGAAGGGTGTAAATCTGTCTCCCTGTCTCAAGAGGTTTCCTGTGGGCTCAGCAGACTCCACGAAAGCCCCCGCCAATGTGCAGCATCAAATGTTACATGGTAAACACACAAACCTGCTCAGGTTTAGGCTTCAGTCTTGAAAACGGTTCTCACTGCCATTACTTTTTATGTAACCCTTAAGCTAAGCACATGATCAAGTCCACACGACAAGTCAGAAACAACACAACGAATTGTAATTGCCATTGAAAATTTGCCGTGTAACACTTACCAATTAAATCATCTTAACCTCAGTGATTATTCAAATCAAATAAGTGGCATAAAACCAAAATCTTCATCTGAAAAAAAAAATTTAATTTATGTTTTCAGGCAATATTTAGTAAAATATTAACATATTTTACTAAATAGTTAAACGGAAAAATTTACATCAAACTATAGTGCATCCGTTGTTAATGGAGCAGCTAAGGATGAAACAAAGCAATCTATTGTAACTAAAAAGAAAGGTCAAATAATAAATAGAACGACAAATAAATATGAATGGAATGGAATGAGGCTTTTGTTTTCTTTAAAAATTGATTTAAACCCTCAGAAAAGTATACTTTATTGACCAATGTAATCAATTTGAGACTCATCACTAAACTGAAAATAAAGATTAGGATGCAGAAGTATGGAAGATAGAATTTATGTTTTTAATGTGAAAAATCCCTCAGAATAGCATCCACTCAGGACATTAGGGTAAAGTGGCTTTTGGGTGGGACCCAGACTGCAGTATTTAGCTGTTCACTGTATCTCCATAGTTATTCCTTTTGCTTACGGAGGCAGATCTGCAGACATGAAAACACTATTTTAGTTTCCGCATGGAGGTCAAATTGATATAATTGTGTAGCGGTTGGGTTTTTGAAGTCTCAAGCTTTTCACTTTAAATTTGGAAATTTGTTATTTATGCAGTTTTCCTATCCCTAAGATGATGGAAAAGTGCAATATATATCTTATGCAGATGCATTTTTTTTACTTTTAAACATACAATATATGACATTAAATGGGGAAAAAAAAGATGCAGCCTCTTGGTGTCTTTTTCCAAGTTTTACAATCTCAAATTTTGACATTTCCTGAGTGCTGACCTACAAAACTAGGAGCAATGGGAAATGTGGGAGCTGATTCATGCTATCCTGCCAATTAGTTTGTCCAAATCTGTAATTAGGCAGTTATTTATTTCTCTTTGATGAGATAAAGTATGTTCAATGGATTTTTATAAAAGGTTTCCTTTTTCAACTCAAAGCCATTTTTTTCTGTTTTCACAAAACACGTGTAATCGTTTTGTGGCAATTAATCAGGACTTATTATATCTAAAAAGAAAACATAGGGGGTAATCTTTAGTGGATGTACATTTTTTCCTGATTCAAAACAGTTGCCTGTGACTTAGTATTAATAAAATGATGCAAAATCTTTAAATATTAGAACATTATCATGAAATACTAGCTTTTTCTGAGAAGGGTGCTTTGTTTT
>JAVLVB010000890.1:5841507-5853981 GCA_032876305.1 Orestias chungarensis | reverse complement strand
ACACACACACACACACACACACACACACACACACACACACACACACACACACACACACACACACACACACACACACACACACACACACACACACACACACACATATAAATTTGTGCTCAACAGTGCTCAGCAATTATATATTATCTAAAATATATTTCTCCTGTGTTGTATGGATTTATGAAAAAATGTAAACCCTAAAGCTACTGTTAGATAGTGACAGAAAACAAATACAAATATTTTCTAAAACATCTGCTTAAGAGGGTGTGGAAACTCTCTGAATTCCTAACTTTTAAGGATTGTCTTTGTTTAGAAGTTTGTTCGTAAAAGCAGGCCGATTTAGCTTCACCTTGTGAAGGATAGTAGCTTAAAAACCCCTGTTAGTGTTTGCCTGTCTGCAGGAGACCCTACCCCCAAACCTTTTGTCCAAGGAGGCTGTCCAGACAAGCTTGTTGTCTCTTTTTTTCTCTCCTCTCTCTGTGTTTCTTTTTTTCTCATTTTCTCCAGCTTCCTTCTCTGCTTTATTGCTCTTGATTTTAGGCACGTCCATTCCTGAGATGGCTCAGATAGCAGCTAAAGCTAAATTGCCTGCCATAAAGTATCTGCTCTCATAGTGGAGCTCTCAGGGCGAGCCTGCTGCAAAGGAGTTAGGAGGTGGTTATAGGACTCGCTGTGAAAATACATGGTTCTCTCCTTTTTTAATCTTCAAAATGCAGAATATGAACTCTGCTTCCACACCCACAAATCAAAAGGCCCTTCCTTAAACATTAAATGATTTGGTGCCTCCTAAATCAGTATTATGCTTACAATATTCAGGAACATATGGCTATTTGAGTGTGCAAGTTTTGGAGGAAAATGGTAGAAAATCAAAAGCAAAGTTATCTAATGGTATTTGGAGACACCAAAATGCTTTTGCATGATGGTACTAATTATTCACACGATACAGGATAGTTACAGAGAGAGATGCCGTGATTTATGGGGAGGTTGTATATTTGGCTTTGCTATGTTCCTGTCAGATGCCTGACAGATAGATGACTGCTGGGTTGTAATTGGCCTTCCTGTTTGTATGTTTTCTCGTGTGACAACAAAGCCACTTCCCAGCTTAGAGTAGAGGGTGCACATATGAAAGTGCATTTGTTGTTTGTTCTCGTGCCATCAGCCTTTACATTAAGGAGGTGGGGACAGAAAGGCAGATACGTTAGGCGATAGAAGATGCAGGGAAAGGTTATAGGAGTTCTCTCCGCCTCTCGCTCCCGCTGCATGTCTGATCAGTGAAGTCGCTGCAGGGCTCTGCATTGACTCATTACAGAAATAGAGCATCTGTGTGTGGCATTTGTAGCGATAAATTTCTCCACATTGAGCCAAAACAACCCCCCCAAGCTGCCAAAATAATCTCAGCAAAGATTCAGAGCAGTCAACACAGCACTGTGGCCAAAAGATGGAAAGATAGGGACACAGAGCTGTGGCTTATTCAAGTGGGAAAATCCCTCTTTAGCCCACAACCCTCTGTCAAAGCTGTAATTTTATTGCTGTGGAGCTGACTGTGAAGGAGAGGAATTCCAGGGGACCGCAAGAGCAAGACAGGGCCAGCAGCCGGCTTGACAGGGGCTCGGGTGTGATCATCATCCATAGGAGGAGTGACGCCCGCCCTGCCTCCTTCTGCCTCCCAGCAAGCCATGTCCGTGACAGATGAGCCCAATGACAGCAGGACGCAACAACCTGCAATTGAACATTCTTGTGTGATCCGTCAATGTCTGTGGTGGCGTTTCACTCTCAGCAGAGCTCCCTTGGATGCGCCACATACATGCATACCCTTGCATTAAGTCATTTCACAAGCATTAGAAGTATCAGTTCTAGGAACGCCTTTTTTTCCTGCTCGGGAAATGCCTCAGATACCTCTTGCAGGTGTCTGTGCGTGCCCTGTTTGTGTTCTGCTAGAGGCTCATTCTCTTTGTTCAATAACGCCTGATAACTGCAGGCAACTTCTCTGATGACAGCCAGCTGAAGAGTACAATGTGTTAACTGTATTTGTCAGGTTTCAATCAGGGCTGCAGCTCTCAGCTTCGACCACAAGGTGTCACCTCTTCCACGAGGAGTTGAAAGCTCAAAGCTCTCAAGTGGCTTTATAGCCTGGTTTTGTGGCAGTACTATGGTTTAGCACAGCAAAAAGAAAGGAAGGAAATGAAACACGAATGCACGAATGTGCTTGCTGCATGCAGGGCTTAATGAGGCCAGGCTTGCCAGTACATTAGCAACAAAGGAAGCGGAGGCAAAGACATTAAAAGGACAAATCACAAACAGCTCCCAAACAGAAATGGTGAAATGAAGTATGAGTGGTTAGTCTCCTCAATGAATAGCAGCTCCTAGGATGTCAGAACAGAGATTTATTTTCAAAGAAACTGCCTTTTTATGGTCGAGCTTCCCTTTACAGACAAAAGTGGATGAATGTAATGTGGCACGTAAGGAATAGGATTCAAAAGAAACTTTAATTCATATATCATTTTTAAGTGGATAGAATATTGACCATTGACTGCTATTGGCTTGAATCGCTTATTGCATTTTTTTGGGAAAGTAACCACACCACTTGAAGTAGTAACCAGTTATCCTTATTTCTATCTGAATCTGGGAAAACGAGGAAACTATCCAGTCGTATTAGCTGCTACAAAGACGTTACTTCTTAGAATCTTCTTGGGAGCTTTGCGAGAATTTTATATTTTCAGTCAGAGCCAGTCCAGTGCGTACATTAACTAAGCTGTGATTTATTTCAACAAAAACTATAGATTTTACAGTTTTATAGTAATCTATTGAGAAAATAAATATATTTTAAAGTTGTACAACATGTAACAGCATAAGGAATCTGCAAGTTTACTTACTAAGAGTACAAACCCTAATCTTTTTCTCAATAATGTGCTAAAATACAGTTGCAGTCTGATGCTACACATTTGATCTTTTCTTTGTTATTGCC
This sequence comes from Orestias chungarensis, assembly GCA_032876305.1. Classification (NCBI taxonomy): domain Eukaryota; kingdom Metazoa; phylum Chordata; class Actinopteri; order Cyprinodontiformes; family Cyprinodontidae; genus Orestias; species Orestias chungarensis. Next base: position 5,851,019 of record JAVLVB010000890.1, on the reverse strand, counting down.
TTTGGCTTGATTTTTTAAATAAAAACCTTATTTTTATTTTATAAATATTGGAAAATTGGATGGACTGGCGACCTGTCCAGGGTGTACACCTGCCTCTGGGCCGTTGTAAGCTGGAGATAGGCGCCAGCAGACCCACCCGATCCCAATAGGGACAAGGGTGTACAGAAAATGGATAGATAGATGGAAAATTTGTACTTTAAGGTGTAGTTTTACTATACCGTACTTTTCACTCTTTCTGAAATGAAAAAAATGAATGAATGCCTGAATGAATGAATGAATGAATGAATCAATGAATCAATGAATGATCTATATTTTGTACACATGCAATTATACATTTCTATGAAATAGATCAAATCAATTTAGACAAAATTTTTACAATTACTGCAATCACCCTATGTAAGCCAACTTCTAATATAAAAAACCTTTCTAACATAGATACGAATTATGTACTGTAAGTATTACTTTTATAAGTTCTATGTTGATAAATTAATGATGCAGAAATTTGTTCTTCACACTAAATGTTGTGTTTTGCAAATATATTGTTTGTTTATAATATTTTTCTTTTATAAATACAATGTTATTTGATTGAAATACTTTCTTTACTCTCTTATATCATTTGTTTGTTTTCTAGGTTTTACTTTTACTTAAGTTCCCACCTCTGCCTGCAGTGATATCCTCAAACTCTGCTTAAAGTCACAAATAACCTTGGGCCAGGCCTGGTTTCAGTCTGTCAATTCGTCATTTTCATTGCCATCAAGCTTTAGCTTTATTGATTCTGTACCATCTGGATTTAGAATAGGCCTGAGGTATAACACATTGTTATATTTGTGAGTCTTCCATACACGTAAAATAATTTTGTGGCATCCTTATCAAGGCTTGACGTAACTGTATCGATTTTTTTTTCTTTACTGTTTCATGCTCACACACAAATTTAATATGCGAGAAGGTATATCAATCAAATCAAATCAAAAATACTTTATTTGTACCATAGGGAAATTAATTTCATCAAAAAAAACAACCTTGAATTTGTTATTTGTTTTACAAAGTCACTGATGGCATAACAAGTATTGCTTATGTCATTACTTTATAAAAGACTATTTTGACAAGAACAGAGGTTTCAGATTTGGGGTCTTCTGCTGATTCTTCTGTTCATTTCAGGTTTTATGGGATATGGGTCTTGAAACTGTCATGGTTATGGAAAAAAGTTTTGATCTGATGAACCATTTCTGTAATCAATTAGCCACATGTTTCAAGTCATCATCCTGATGAGAAACTCAGTAATGACACATTTTCTAAATCCAACGATACTTAAAACCTGATATTTTAAGGATCTGATGATAAAGAGCATCTTAACATAGGTTCCAGTGCTTTTGATCATCATCCATTATTCATCACAGAAATTCCGCCATACTTGAAAACAGCAAAGTGGCTTTATGTGTTTTTTTGTTGTTTTGTTTTCTGACATATCTCTCCTTTCTTTTAATCTGGATATGTTGGATCTGAGACTCATCTCCTGGATCATTAAAGTCTATCTTATCTTGTCTTATCTTATCTTATGTTATCTTATCTTATCTTATCTTATCTTATCTTATCTTATCTTATCTTATCTAACTAAAACACACACTTGTAGGTAAAGCCTCAGTTTAGTTTTCCAAATATGTTGATGTTTGTGATAGTAGGACAGAACATAATTTGTAAGAGCATTACTCAACTGGTTGGCATATAGATTGCATTTAGCAGTTTTTTTAATTTATGTTTTTGAGATTTTCACCCACTCACCTAAGGAGAAAAGATAAACATGGATCCTCATCTAGAGTTGTTTGTCAAAGATCCTGTTGGTAGTGGTGCTGATGAACTACATTAAATTATGCTAAAGGTCATCAATACATTTGTATTATAATCCGTGGTGTTCATCAAAAACCCTGATGTATTTTAAATGTCTAAAGGAAGGTTATTTGTGACCTGATTTCAGGACTTTTTCATTTTATTTATAGAGATGACAGATAAAAAACTTTCTGCTGTAAGTTGAGTCATGTCAGAATTGCAAACATGAACATAAAAAAAGTTACTGGAGGCTTACATGTATATTTGAGATACGAAAAATAAGACCAAAGCCTTTGAAATGTCAATTAAAACAATTGTTTAAGCAACCATAAGTGTCAATCCATAAAGGCTTTTTAGGCTGTACGAATGACCTGTTTTTGGAGAATTGCTCTTCCTTTCTGAAATCTACAGTTCTTACTCAGATAACAGGAGCCATAGGATTATTTTAGTGGCATAAATAATTGTATTAATTTGTTTTATAATCTGCCTTATCTGCATGTGATGTTTTTACCCTTTTGATGAGTTGCCTCAGTATATTTGTAAGTGTACACATTAATTTTTTTATTAAATGTCAGTATAATGAGAAAAATAATCTTTCGGAACATTTAAGGTTAAAGGAGGAACACCTTTCTTGAGTGGCCTCATTGTCTCCAATGTTATAGGCAGGTGCAGATTCCTTCTGTTATGGATGGATTCTGCACACCGGAGATAAAGGTGTTTTGGTCCAAAATGTGTGCATCAGCTTCAGAATAAAACTAAGAAACATAATGAAGATGTTGGGTGAAGTGGGCAAGAGGGTTTCATTATCCAGTTAGACAAATTTTACACCAACCAGGGCAGAAAGGTCACTCCGTGGGAAAGAAGCCGTTACTCCAAAAGCAACGTGAAAACTTACAGATAACAGTTTCCATGTATACACACAGGTGCGAAGGGTTGGAGACATGGGCTAAAATGGAAGAGCACTATTGGTATAATTGCTTAGAAAAGGGGATGTGATCAAGCCTGAGAACACCATCCAACTGTGATTTACAGGAGTGGCAGCAACATGCTGAGGGAGCATTTTAACTATAAATAACTATATTTAACTATAAATAGTTTGCTGTAATTCATCTTGATAATATAAAAAACAGTTTTAAGTAAAAAAGTGAGAGACGACTATATGTGTCCATTTTTACAGTTTGTACAGTGTGACTGTATCCTGTATATAACCACCTTACCTCATAACTTATCTCAGTGTTACTATATACTTAGGGGAAAAAGAGAAAGCAAGATTGAGATGGAGGAAGATAGGGAGGAGATAGAAAGATGTGCTTGTGATAGCGTGAATATAATTTACTGCAATTAAAGCAAATTTGGAGCCAGCAAGAAAGATTCTTAGAGTATAGTTGAACAGATTCTTTCAACATTTTATTTGGGCTCATATTTTTTGTTATATTCTGAATTTATGCAATAGGAAAAAAAAAGCTATGCGTCACCTGCAAAACTGTGCAAACTAGTATTATCTCAGTGTTACTATATCTGTGCAGTAACTTGCCCATACAACTGTGCAATATGCTATGTGCAATAATGCCATGTGCAATACAAACAATATTACAACCTGTGAATATATATTTTATTTATCCTACCTTAACCGTTATATATGTATATATTCTTTCCTCATAGACATTTTTTACTTTCTTTCTTTCTTGTGCACCTTAAATAGCTCATATTTTTATTGTTTTTTGTCCTTGTTTTTTGACCGTTTCTTCTCATCCAAAGCATTTCAACACATTGTTGCCTTGTGTTACGTGCATATGAAAAATAAACAGTCTTGAATCTTATATAATCTTATATAGACATATATGCAGTAATTCTGAAAGGAAGAGTCACAGTTGGAGGTTTGTCACGTGAGGATGCACAGAGGATTGAGCACAGAGGGATGTCGTCTGTGTATGCTGAGGATACTGGTGACTCCATGCAGCTACGCAAAGCACATGAAACGCATTTCGGCAGAAACCAGCTTGCTGGTACATGTGGCCTGCACATGTGAAAGAACTAACATGATAGAAGTATTGTGTTTGGGTGGACAGATGTACACGGCACCTGCTGGTTTGCATATACATTCTGAACAGGTATATACATGGTTGCATGTATGCCACTGCACACTCACCCATATGTGCACGCAGAGCCAAGTGCAGCGGCTTGTTGTTGGCTTGTGGGCCTGTCTGCGAGGCTGATCGATGGTCTTTTACTGCTTCCCCAGGATTATCGGTCGAGTTCACCAGGAGGGGAAGGCAATCCATCAGCAGAGAGAGAGAGAGGGAGAGAGAGAGAGTGGGGAAAGTCAGAGTCGAGCAGAGACAGAGGAAGGGATGGAGGGAGGGTGACAGTAAGATAATGGAAGCAAAGATGGGAGAGGACAGAGGTAAGGTGTGGAGAAAAACAGAGAGAAGGGAGGGAGACTTAGGGGAAAAAGAGAAAGCAAGATCGAGATGGAGGAGGATAGGGAGGAGATAAACAGATGTGCTTGTTATAGCGCATCATCTGGAAATGTATGGAAAAGATAGAGCTGCAGACAAAAGATGGATATTACAGCAGAGAACAATGGAGTGTTGGGGCAACCTCGGTCTGAACCCTGCTGATAGACTATATGTTCAGCGTAAAGCAGATACATGGCGCTACATATCTGAAGGTTTTACAGGCAATTCGACAAGTAACCCTGACAAGAGCTTACGGTTTGTTTTGCCTTTAGATTTTTTCTATGTGTCATTATTGTAGCAAAATTAGTCCAATGAATATGCACCCCCATTGATGCTATCGCTATATCCCAGATAAATTGAGTAATTCTTCTGAATATAATTTATTGCAATTAAAGCAAATTTGGAGCCAGCAAGAAAGATTCTAAGAGTATAGTTGAACAGATTCTTTCAGCATTTTGTTTGGGCTCATATTTTTTGTTATATGTATGCAATAGGAAAAAAAAAGCAATGTAGCACCTGCAAAACTGTGCAAACTAGTATTGGCTCAGCTCCCTGAGGCTTTTCTAATGTATGCCCACGTCCTGCAGGAGCCATAACACGTGTGCCCTGGCTCATTCAGTGCGCACAGAAGTGATTCAGCATCACCATCCTGATAACAGAATAATCCAGATTGCATATGAATTTTTGTTCACTTTTCAACAGATTTTACATATATTCATGTTTAGCAAAATTTATTTTAATATGACCCCTAACACAATTGAAAAGCAAACACCTTAGAAAATGTTCTCTTTGCATCTATGCTTAATTTGACTTTCTTGTGGATGTGTGTTTCTTGCTTACATGTGATGATCCCTGCCCAAATTTTCTCTTTCTCCACTGTTCTTATCTCTATCTCACACCCCACAGAAACATGCCTGTTTCTGCCTCCCCCTCTCTCCCTCTTCCACCTTCCCATTGTTGATGGATGGACAGATCATGTATATCCAATCTAGCAGTGCTCCTGATGCGGTTAGGGGCTGTGACAAGTCTCCAGGCAGGGAACCGAGCAGAGCGGAGCGAAGGAACGGGGTGACGAAGAGGACACGACATCTGGAGAACATGCAGAAGAAAAAGAATGCGCCAACAAGCTGGGCTGCGTATAAATTCTGCATAGTGCCTTAAGCGCACGTGTGTGTGTGTGTTTTATTTGTGGAAGGCAAACATACACCCTGCCCTCCCTGCTACTCTGTGGGCTGATAGTTCAGAAACAGGGGCTCCTGCACTCTACACCAGCCTGTATAGATGATGAAAATGAATGAAAATATTGTAGCAGATAGTGCTGACATTTTGTATGCATCAGAAGAAAAAGCTGAATTTAAGAGACTCTTTTATAAATATGCTCTTTGGACCTCAGAGTGTTACTGATGGAGATTGATGGTGAGGTTCAGCCATGGGTTTTACGGTGCAGTTTCAAGCATCTGCCACTGGGGGGTAATGTTTTCCTCACAGTGGAGTGTTCTTCACTGTGAGTTTGGTTTGATTTAACAGAGTGGAAGACCACTATAGCTCCAGACCTAACGATGGTCTTGAGGTTTATAAATATATATATATATATATATATATATATATATATATATATATATATATATATGAATTCACAAGTAGAATAAAATTAAAACATTGAAATACAGATGGTCCCATCACATTAACGCTGCATGTGCGCAACGAAAATAAAACATGTAAAAATGCACGACATACCACAGGGTTTCTGGGATAAACAAACAAAAGGACAAACCTATGAAACCTACTCATGAACGAGCAAGGCAAAGAAAGAAAGAACATTTCTTACTAATACCTTAAAAAATATGGAACAAAGTATGCCACAATTTCAAGTGACATTAATGTGAGAACATTAAAACCACAAGTTCTCAGAAAAGATCATTAAAAATTATTTTGAAACTAACATTATCATTGAAACTTTTTGTGAGCAGTTATCTCAAATGTGTTTTTTGTATTTATATTTAATAACAAATATTTTTATTAAAGCAAAACAATTACATTAAAATAGTTTATGTACATGGAAATTTAAGTTAAATTACATTAGCTAGACTAACAAGCTACAGAAAAGAATAAATTAATGTTAAGATGAAGATTGATGGATTTTATGTTATGTTGTTTTTATTGTATGTATTTATCAGGGTTTTTTTTTTCTTTCAGTATGTGGTTCATGTTATCATGTTAGGTTTTCTAGATATTTTATTTTATTTGAATACAAACAAACAAACAAACAAACAAACAAACAAACAAACAAACAAACAAACAAAAATTAAGCAAGCAGTCACCATGATTTTGTGCCAAAATAAAACATCTAACAATAGTTCTTTCCTACACAGATTTAACTTAAACTAACTAAAGAAAAGATTAACAGGCAAATATAAATTGTAAAAAATCATGTCAGTTTGGATAAAAGAAAGCTGCAAATCGTTCAAAGTCTACTGAAATAAAACTTTTTTGCAGGTTTCCTTAGATGGGAAACTTTTTAAACTGATCGCCGTGAGACGACATGTGTTGTAATTTGGCGCTATGTAAATAAACTGAATCTTTGAATCTTAAATCTTGAATGAGGGTAAGGATGTTTTGGTCTGGGAGCAAACCTGAAACTGTCTGACCTCTTCAGGACAGGAAGGTCAGGGGTCAACTCACTTGAACCCCTCCCTTCCCCAGAACCATGTAAACCCCTGTGATTTCTGCAAAAAACAACAACAAAAAAAACACCCCCAAACATGGCTTTACTTTCACCAGTGACAGATAAGGAAAGAAACACTTTTCTTGTGACTCTGCGGAACCCCTTGATTAATCATCATGAATAACAAATTTGATGTGAATGTCCTTGTCTCCATCCTCTTGCTGTAGCTTAACACGCATCCGGTCACAAATAAAGAACCAAACTGTAAACAAACACAACAAAGAGATCAGAGGAAACCACCTCCATCTTAAAGAAACAACCTCAAAATTGGAGCCATTTTGTAAGAATACAGAGTCGCCGCCACCCAAACACGCCACCTCCACCTCTTGATAGTAATCAGATTTTGTCTCATCTTTTCATTTTCTCATCTCTCCTCCCCATCTGTGCGGTGTAACTCTTCTCTTTCTCATTCTCTCCCTCGTCATCCCTCACTGTCACTCTGCAGCTCTAAGCCATTGACCTCTGACCCCGGGCAGGTTCACCAGCAGGTCAGGAGCCAGTCGAGGCAGGAGGGGTGGAGGTACGGCAGAGAGAGAAGGGGATGGGAGGTCTTTTAGTGGCGGATGCCAGCTCCCTCCTCTGGCCATGGATACAGCCTTCATCGCTGCTACCATAGCAACTGGACGAGGCTGCTCCACTGAGCTGCTGAGATGGAGCTCCCTTGCTCTAACCTCCACGGGCATATGTTTAGACACACAAACATAATGACGAGCTGGCATACATGCATCTCATATATGCCTGCAAAAAAAAAAAAAAAAATCTAATCAGGTTTCTTATTTGCTGTCAGGCTATGCTGGAAAATAGTTTTTCACGATGCAAGATTGATGGGCATTCCATGTTGGCTGCAATTAATTGCTCCATAATTAGACTTACAAGTTATTTATTGGAGCAATTTGGAGAATACAAGAGCTTGGGGATGTATAAAAACCATTTGATCATGAGCTGCGTAAACTTTTAAAGATGTCCCGCTTACAAGGAGAGCCTGGATGGAAATAAAAATCTTGCGGCGAAGTGCTTCCCATTTTAGCAAAATGATAGATGATAATAAATCCGGAGAAATGCGAACGACACGTTTGAAGCCTTGCGAGGTCAGACAAAGGTGAAGGTGAGATATGCAGATAATAAAAATGGCATGATGGAAGGGGAGATAGCGCTTTGTGCACATTTTTGGTGAAGTGCAGGTGTGTGTCTGTGTGAGCCAGAGCTTGCAGAGCCTCAGGGGCCAGAGCTCAGTCCAGGTGGAGTCCTGCTGCATACAGTGGATCCTCAAAATAGACTGCGCTTCACAACATTTTGCACATGTAGTGATATTACAGCGTATTCCTTATTTTAATATATTATTCTCTTTACTCAAATATAACGAACAAATACCCACTTTTGAATTTTGATTGGGGTAATAGTTCATTTTTCAGCATTAAATGACTCAAAGACCTAGTCAAGATCTCAAGTAGCTTCAGAACCGATTTTTTAAATGTTCTGTAGTGACCAAGCCAGAGTTCAAACTTGTATCGGATTTAACATTTCTAGAGAGATCTGAAGATGGCTAAGCACATATATCTCCCATCCAGTCTGATGGAGTTTGAGAAGTACTTTAAAAAAAAGAAAGAAAAGAAAGCAAGGGAGAATCTACCTAAAAACACATATGCCAAGAACAAGTGGCATATTTAAAATAGTCACGATTGCTGTTGCTTTAAAAAGTGGATCAAAAAGTATTATGCAAACGTTTTGAATAGTTTAGTTTTAAATGTTTCAATAATTGATAATTAATTATTACAACTGAAACAATACAAAATCCCTTTTTTTTATTGTCATATTGGGGTAATAAGGGTAGAATCTTGAGGAAGGAGATTAATTTAATACTATTTGTAATAAAGCTTTATCTTACCAAGATGTTGCAGTGTGAATACTTTTCAGAAGCACGATGCAATAATCCTATTTTCTGCTGGTGTTTGGGGGAAAAAAAACAACTATTTTTTATTTCAAAATCTGTCTCTTCTGTTTTTATTTCTGATGGATCGTCTCCTCTTTGCTTTTCAAGTTGTTCACACAAATTTTTCCTTGTTAATTCCTTCAAACATGTTTCTTTTTTAAACTTCTTTCATTGTTATCTTTTTTCCTTCCAGCACGTTCTTTGGTGTCCTTTTCAGGCTCTTTGCTCTACCTCTCCTTACTCAAACAAATCTGATAAATGAGGCTGTTGGTGTCACTCTGGAGAATGAGCTGTGATCTGAGCGCCTTTGATGTTTGACAGCTCTAACGACTGCTCCTGATGAATCGATGTACAGTCATTTTCCCTTCATGTGACACAATGTTTCGCTATTAAACTTGTTCCTGTTTAGTGCCGTGGATGGATGCACCATTGAAGTATGTGTGTGCGTGTGTGTGCAATCTGAGTGTGTGTGTGTGCTTTTTTTCTCATTCTTCTTTGCTTGCATTCCCACGCCTTGCACGATTTTAGTGACAGTGTCAGTGCACTTAAGCCCAGCAAGTTATTTCAAGTGCTT
>JAVLVB010000890.1:5780694-5831746 GCA_032876305.1 Orestias chungarensis | reverse complement strand
TGTGTGTGTGTGTGTGTGTGTGTGTGTGTGTGTGTGTGTGTGTGTGTGTGTGTGTGTGTGTGTGTGTGTGTGTGTGTGTGTGTGTGTGTGTGTGTGTATGTGTGTGTGTGGGAATAAAGGTACATATTTTCATTGGTGTGGGAGCAAAGGGATAAATCATGTCACCAATGAAGAAGAAGAAGAGTGGCTGTTACCTGGATCAGTACCACATTTAGGACAAAGGTGGCTAAGGAAATAGGAGTTTGTAACTATTGGATTGCCAGTTCAAAACTTCTCTTCTTCCATCTCAGTCATTGTGTCCTTGGACAAGACACTTCATTGGTCTTGCATGCTTGTGGTGATGATGTCAGAGGGCCCAATGGTGAAAATTGTATAGAAGCCTTGCTTTAGGCTATAATGTTTCTTACCAGCATCAGTGTGTGGATGTGAATGACTGAATATAGTGTAAAGCGCTTTGGAGTCCTCTGAACTAAATGAAACACCTTACAAGTACAAATCATTTACCTTTTACAAGCAGCATGATAAGCTCCCATGTGCTCTCCAACTTCCAGAAGCATTTCGAGATTCATGGACTAGTCTAGGTTCACATCCTGGCTGCGTTCTGTGTTGCTATGCATGCAATAATCCATTTTAAGACAAGAGACCTCACTCCTCAGTCTTCTCAGCACATGTAATTGCCGTAGTGTTTTCCCTCTGTGTGTTCCTAAAATTCCAAATCTTCATCATGGCGTAGTCACTGTGCCATGCAAATGCACATTAATATTTTTGTCAAGACTGGAAATAAAAAAAAGAGAGAGGGTAGAAGAGAGGAGATGGAAAAAAAAGGAAAAAGCGTTCTCTCCAGATGCTACACAATTGCACCAAGCAAATTAACATAAATGTCACTGTCAAGCTGAAATGAAGAAAAAATGTGTCACGGTAGCAAACTGTGCTGGAGGACAGCAGGACATGCTTTGCATATGAAGAGGTGAATGCCCAAGGAGAAATAGGGTGGCTCTGCACCTGTAATACATGAGTGGTAACAGTCACAAACACTTGCAGCCCACCCAAATAAAAAATCCTTCCAAATGACAGGAACTGTAATAGTTGGTCCAACAGATGGAGTTAAATAGTGACATTGAGGGTTATATGTTTGATACATTGTCAAGGAGATAGTATGAACACTCTAAACTATTTTCCCTGTTTATTTTCAGTTTGTGTGAGTTTGCCAAATTGAAATAAAAAAATGAAACAAAAATCATCTAAGGAAACACAAAATTAAGTTTAGAAATTATGATTTTATTGTTTTATGGTAAAAAAAGAAAAGATTTCCAAATCTTAAAAATCACAAAATCATCTTAAAAATCACAACCGCTTGTGTTGCAATCCCTCATACTGAATTTAATGGTGAAAAAAGAAAAACTCCCCGTTAAGAGCAAAAAACCTCCAGGAGAACCTGGCTTACTGCCACAACCGACAAAGGGTTTGAGAGGACTGAACACACGCACAAAAAAATTCAGGAGACTTGATGAAATAGTACTTTCTATGTTGAAAAGCCAATAATTAATAGCAGGAGAAGAAGATCATTTCTATCTTAGTGGCAGTATCCAAGCCAATACCTCCATTCAGGAACCTGTCATAGAAAACAAAAGTCACACTTATGGAAAACATAACGTTAACAGTTAAAATAACTAGAAATATGCAAATCGTGCTGAAGATGAAAGAAACGTAGTCAGTTTGTCCTCCAGCAGACTAAGCCTAAAGCAACATAACTACAGAGATGACTCAGGATAACCTCACAGCTTGGAATGAAGTATAAGAAATGTAGAGTCAGGCTAAAATGTCTTAATCATTCTCTACAAACAGAGAACAGTTAAGAGAAATACCCAGTTGTGGCCAGCGTCCAGGTCGCAAAAAAACCTAGAAAATACCTGAAGCAATGCAGGCCTCTCTCCCCTCAGTATGTTTTCAACAACAAGAACGATATGGTTCAAAACACATATTGATGTTCTTCAGTGTTTTTGGAAATATATTACAGGTTTAATAAGAGACATCAAAGCTATAATAATATCTATAGCAACATTACAAAAGGAGAACATAAGACAAGATGGTAGTAATGTGCTGGTCTGGGTGATGCTTTGCTGCTTCTTGACCTGGATAATGTGCCGTTATTGATTGAACCAATAATAAAAATTTCTTGCAGAATTTCCTAATGGAGAATGTCTTGGAAAAAAAAGGTTTGTGACTTCAAGGGCACTTGAGTTTTAAAGTAGGACAATGATACAAAATGTTCCACAGGTAAATTGATCGAAAAAGAAAAAAAAAAGGTTTGTAGTTCTCTCTGTAAAATTTAGACTTACATTTTAACTTCCCAGTTATTACAAGTCTTTGATGGCAGCAGTTGCACTATGTTTAGAAGGCAGTCATTTTTCAAATAGGGCCAGGTTTCCTTAGACTGTTTTTTTTCCCTACAAAGATAAACTCATCGTTTGAAAATGCTTTTTTGTTTTTAAAACTTTGTTTTAAATTAAGCCTTTTTGAGTATCTGAAATGTAGAAAAGCAAAAACGGATGAAACTGTAAAGGGGCAAATATGGTACACTCACAAACTACCCCTCCACCCAAAAAAAAATAAAAAAAATAACTAAAAAAACTATGCAAAATGATAGGATATAGGACGTGCGAACCAAACGATTGTGTTGAAAGATGACTTTGCTCGGAAAGTGTTTAATCTTTGACTAACCTGCCTGTGCCAGCAGTGGAGCTAAAATCTCCACTCTGTTTAGAGCTCATAGCTTCTGAATAGATACTTAAAGCCTTACAAACTAAGCTGTAAAGTAAATGAGAATCTCGAGCATGTGTGAGAATAGATATGCAGGCCTTGCAGTCGCTCCAAGGTGACAGTGAGGTGTGTTGTGATTATTGACTGTGTGACCTGGCGCTGACCCCAGCTGTGAACGAGTAAAGGGCAGGGAGTTAGAGTGTGCCGCATCGCCTGTCATGCCCGTCAATATACTGATGAATGGAGCTGGCGGTTATTAAAGTAGAATTAGAACGGTGAGGGGAAGGGGGTGGTTTGGGATGGAGGAGGAATGCGATAAATGATGGTGCAAATGCTTGTGCGGTGGAGACCATGGAGCCGGATGGCACAGCATCAGTGTCATCAGTCTTTATTACCCTCTAGGGAACAGAGGGGCAGAGACAGGGAGCGGTCAACGCCACGCACCGCGCTTCATCCCCACCCCCCAGCTGCCAGCAGCACTGAGGTTGCATCTCCACATCTCTGTGCCAGAGACCATTCCAACTATGGCTTCATATTTACCCACCTGTCTGCTTTAAAGTATCTCCGGTCTCAGCTAGAAGAACATATTTTTCACGAGAGATGGAGATCATAAGAAATGCACATGTATGTGAGCAGACATGCTTCACTTTACCCATCACAGACGCTCCAGGCTTCTTTGCTTTACCCATTATCCGCTCCCCTGTTTTTCCCTCCTTCATTTTTTTTCTCACCAAGGGAAAGTAGAACCCCCACCACAATCAATCATGGTGAAGTCATGGTACACAGAGGCACACTCAGGGCACCGTGCAGATAAGCTGGTTAGCTCCAAGCTTTAAGAGCTGCACTCTTGGGGAGGATCAGGCAGTAGGGAGGCTGGGTTCTGCTGGGTTCACTGCACAGTCAAAGAGTGGGCACGCTCACTGCCAGGGTGGGTCAGGAATGGATGGGTGAGGCAGTGCCAGTGGTGAAGCCCCTGTGAGATTCAGCCACTTGCCAGAGAACCGTGCATGCATACAGATGTGAGTATGTCATTGATATTCTCCCCCTGTGCTGATGCAGCTCCGCTCTACTTCTTTTTTCCTAATTAGGTTTATTTATTGATACCCCAGTCAATGTCTCCCCTAATTTTGCAATGATTCTGTATCCATTACTAAGGAGATGCATTTTCTGCGGTGTTAATAGCAACACTTTATGAAGATTTTTGAACACTTCACTTTCCTTCAAAATTAAGCTCCACTTCAGTTTAGGACTGATGATCTACTGAAGTGGCCACAGCACCTGGCAGAACTTAAATCCAATATTTCAGTCGTCTAGAGAGTTCCTTTCATATCATTCCCACTGCTTGAACTTTGTAATGAGAGCATATTTCTTAGATGTTGTTACATTTAAGCATTGATTTCCCCCTCCTTAATAATAAATTGTGAAAACACCTTAGCTGCAATTCAAACTTACTTTGAATATGCTCTGAATATTTACTCAGCCTACACTTTTTAATGACTTAAGTCTGTTTAGGTACCATGGAAAGCATACTTTTATTTAGGGGTGGCCAATGAAATACCTGGATATTATTTGATCAAAACATTTCAAGTGTAAAGTAGCTCTGGCTGTGTGTTTACATTTCCTGTGTGCAAGAAACCACAAATAGGGTTACCATGTATTTCTTTAATAATGATTTCTTCCCATTCTCCCATGGAGGCCAGAATTTGAGGTGGGAACTACTAATAGTTCTCCTTTCAACTCTCCTTCAACACTTGAGCTTTTGCTTTCTCCAGGTCATCCAGCTTTATCATTGCTCTTCTTTTAGGTGTGCAGCCACATTTTGGTTGGTATGCACTGGTTCTTTCTCTTTGCATTTTCTTTAGATGGTTGTTTTCTAACTCTGCCCCGAACTACTCCCAGACTGTAAACCTGACTTTTCATGATCATTTTACTTCAAAATGCTAATTGTTACCTAAAACTTTTGAGGCCTTCACAGAACAGCTGGATTTATTATAAGATTAGATAATGTTATGGATGTATGATTTTGTATGTATGATTCTGTGACCTTTTCTAATAATCTCTTTGCTGGACTAAGTTTGTATCTGGCGTTGTTGTTTATCTGCTGCACCGCTCACTGCTACAGCTTACACAACATAACTGCTGATCACATAGACGCAACACATAGTCAAGGATACGAGAGGATGACACCCTTTAGGAGGGTTATGAGTGAGGAATAGATAAAAGCAGGACTCGCGATCCATTCTTTGCTTCATTTGGTTCATCCTTATGATGTGCTAAGTGGAGTCCGGTACCGATGGTGAATGTCACTCTGCATCTGTTCCATTGGCATAATTGTACACTGATTGCTTTTATATTAAATCTTGATTTTATAGTAACAATTTCTCATTATTTTTACAAGGTAAATGCTTTGCTGGTTTTACTGGTTGGGTCTCGGAACTGGATAGAACGGACCTGGAGGAAGTAAGGGGTTGAAACCCACTTCCACAACAATAATACATATTTAGGTCACAGGTTCGAAGACCAGGCGTTTTAAGAGATTTGTCCATTTGATGCCCATTTGGCATTCACTGCAGTTCCTATTTTCTACAGTGGATGTCACTGCAGATCAAACTTGCCTGTATTCAACAACTGGTAGTAGAAGAAAAAATATATATACCAGAGCATTTCTGGTACATATATTTTATCTTACATTTCACAAATGTTTAGAAGGCTATGCACCATTCTTCTTTCTCTGTTTATATTGAACACATCATAGGCTTTTACATTTTGCTGCTCTTCTTGTTTGATGAGTAGCTGTCATTATGCAAGCTGCATGCCCCCTATCATTAAACGCTAGATTGTATTTGCGACTTCAATCATTTCTTAAAGCATTAAAATGCACTGGTTCATGTAGACTTATCAGACTTTATTATATTCTCCTTATTTATTTGCAAACCATGTATCATTTTCCATAAACTTCATATTCATCTGTATTTTATTGGTCTGTCATATGAAATCACAATAAAATACATTACATTTATTTACACCATAGGACTTTAAAAGAGAAAAACAAAATCACAAACTTCATAAGCTTTCTTCAGATGTTAGCATGTATTTAGTGGGAACTCTAAATTAAGCAGCTTTCCAATGTGTCAAGAATCCACCGATAAGAAATATTTCCTGAAAGTACAAAGGCTGTGTATCACATTTAATATTTTGCGAGCAAATGCTGATAAATGATGTCCACTGTAAGCCCTACATGACAAGGATGCATCTGCAGACACGCCGAGTTTAATGCATTTAAGTGCAGCCAACATTTTTATCAAACAACTTTATTGTATTACTTACCCAGAGTCAGACAAACTCATCTGTAATAATCCCATCACTTTGCATTCTGCTGAAAAATAGCTGTTGCACCGCATAGCGAGAACTCCCCGGCATATTAAAAGAATTGCCACACCAACAACAAACATCTTTTTAGAAACAACATTTTCCTTCCAGTAGCTTCAGTTTCAATGTGTATATTTTTCCAGGCATAATAAGTTGTTGCATGTTATTGTTAATTTTGTCAACTATTTTAGGCTTTTCCTGGACTTTTGACAGCAGACATGTAGAAAAATTAAAGTTGAAAAGAAATTGACATGATTAATAGTAAATAATCATAAATTGGCTTAAAATTAAAATAAATAAAAGGAGAGACAAGTTACTTTTCACCAAACCATTTTCACTTAAACAAATTTAATTGAAAGTATCATTTGTGACTAGGTCTATTTAAAACATAGTTTTTCCATAAATAAAGCTGGATAACATTAAAGTAGCATTTAAGAGTCGCTGAGCATTCAGACTATTTCTTGCTAGCTAACTTTTTAAGTTAGCTTGGTTTTCATTGAATTTCAAAAGCATTGAAGTGTCTTAAACATTAGTCGGGCCACAGTTATAAACATCAATTTACTGTATTACCACACAGTGAGACACACCAACTCAAAAATGTGCATAATTGCTGTTTCTTGCACCAAAGGCCGGCAGTGGCTCAAGATATAGAGATTTGTCCTGTGTTTTGGTGGATAGTAGGTCGTTGGTAAAGAAAGTTACCCCACTTTGCCTAGTGGTTGTGGTCACATGGTCCACTGGCTTTAACTGTCAGTCTAACCCAGGCTGTATTTGTAGTTCACTGCAATCAATGAATATATAGGTGAATGACTAATTGTTCTACTTTGGTGTCCTCTGACTTGATAAAGGACTATGCAAATGCAGTACATTTACCATTTATATTGCATGTTTGAAAGTCCTGACACTGGGTTTTGGTACACTGAAGACTTCCCTAAGCACTTGGAAAATTTTGCAGTACTCTATGTTCAACTAAGCTTTGTTAAATTGATATCTAATTTAAAATGTTCAATTCCACATTAAACAAAAGTTTTATTTCAAATTCTTTAATAAATCAACACTGGATTTGAGTATCTTAAGTTAAAAATCTGCTTAAACCTAAACTATAAAGTAGTTTATATTTTTCAGTAATTAATGTTGGAGGTGTCACGCACGCCTTGAGTGAAGGTCCTGCAGATTAAGTCCAGCTGTGTACTGTGTGTGTCTGATGTGGAATCAGGGAGCTCAAAAGGAGCACTCAAGTAGATTACAATATGTGTATGAACTATCTGTGATTATGCCTTACTTTGTGTTAGTCGATCATACAAAATCCCAACAGTGTCAAAATTTAAAAAATGCACTGTAAATGTTAATCTACCTCAGAGTTCCAGTTTTGTTGACAAAAGTGGATCTGATTTTGCGTTCAGTTTCCTCATTCTGCTTGGTTATGAACGTCAATTAAAAGAAAAGGGGCAAAACTAAATCCTTCATAAATTTATAATTCCTTCATATTTTTTACAACTTGAATAAAACAAACTTACAGATGTATATGTTTATTTTTTATATTCCTGTGGTTCAGCCCTCCTGTCATAAATAATTGTTTCAGATAACAACCGGAAAGCAAATAGGCCCCATTGACAATGCCAACATGATCTGATTATTTCATCCCTCTTAGTTTAAATCTATTTAGAGCTTCTGCCCAACTCTCCCAGCTGTTCTCACAGCCCAGGTGCTGCTGTGTTGACGAACTCATGGATCACAATCATCCATGTCGCTCAGCCAGGGAACATCCTGCCAATCTCTCCTGTCTCCCTAGGCTCGTTCTGATCCTTCTCTAACCATTGCGCTGACTACAGTTTCCCACCCCCTGTAGTTGCTGTACAGGAAATTTTTTGGGCTGTTTGCTAGACAAGATAGTCGATAAATATCCCTGCAATGTCCAGCAGACAATGAAACTCATAAAACTGGATTTAAATCTGAGCTAGCTGGTTTGGCTTGGATTTTAGGTATGTGTCCAAAGATAAAGAAAAAGATTCTAACGGGATAGAAAAGCCAATCGCTCTCTCTTTATCATGTAGCTCTAATGCCCTTCAAATAAGGAGGATGAGCTTTTGTGCACCAGGCATTGACACCAATAGGTTAACTAATGATGACATTAGTATGTGTGTTGGTGTGTGAATGATGGCATCCATGCATGCATATTTCTTTGCGCTATGACTTGTGTGTATATGTGTGCATGTGTCTTTCACAGGTGATCAGTCAAGGCCATCCACTCAGACTTTCTCCAACAGCCCCGTCATTACAGCCCACTATCTCGCCTAAACACCTGCAGCCCCACAGCCCATCTTCAGCTACTGGGCCCACATGCTGCCTCTTTTTGTCCCAGTGTGGAAAGAGACTACCCATCACATCAATCTACCGTTATGTTTATATTTATGTACAAGAGAGAGGCTAAAAAAGGGCCCCTCTTGCTGTGGGCTTTATTGACTAAGCATTAAGCGGACATTATCAGGTGATAGCCTAGTTATTTATGAGGGGGTGATAAAGGCTGCAGGACTGAGTTATGTGAGAACCAGTACCAAGATGAAAGCTGCTCATACAGAAGGACCGATATCCGACGCTTGCACCTCTCAGTCTAGATGGAGAGGCATTGCAAATGCATCAAACAGAGCTGAAACACTCAAGAATTTATGGCCGGCAAATTTATGCTTTCCATGGGTCAGCTGGAGGGCTGTTTATCTGAGTTTCATTGTCACTGTCCTCGTGGCGCGCTGCCACAGGTACTGAAATTTTCATATTTGCTTCAGGCTTGTTGCCAAAGAGGGGAGGGGACTCGGGGATCTTTGGGTGCTGCACAACACCGACCTTCTGAGCTTTGTTTTGAATTTTCATAGTAAATAAGAGCCCTTGCTCTCATGATGTTAACATACATAAATGATCCATGACGGATCATGCTTTGAATGTGGATGTTGAACACTTGTGTATTTTAGCATTATGCAGCAACCTTGCTGCTGGAGTCTGTGGTTGCCTTTGTCCTTTTGCAGGAGAGTGGCATTAGTTTGTTTTAGTCTTTGTGGCTGCAAACCCTAACTATACTTTCAATTTGAATATAGAAAATATAGAAAACCCCAAAGTATTTGAATATATATTGTTTACCTCTTTCCTTTGTAAATTATGAGCAAAAGTACATAACAGTGAAAAGAGAAAGACAGACAAAAGAGAAAATGATACATAGATTTCAAACCATTTTACAAATTTGAATCTGAAAAGGATGTGAAGCTCCTGCATTTAGCACCTCTGACCACATCTGAGTCAGTGAGTCCAATAAACAAATACCTTTCACAGTAACTACCTTTATTACAATAAATAGTTCACAAATCTGGTCTTAAAATCCTGAGACTTCTGCTCCTAAACCCTAACTCAAAAAAAAGACCTTCTGATAAGTTGGTCCCCACAACATAATTTCTGTTTGGAAAAAATTGCCTACAATATACTAAATACAAGGCTATACACACAGTATTATTACAACTAATCAGAGAAAATACACGGGGATGCGCATTAAACATAACATATTAACTAAGCTAACCTGGTTAGCTCAGATGAGTGTTCATAGATTTTCTGTTCTTTTTGTTTCAGCCCTTTTTCCAAAATGTATGATCGCTACACGAGGAAGACAATCGACCAAATGATGAATTTCCTAAAGCGACCCTCAAAGTTAAAGTGGAAATCAATCACAAGGAAGGTGAGATCTTCAGAACTCTCAAATAAGTCACTGACATATAAACAAAAAAAGGAGAAAAGTCCAAAAAACATACACTTTTAAAATTTCGAAAGCTTGATTTCATTCTCCTAACATTGATGCAGACTTCTTTTTTTTTATTAAATAGAAACTAAACCAAAAATCTGGGAGTTAAACTTGATAGGTTCATGAATTGTTAAGTTATGAAAACGCATCTCATCATTCATTGTGTCAAAAGCCTTTTCAAATGTTGAAACAATGTTTCTACTATTTTGGGATCAATTAAATATATTTTGTTGTAATCTGAAGGGTGGGAGATTTTTGTTGAATAGCTCGACTGTACTATTGAAATTTGTTTCATTTTTTTTTTACTTACAAAATGTATTAGCTCCTTCACCAATAACTTTTTGATACCTTTAAATATGGCTTGCAAAATACTTATTGCTGTGTGGTAGCTGACTTGATCCAAGTCTCCACATGTCAGAATTGGGGTTATAAATCCTTTTTTGAAGCTATCAGAATATTTCCCTTTTGCACAGGATACATTTTTGGTGGGTAATTGGGTTTACCAGAGCAGTATGTTTCTATATCAGTTTTTTATACATGACTATCTATTAAGCTTTCAATGTTTTGAATTGGATGACATATGCTAGATTATACATGGGTCTTGTTAATAGTTAAAGGAAATTATGTGTCAATAACTAAAAGCTCTGTTAGGTCTGCAGAATTAAATTGTTGCTAATCCTTCTACTGATTTTGCATAGTAATCTTTAAAAGCATTTGGCGTTATTGTACTTTCATACAGATTTTTACTCTAACTGGCTTCTCTGTCCATGCTTTGAAGCTTAATGCTATCACCGAATGGTCCTGGGTGGGAAGATTGTGTTGTGGAAGCCTACATGGTTTTTTGAATGGCCCACCTTAGCAGCAGAACCTTTTCCACACATTTCTTACGGCAAACTGTTCACTAATGTAAGCCACTGAGATATATTAGCATCTTTTATTGCTATGAGACAAGATTTGAAAACATGAGCGTGACTGGTTTTGCAATATATTCTGTTTACCCTAAAGTCACTTGTTGTGTTTTGCCACTTGTATCAAGGCCGCGTACGTGCATAGTTAGGGTACAGTGTAGATCCTGCATAGCTGCCATAAATCCCAGCCACCAAAATTCTTGACATACATGTATTCTCACCTGCGTACTGTACATCGCTCTGTCTTAAGCCATCTCCTTCCTCAATAAACCAGGTCAACAAACAAAAAGCAATTACGTTGGGCAGCTGCCGCCTGGGAGCAGGTAATTACAGCGTGGTGTGGACAGCTTCATTCTAAACAGGTACTAAAAGCATCATTAATCATCCTTCCTCTGACGCCTCGCCCTGGTCATGTGACGCACACAGCTGAAGAGCAGGGGAGAGGAACCCGCCTTAGGGGGTGCAGAGCAGGACGCTGATTGGCCACCCTCAGTAGCTTTTTTTAGAGGTCAGCCAGTAAGCAGAGATGACCTGCCAATGACCTTGTCTTACTTGACCCCTGAGTACCCAGGGGTCACTCTTTCATATAAGTTGGAGGGCAGGTAAAGAGGCAGAGAAGACGAATGAACCTGAGAGGGAGAAGGAGGAGAAGATTAGTAGAGGTGAGGTGAAAAGAAGATTCAAGCAGAGATGCACAGTAAAAGACACAGCTGTAAAACAAGACGGGAGAGATACGATGTTGAAGTTTCAAAGTCCCTGAATGTTTTCTTAAAAAAAAGAAGAAGTAAATTAAGTAAATTAAGTAATCTATTAAAAATAAAACCCATGTGCCACTTTCTTTAGTTTTTTCTTGTTTTTGCTTTGCCTATTTTATTTTCTGTTCAGTCTTAGTCTTTTTTCTGGATGACTGGAAATTTGTACATGGTCAAATCAACCTAATTAATGAAGAGTAGAAACATCAGTATGTTTGTCCTTTTAATGCAGAACAGCCATTAACATTAAAGTCATAAATGAAAAAAAGAGACATGCTTTCCTTTCCTTGAAATGGAGCCAAGAGGGACGTTTGATTGAAAAAGTTCATAAACTGTCACCTCGCTAAGCACGCACAGTTATGGATGGCTGACTGAAAGATGAAACAAAAAAGACACATCTGAGCGACTATAGCGCCAACGTCTCTTCTTGGTACCGTCTCCTCTACAGTCCCTCCGTCTCACCCCCTCTGTAACGCCCCTTCAAACAAGGCTCTTCCTTCTCCTCTCTCTCCATATGTTCGTGGATCTGTCACTATGGCAACCTCACCCTAGGGGCAGAGAAGTAGGGGGTTGCCTTTCATAAAACAAATAAGCGTTAGAGGTTTCATCTATAGTGGTTTGTTTAGGAGTCATAATACACTGACCAGAGGTCAAAACATGGGTTCCAGGAAACATGCTGGAAAATACGACAGTATGCTGGACTGTAAGTGGCTTCATGCTGGGATTATGTTCCAGAATCATAGTGAAAAGGGGGGTGGAGGGGTATTGTTATTTTTTTTTTTTTTTTTTTCCACAATGCAAATTAAAAGGGCACCACTACCAAGGTCCCTAACAAAACTATGTCTCATGGCATTATTGTGATTTTAAATAGCTTCCCCATCTTTGTAAAAAAGGTTTTGCATAAGGGTAATTTTGTAGAAAAACAAATAATTTCTCTGAGTGGTACAAGCCGAACAGATTGGTGGACGGTTCAGATTTTAGACATTCTAAACGTCTCAAACTGAAATTGCTTATCTCTGTTAAGTTCAAGTAAATATTAAAGGTATAGGAGAGGATCTTCAGCTCATTCTCATTTT
This sequence comes from Orestias chungarensis, assembly GCA_032876305.1. Taxonomy (NCBI): domain Eukaryota; kingdom Metazoa; phylum Chordata; class Actinopteri; order Cyprinodontiformes; family Cyprinodontidae; genus Orestias; species Orestias chungarensis. Next base: position 5,819,100 of record JAVLVB010000890.1, on the reverse strand, counting down.
CGCAACATTGCGCATGCGCCACCTCATCTCCAGTAACGCCCCCTAAAATCGGGAGTGCGCACGTCATTTTTTCTCAGCGACTTCAAACACGGTTTTTCTCTTGCGAGCTTCCATTTTCGCTCCCGTACGGGGAGAACCTCTCTTCATGGTGAATGATGCATCTTGTTTGTCCCGTTTTTCTTGCTAAACAACAATTTGCGCATGCGCAAATTCAAACATGAGCGCGCATTATACTGGTCGGGTGGGTGGGGACATTAGTGATATACGTCATGACATAAATTTTATTTCCACATTGACAGCCAATTATTTTTCACCACCGGTCGTTTTTGATTGGCTGTCATTTTCTATGGGACTTTCCATTGGAATTTTTCTATTGAAAAGATCCTCTCCTATACCTTTAAATACTCAATACTTGACAAAATACTGTTACGTTAGGAACTGTTTTACTAGATGAGTGTTGTTCATGTTGGTATGCTAAAGTTACATTAACCTAGGCTGTGCCTATGTGCCTATAACAATTATGGTGTGTTCAGTTTTACTGATGAAGTTGAAGCTCTATTGTAATAAAAATGACAGAATTTTTTTGTTGCAACTTACAAAATCAGTCCAAAATCAAAATGATAATTTCATGGCGTAAAATTGACTTGGTTTTTGAAAAGACTGTTGATATAACTACATTTTTTTGTCCTATGTGAATTTAAGTGTTTTTATACTCAACAGTCCACAAACTAACTGCTTAAACCTATGTTTGCACAGATCCAACTAATCAGCTGATTATGAGTCTATTGTAGTAAATTTTTAAATCGCCATTAAGGTTTTCTTTCCCATTGACAAAAAAAACGCCTCTGGCAAAATTCTAATTTCATTCCCCAGCATCAGCCAATGTAGTTCTAGCATTTAAACAAATGTTAAAAACCATGCAGTGGTAGACGTCCCCCTGCTGTATAAGTCTGTCTCATCAGGAGTGACTCATAAGTCCTCAGTAGTATTTAGTGACAGGTTGCCATTTGTCCAGCACCATCAAATATAATGGGTTCCTGTGCTAATAGTTGTTAGATATTATCCTGACAGAGCATGCAGACACAGCCAGCATCCTCCACCATAACTTTCCAGTGACATAGATGCTGTTCTGTGAAAGACATCTGTGAAAATGTCTTTATGTGGAAATGCGAACGCCTAATATCCAATATTATTTTACAGATTCTGACAGGATAAAATCCCTTGCTATCATAGGCATTGCATAGCCTTGTCTTATACCTCATACGCAATTTCAACAATATTGAAAAGAGCTTATTGCATTTTTTCTCCATTTTTTTATGCATGACTGCAACATTTCAAAGGTCAGTCTGAACAAGTCGGTAAATGGAAATTACAACAACAAGTGCATGTAACAAAGGTTGTGGTACATACACTCCTGCTTTTGCACATGACGCTTTATCCTGCTACTCAAACTTAAAAAAAAAAAAAAAAACTGAGGTCTATGGAAACAAAGATTATGTCTGTCATAACCTTTATGCAGTTTCACCTCTGTGTGCCCTTTCCTCTTCTCTTTACCCCTCTCTCCTATCTCCTTCTCGTGCCACCTTCTACTGACTGGAATGCCCCACCCTGCCTCACGATCCCACCTCCAAACCCACAAGAGCACATTTCCCTCTGCAGCCAGAAGTGCTGAGTGCTGCTGTTTGCTGAGTACACAGAAATTCGCTGAGGCTGTAAGCTGTCCCCAAACATCTGCTCCCTCGAGTGGAGGAAAGGACTGGAGTGGTGCGCATGCTACAGAGACGAGACGGGACTCTGCTACACTGTGTTATGTATGGCTTCATGCGTGTGTGAGCACATATGCATGGACATATTTGTGTGTGCGTAAACAATTATTCAAATAGCTGCTTTGTATCTCTTTGTGCGCTTTATTAGTAGCACCTCCGAAAACAAAACACATATTTGTGTAATTGTACACACGGGGAATCCAAATGGGTGTTTGCACATACTCAGACCGGCAGGTGCGCTGCATTTCAACTTTCTTGATGCACAAATTTTTTGGTAGTCAAATATATGAACGAGGCCGATCAGAAAGACTAATAGTGCGTAAAAGTTCTTGCAAATGAAGAAAAAACAGTAAAATCAGACAAGCAGAAAAACAACAACAAAAAAAATGGAGACGAGCGTTCAAATGATCTATGGCTTTAACAACAACAGGACTATCTGTAAGTGTTTCACATTAAGTTAGAAATGGCTTCCAATGATCAATTGATTTCACTCCCCTTAGCTTTGCAGAGGGTATTAAATGCAAATTATGCATTAAGTTAATTTTGGGTCAACGTCGCATTAATTACAACGAGCTCAGAAAGTTGTGTTCATTTAAAATGTAATGGGAAATATATTTTTTTTATAGGCACATATGTTCGTTCATTGCACATGCCAGTCTGCACTCCTCTGGAGAATTGTACCAGCTGCCTATCGGCTAACCTGCAACCGGATACAGAAAGGCGTAGAGGATTGTCAATACCCCCATTCATCATGCACTAATACATCACTGGATTTACTTTGAGACCTTACTTGTGTGTTTCCAGTTTTTATAACAACAGATTCAAGCTTTATTCTCTGTAAGTAATGATAATCGTTTATTACTAATGTGACTGTGGTTTATTAAAAAGAATGTTTTGGGGCGAGTAGATTTGTGTGGTGGATTTCATCACTAGAAAATAAAGAGTAAAATAAAGTATAGGGAAATGCCTGCAATTTTAATAACTGCAATTTTTCTACCTGTAGCAGCAACGATTTAAAATCTGAGTTTTTCCCTGTCTTCTTTTTACTATTATGGTTTTGAACTAAAACTCTCTGTGTGTTGGAGCACAACACAGTTGTCAGTCTCTTGAACCAGTCGTACATCTTTATGGAGAAATTACTGAGGGAGCAGAAATTCATCAGGGTTGCACTCAAGAGCATTCGAGCGAAATGTCAGGTCTGAGCAAACAACACAGCTCTTCTTTTATCAGTCAAGACGCAAATGCTGAAGCTGCCGCAGAATGAAATTAGAGCGATGGTTCATTCAGGAGGAATCAACTCTTTTTCTCCTTTCACTCCAGTCTTATGATGCACATATATTTGTTTCCTATTTCTAAGTGAATCTATTAAAAAGGTAATGAAGTAAGCTCAGATTTGAGAAGTAGTCTCACTGCTCATCTGCTGAAAGTTGTGTTGTGTGAAGATGAGAGCAATGAAGCTCTGTATCAAAGAAAACAGTGAAAGAGGATGAAATAAGTTTTTAGAATGTCAACTACTTTTCAGCAGAAAGAGACAATATAAGACCCTTTTTTATTACAAAGGTTACCATATTATTATCTTAATATATTTAACATTAACATCTTTGTCGTCATCATGAATGGGTTCCAGGTGACCTTAAGGACATCAGACATCATTGTAGGTTTTGTTAAACAATCCAATTTAACCTATTTTGTTTAGAGAAAGCGAGTCTTAATGATGTGTGTTTTGCCTGAATGCAAAAGTACAATAAATTAGGCGCAACACTGCTTGAGTCGTCCTTGTATGTAAAGTTAAAAGTAATTATGAAAAAAAGTTACGTTTTAAATCTAATTTCAAATCTAATCTAATTTTCAAATCTAATTTGGAAAATTGAAAAATATTTATCTCTTAACAATGAAAGTTTTTTTGTATTTAAGAAATTAAATCACCTATATTTTATATTATTCTCTTTTCCAAACTTAAGTTTGCAACAATTTATTTTAATGTAAGTTCTTATTTTATTTAAAAGATTTTTGTTATTTACGTATAACATACATTACGGTATATTTGGCTATGTAAATTTTTGTGTGTAAATAAACACACATTTCCCTCCTCTTCAATAAAAAATATTATTTTTCAAAGTATACTTTTAGAAATCTTTTAGGTAAATATGGTAATTAAGGAGGGTAATTCCAATAAATTAGCAGATTATATTATTAAAACACATTCAGAGTTCCAATTTATGTCTGTGAAACAAATCCAGTGGCTTAGAAGAAGTAAAATTGTTTTTTATGGAGCTTATAAAGTAAGCCCAAAGCATAATTTGGCCTATTAATATAGGGAATATAGGGCAAATAATGGGTTAGCTCTCGGAAGAGAAAATTTTATCATCTGCCATATGAACAATATGGTCCTATTGCTATTCAGCTCGATGAAATATTGTATGGGCATAAAGACCAATAAATCAGGACAAAAGAGCTGGGAGTCGCCTGTTGAAAGAAGTCGGGTGAAAGAAAAATCTCCCTCTGAGGTCATCCAAAGTAATGGAGCATGTTTCGATTCTGGAGTTACTGACCGGTAACCGTTGTCCCAAGGCAAGACAAGGGTCAGGAGGTTAGAGTTGAACTCTGGTGTGACTGCATATATTAGCTTGGCCTCGCATCCCCAGCATGTGTCCACCAAAACAAAAGATTTCAAATGTGACCAGAATCATTTTGTCTGATCACCTGAGAAAGTTTAATATACATATATTAATTTTACACCAGTTCATTTTAAACCAGCCTCCATTGCTCTCTTGTGATTCATTCAGGATTTAGCAGCAATGATATCCAGTGCAAAGACGCTAATTGAAAGCTAATCAAAATAGACCCTGACAGAGAATTAACATGGATGATGGCTCATACCTTGATATTACGAGAGACATTAACATGAACGAAATGGATTGTGAAAGCAAAAGGGCACAAAAGTGTTTAAGGACCGTGTTTACAGTCATTTACTTTGGATGAGATGAGACGTGAATCAGGGAGGAGTATTGAGCTGCGGGAAGTGTCGGTTTTATTGGTGGATCCGCAAACCAGCAGTGGCATTCTTTCTGCCGTTCTTTCCCTTTTTAATGGTCTGTGCCTCCTGCATGAGCTTTCAAGTCCAAATTATAATTTCTTCCCGATGCATGCAATAAATGGCAATAAAGGTAGGAACGGCTCCCGATCAGGGCTTTCTGCGCGTTCCATTAACATGCAGTTACAGATGCATGCAAATGCTCCCTAGATTAGCACCTCCGACAAATGGATCACAGCGGATCAATACATGAATACCGACTGCGATAAATCTCTCCTCCAGTTATTGCATTTTTAGGTGAAAAAAAAGAGAAAACAAAAGGAAACATTTGTGATTATAAAACGCACAGGCAAAGGATCTGGAAACATGCGCACCGGTTGTGCAATTTAATAATGAATAAATAAAAAAACAAACTTAGAACGACTTTAAATCAAACTTTTACATCTTGCGTGCATCTGGAGGAGAAAAAAATGGTTCCGGCACATCAAAACATGGCATGTTTAAGTAAAATCAGCTTCTGGTAAATGACCAAATATAATCAAATAGACTCCTAAGGATTTCCACGGTCAATTAAGGAAGTTTGTATCTTCGTTTTTTACATCGTGCACACTGGAGCACACTGGAATGGCATTCATTTTAATATTCAAATCAGAGTTTTCCCAGTCTAAGGCCCGGGCTGAATTACAAATAGTTCTTCCTCGTCCGTGCATGGAGGGAGCCTCGCCATGGCGCTTCTCCGGAGCATGGAGCACCCATCGGAATAAACAAATAGAGATGACGCCTGACTGCAAACGATGCAAACACGAATCAAAACATCTGGACTGGAGCCGTGGCCCCCTCTAACGCTCAACGCAGTTCAGAAGTTCATGGGACAGTCGCACTCCCCCGCCCCCACCACACCCCTCTGGTCAGAAGATCAACCTATCCCGCTGCATCTTCTTCTGCTTCATGCGTCTGTTCTGGAACCAAACTTTGACCTGCGTCTCGCTGAGCCGCAGTGCGCCGGCCACCTCAACCCGCCTGGCCCGCGTCAGGTACTTGTTGAAGTGGAACTCCTTCTCCAGCTCCGTCAGCTGTCTGGTGCTGAAGCTGGTCCTCGGGGGTCCGGTGCGCTCAGCCGGGCTCGCAGCCTCCTGCGCACAGAGGTCCGCGCTGCTGCAGCCACCGCAGGTTGTGCATGTCCTGCCTGAATGGGACAGAAAGGATCGTTAGCAGCCAGATCAATGAGGCGGATCACAAAAGAAGCATGAAAACTCAATTTATTGTTTTTATTCATACTGAAAAGTTTTGAATGCAATGTCTGCCAAAAAATAGAGCTAAAAATTAAAAATCCAAAAAAATAATGGCAATACAAAGAAAACATAATAAATAATTTAAAGATTAAGTAATATTGAGTCGAGGTGGTGGTTGTATGAAGGGGATTGGTGGTGGGTGGTTTAGTGGTGGGGTTTCAGTCCTTATAAGATATGAAAACAATTTGCAGTTTGGCTCAGAGCCAGCTTGTTTCCACACTTTAAAGCCATAATTCTTTCTGTTTAACCAAGATGTATTCCAGAGAACTTTCAACTTTGAACACGGCCCACAGGCACATCCCAGAATCTTCCCAAAGCTGTAAAAACAAGTGATAAGCAAACTCACAGAGCTGTTGTGCAAAGAGGAAGGCACAATGACGAAAAAAGGTCATGGTTCAAAGCCTGACAAGTGAAGTTTGACTCTTCCCAAACTTTGAATAGACAATACTTGTTTACTGCAGAGCCTGTTGGCATTATATGCATTCATTTATCAACCCATTGTGCAGCAAAACTGCAGTGTATTGAAAGTTGGGTGATGCGCACAACTGCGCTGCATTAACAGTCCATTAACTGTGTTCATCTGAATAATTTGTTATTTGCCTTCGGGTGCTTTTTTTTCCCCTGCCAACGATAGTTTAACAGTTTACAAGTCCGTTCAAATGCTACATAATGACAAATGCCCCCATTTTTGTCCTCTGAGGTCTCTGGTTTACACATTAAAGTATCATCTGTGCTACTTATCGGCAATGAATGACAGGGACTGCAGCTATATCTGGATTTTTCATCGTTGATACTCTGGCTTGTCGTCGGTGTGTCTTTGCCTCTGAGAAAATGGGCTACTGTTCAGGCTGCTGCCGCATAATGGAGCCAGGTGTGGAGTAATTCCTCCCACCACATTTCATTGAGAGGAAGGTTAACAGGCCTCCAGCCACTGGCGACGGTGCAGCAGATGGAAAGGTCAGTTATGGGATAAATGTCAACATCTGTGTTTAAAAAAATATATAAATAAATGAATGGGGAAAATAACTGAGCTATGAGGCAGTGAATATGAGTGACCGATACACATAAGCTGCTCGTAATTAAGAGCCTAAGCTTTCAAGGGTGCAAATCGCATGCACATTCTGATTAATGACTTTAAAGATAATAGAATTGATGCCAGCCAGAAGGCATAAAAGAATCAAGCTAAATATTTGAGGAATGACATGCAGGCTTAAAAATAGCCAACCAGCAAAGAAAAGGGAAGGCTCTTTCTCAAGCTAAGGAGAGTACGAACGAAAAGGGGGAATAGATCAATATACATTGCCTCAGTCATCTGGGCATCCAGCCCACAGTAATTCAGGTGCTGTCAAGGCATAATTGAAGAATGACGCACAGGGAGTACATACACCAAGCCAGGAGATCAGGTTATCTCAGGTCTTTGGAAGCCTTTCCACATGGAAGAATATTTTCAAGACTTTATCCATTGTGCCAAAAAAAAAAAACAATGGTACACATTTGCTAATTTTTTTACAAGTTACATAGCCGTGCTAATGAGCTACTCCTACAGATCATCTCCTTCAGGGAGATGCAGGAAAAGAGCAGGGATGCTAACAAAGCCACAAAAACAGTGCGATTATCGTGTGGGTTGTTGTCTGCAAATACTTTTTCTAAACACTCAACTCAGATGAGCAGTGCTTGTGATGGTGGAATGGAATGACTTTCAGACAAAAACATTATCTGGTTGAGAAATTCAACCATTCTCAAGAGTTTATCACCAAAGAAATAAAAAATAAAAATCTGGGGTATGGTCAGAGACTAGCATATGCATAACAAATTAACACTGTTAACATCACATTTTCTCTGTAACATCTAAACAATCCATATATGATCTTGACATGATTTTCAAAATCAAGTCAGATTTTAAGGTTAATACTATAAATATTTTACCATAATTGTCAAGACCGAAATGTTAGCAGTCCAAAGGTGATAGTGCTGTTAAGGCTGCTATGCTTCTCTTTAACGAGTCTAATGGCAAGGTTTACACTTCTACTTGTGGTAATTTGGTTTAAAACTACGGCTGCGCAATATATCGCAATATCAGGGTCTACAGTATTCACACACACAGACAATTGTTTCAATTGTAATAATTGTTTCCTAATATATATGAACTTAACAACACAATATATATGAAGTTAACATTCAACCAGTGGATGGATTTTTAGTCAGCAGATGATCACACCAGGCACTAATTACATCACCCTGAATAATAACAGTAACAAAGTAACAGAGGCACAGATGAGAAAGAGGGTAAAAAATAAAACAGGCACATATGGCAGCTGATGCTGGTATTACAACTTTTATAAATATTATCTCTAAAGAACATTTTCCAATATCATGTAGCCTTTCCAGTAAGAATAACTCTCAAATGTAAAAAATAAAAACAAAAACATGCATTCATACAAACACTTCAGATCAGTGGACATTAATTGTCAAACAAGATACATGGAGTGGCACATAACTTAATGTATTTAAAAAATCCTTTGTTTTGCTCAAATCACAAAACGTATTGCCCAAAGCCACCACATACTTGATTTTATGGGCGATACACTAAAAAAATGTTTAAAAAAATGTTTATATAGGATTTAAATCCTATCATAAAGTCACAAAGCAATTGCAGTTCAATGGCTTGATGTATAATTTATGTTGCTTCTAGATGTGGATTTCAATGTAACTGCAAACATTTTAAAAAACTTAGCTTGTACCATCTACCAAAATGTTTATTTATTGTTTACTAGTTTTTTGTTAGCTTTAGTGAATTTCTCTGCAAGACACCAATATATTAGAAACAACAAGTTCTTGGCATATTTTTAATAAGGACATACAAATATACATTCATAAAAATTACCATTATTTTTGTCAGTTTGAAGCTGAAACTCTAAAATAAAATACATTACAATTACATTTAGCCTAAAGTTTAAGCAGACTAAGCTAGGACCAATGAGGAAGAAATACCAAAGAGTGCCTAAAATAAAATAAAAAAATGTAGTTATGATTTAAATTTTTAAATTATAACAGTAAATGTATTTAGGATTATGTCAAACTGACACATATGCAAGCTGAGATCTTACTCAGGAAAGTAGTTATATGAATTTATTGTTACTAGTTTAATCATTGCTATAGTTTAAACGTAGAAACATAAACCACAATCAGAAGGGCAAAAGTGAAGTAAAAAAAAAAGTCAAAACTTTAAATTTGTCACAATTTTTTTGAACTCATTCAAATGTGGCATTAATACGGGGTCTAAAATAACTTCTACCAGTAATCATAAAGAAGAAAACACACTCTCCATCTGGTTTTTTTAATTGTTTTTTGCAGCTTCACTCAGGTTTTGGTGAACAATGTGATTGCAAATAAATCAATAAGTAATTTACAACTGGTGTCCCCGTTCCGACTCTTCTTCATTAAAATGCTTTACAGAAACAACTGAAAGACAGACCAAATTAATTCATTTAATACATATTTTAAAATTGAGCCTCCAAAATAAAAAATCTGCTTTGGGCCCTATAAAATATTGGGCCAACTATGCAATCAACTCCTTAACTCCTAAAAATAGATGTTTAATGCATGCAACCTAATAGATCCATGTTGGTTTCTTCATGTAAACTTTTTCCACTTGTTTTAGGTGAGCTTAGCTGGTAAGTGTGCCACAGGGTTACAACAGATCTAGACCACCAGTGTAAATATCCCTTCAAGCAAAAAAGTTTGTTAACCCACCCCAGGTACAATGAATCAGATCAGTCAAGTAACCCGTTGAATCTGGTGAATGATCAACATGGGATACAATCATTCACACAAACACATTTCACATTAGCGCCTGATTAGATGTTATTTTTGTTTTTAGGCCAGTGAAATATATGCATTCGTCTTCTTCGAACTCTCTGCTAGAACTCATCAGTCAATGAAATTATGATCTGTGACAGCAATTATGTTAAAAAGGTGGACACATGTAAAGATGCTTCAAACTGAAATCAATAGACAAGGGCTTTCATTATAAACAGACAACTAATCAATACTCGGGGAGCAATCCAGCTTACAAGAGTAAGTTTTACTCAACTTCCTGTGAATCTGGACAGGCAGTGGTGTGTTGCATTATTCAAAGTCTTCTGGTTAGTAAGAGCTGGGGTGAATAATTTATCACGTTCCTCTGGCTTGAATGTACACTGAGGCTGAGCAGGGCCTTTCTTTGGGTTTCTCCCTCCCTCTTTCTGTGCCAGGAGGTGGAGCAAAAAGAAAAAAAAAGAAAGAAAGAAAAAAAAAAGAACAACCTCACACGAAACCGCTAAGGAAATAGTAACTGGCTCTGTGTACATATTCAAATGAATCTTCAACAGTTACTCCTTGCAGGGAGACGTTTTGGTTTGAGTTTGTTGGCTACAAAAAGTCATGTCAGATGTTAAACTCCCTATTTTAAGCCTAAAACTTTAACCAAACTTTCTCGGTTTGCAAACAATCTAATCAAAACTACAAAACATAATCTAGGTAAACTTTTAAAAACACTTACTTGCTCGATGTTGACTTCTTTTCACCCTCATCCACTCAAAGGTTTTGCCCCTGTCCTCCACAGCTGCTCGGTTGCAGTCCAAACCTCCCACGTTGGTCTCAGAGTGAAAACAGTCGCCTACGTCCTCTGCGAGTTGCCAGAAACAGCAATGACGCGTCTCTGCGTCCGGGTCCCCACGTCCTGCGGAGCCCTTCGCCATGCACCGCCAGGCCGCCGCGGGGAAGCGCTCTATAGTCCCACGTCGTGGTGGGAGACACAGACGGGGAGGATGGCTGTCCGGAGGGGAGCAGAGTGTCAGACGAAGTCCAGGAGCTGCGTCCTCCTCCACTTCAGGAGGAGACCTGCCGCCCAGGTCCAGCAGCGTGACCTCTGCCGCAGAGAGCTGAGAGCTGCGTTCCCCTCCTGATAGGAAGTCATTATCACCTTTTCCCTGCATAATCATTGGACGGGAGAGCACTTCATGCCCGGCCTCTTCCTACAGCCACGCACGGTCAGGCGTCCGGACGGGGCGTGCAGGGAGGACATTTCTCAGAGGAGAACCGTGCAGTCCCCCCACTGATTGACTGAGATGACGTGAACTCTGGGTCTCGGCCAATGGCCGGACATCTCTTTTTATCAGGGGGTAAGAAGATCACAAGAGTATGAAAAGCCCCGGGCACCAGCAGAAAGGAGGTGATCAGCAGAGAGTGAGGAGGCATTGACCAGCCGCGAACCTGTCCGGACAGGTGGGGCGTGACGTCATCAACAGTCGCGCGACTATTGTAAAGTTGAGCTCTGAGCAAAACAGAAGAAGAAAAATAAGGTTATTTATCAGTGCAACAACAACAAAAAACGGCGCTTTCCCCCCTCGAACGTAAATTAGCATGATATAAGACCACAGTGAAGTAGCTAATGGTTTATGTAAATGTGCTAAGTTTCTCAAAAAGAAAGAAAAAGAAAGACAAGAAAAAAAGAGAAACTATACGAAGACCTGTTCCACAAAAAGCTCCTGCGTCAAGTGTGAAAGCTGGGGACATTAGTGATGGGTTCAGAGATCAGATAACTGATATTTGAGTTCAAGAGCTGCGAGATATTTATTTAATTATTATTTTTGGAATTATATTATTATAGTTTAATAGTTTAATAACAAACTTCAACTTTATATTTTGGTATTAAAATAATTACTTGCTTTTAGCGACTTTAAACTCTCTGAACATCAGTTTATGTCGTTAGAAATTAAATATTAGTTAAAAAAGTTTAAAAAAAATTGTAATATAATATAATAGAATAGAATAGAATAGAATAGAATAGAATATATGTGTGGAATAGAGAAAGTGAAAGAGCAGATCTGACCTACTTTTATGTACTTACAGAGCATTTGTATAGCTATTTAGAATAAAATACTTATTGCAATAAAATATAAATTATTTAAAAGTTTTAATTTTGACGTATTAAGCCAAGTTTAACGTTTGCTTATTTGTAGATTATATTTAACTTGGTTGCTTTCAGTCATGTTTCCCTTGATTGATATAAGCTAAATTAATAGCAACAGCAAAACAAAAGAAAACAAAAAAAACTATTTTCAAATGTTCATATGTATTGATATGATGCATTTAATTTAGCACTTTTTGTATTGTGCAAGTATTATTATTACTATAATTATTATAATTGACAATAATAATAATAATAATAATAATAATAATAATAATAATAATAATGGTTAAGACCATCAGCAATTTCCTGGTTACATTTCGGATCATTTTATCCAAAATCCTGAAACTTCAGTGTCATATTTTGTTCATTATTTTCTTTCTTTTAATGTTTTATTATATTTTTAGGTTTGTAATGTTTACAAAATAATTCAGCCGAATGAACAAGTCCCAACCTAACTCTTACAGCGTATAAATATGGCCTCAGCTGTGGGAGTTAATGGGATTCTACAGGCAGCGATGTGCTGAATGACTGAGTGCAATATATATCCCCCTCTCTCCGTGCATTTGCATGGTGCGCGGATCTATCTTCGTGTCAGCTCGGAGGTTACTCAGGGTTCACGCGCTCGCTTGTTTCTCTCCTCCGCACACAATAAATAAATCTCTGCAGCTTTCTGTTTACCGCCTGAATATAAATTTGTTTGCAGTCGATCGAAGACCTGTGCGGAGGTATTAGAAATTGTATTTCTGTAATGGCTTTCAGCAAAGGGAGGAGGGCATGGCAAGAGCCTAGAGAGAGACAGTTTATATGTGTGTGTGCATGACTGGAGGGTGGTACACATAAGGTGCTAGAAAACTCTTCTTCTCTTAAAAAAAAAAAAAGCCAACATGCAGCCTCATTGGGTTATCTCCCTTTATGCCCTAGATTACATTTAAATTAACGTGTTTGTACATTAAAGAATGATGTTTAGATTTTTTGTCATATATTTGATTTTGCAAATTTGAGTTCTTCTTTTTACATAAGACACGCATGTTGTGCAATTGAAAATTCCTTTCAGCTGATAGATAGCTGCTACCACTGCATTAACCCACAAGAATTAATTTTTCTTTTTCTTTTTTTTGTACATTAATACACTTTTTTAATCTGCATGGAATGCAACACTAAGACAATTTATGAAATGTATGAATTTAAACCTTTAGGAATTCTCTTTCTAATTATTTAGACCACCGTAACTTAAAAAAGTTTTATAAGGAAATCCTGGGTGGGTGTCCCACATCAACCGTGGGGTGACAATCTCAAAAGCAAAAACAAATAAAAAAACAGATTTTTTGAAATTCTTTATATGTTGATCCAAGTAACCTATTTTTTAGCAGAAGCCTCCTTGTGTTTTGTTTTTAAATTACATAATTTTGGTTCAGGTTTTCAAGGACATGCCTAGTTTATATAGGGAATTGACTAAACTGATGTTTTGGAACATTGATCAGTTACAAATTTGTTTCTGCAGTTTCAGAATACTGTAACTTTTCTATCATTTGACCTAAATAGAGCCACAGTATGTCGGACCTTTAAAAAATGCTACAACAGGAAAGAAAAACACATAAAGAAATTAATTAACAAATATTAAAGCTCAATGAAGCTTTTCATTACCTAAACTGATTCATTGAGAAATATTATGCAAAAATCCATCCAGGTCATGGTGGTGCCCATTAATCCTACCCCTACCCTAAATCCCCCCCACCCCCACTCAATGGCACCACAGTTGACTGCAGGTGAGGTAAACATGGCAGTTCCTGGTGGCTTTGTCAGGATGCTATACGAGGGAGAGCATATTGACTGACACTAATTTGTTTTGTGTCCACGGTCCGATGTGTGTCAATAGGGAGTCAAGGTCCTTTGATCAGCCTGACCGGGCTTGGATTACCTTTCCAGCCTGGTCTAAAACCCTGCTGACATTATGATGTCGCGGCGGCTGTTGAAACAGACCTCTGCAATAAACGCAGAGTATCATCATGTGTCAGGTCTTGACCCTTACAAAACAGAAAATAAACCAGACAGCCCTCCAGAGTCGCCAAGGCAGGAAGTGCGACCAAAACCAGCAAGATGATCGCGATCAGTGCCTGGGTTTATGCAGCATCTGGTGCTGTGATAAAGCTGTAAAGCGGTGCAGGGACAAAGAGACACAGTGCAGATGAAAACACTGAGACGGGAGACAAAGGGTGAGAGCAGATAGAAGTGAACCACATTGACCCGTTGAAAGATGGCTTTGTGATTGATAGGGCATGTCTGCTTTCTTCAAGTATTGACATTTTTGAAAAATTGTGATGTCAAATGGTAGGTTCAGCTTCGCCCACACACACAATCCTGGGAATACCGTTCAAAAGCAAAGGTAATTAATCCATGCACAGCAGGACATTCTAAGAATTGTCTTTGCTCCTTCGTTGCATCATATGAAACCTGTCACAGTACATGCAGCATCATCGCAAATCCAATACAACGGCATTGCAAATGGCGGGGGACGCCGCAGACAAAGGCATTGTGCAGTTCGAAGATAAAGCAGAGCCTCGCTAATACAGGGACCCTTACACATCAGCCCGCTTTATATGAGTGCTGCAGCCCTTCGCAGCTCTAGCGAGCCGAGAGCCTCGGAGTCGGCACAATCCCAAACATCATGACAACAAGTCATCAGTCATCTTAACTCTGAGCCGCTGCGCACACTTGTGTGTTTCCGGAATTCTTACTGTGGGAAATGAGCAGGGCTAAACATGGAACAGGAGGAAATGGAATATTCTCCCTCAAACGGAAGTGTTAGCTGCGGGGAAAGACAAGGAGTTGTTTTTAGCATTATTCTTCTTGCTTAAACATCCCCTGCTTGTTCACCACGCAAACAAGGAGTCTGCATTGTAATCACGGTCAATAATAAATGATGGCGAAAGAATAACAGATTAGGGCTATAGAGTGTAAGGATAGTGTTCAAAAAACATTTATACAACACAGAAGTCTTGGTTTGATATATTTTAGAACTTTTGAGGCAACATGCTGTTTATACATCACAACAAATTATCTGTGTCAGCTTGTTCATGCTTGGCATCGAGGCTGCATGGTGTTTACAAGCTAAACCCCACACATACTGTTTAAGAGCGCCGCAGCTCCTGCATAGGGATTTTTGTGCATCATTTAATCCAAAACTGAGCCTTACGTTTCCAGTCTCTTTGCGATTTAGAGAAGAAAAAAAAACGTTTTTCAGCGCAGTATGAATTTAATAAACCACAACTCTGTAAAACAATTGTTTTGCCACCAGTTCTGTTTATTGTAGGCAGCATAAAGAAAGAGGTGTTTGGTGTAATGTCTCATATTTAAGTTTATTTGCCATTAGCTTTATTTCCTCCCTGTCCATTGTACCAAAGAACCCCATGTTGCACATTGATAATAACAATAATAAGCGCAAAACTCATAAAAATTTTATTTGCTAAAACACTTGTTTTTCTTTATCCCTGTCCAATTTGTAGAAGAGTTTTACGTACTAACTGTTTGTGGTGCAGTTTGCTAGGCTCGTGCCTTTGATGAAGGCAATAAAACATTTATTAGACTGTAAAGTAGAATTATTACACCTTAAAAGATTGTAATTTCGCATTTTACATTATAAATAATCCACTTGTATGAACAAATGTGTACTAAACTGCTAGTTTATTAGGTACAATAGGGGGAACTAATGCAATCTAACGTCGCAGTGCAATAAATCCTGCCTTATAAAGATTCGATTATGTTGAAACAGTTTCAGAGAACTGTTGAGTCAAGTGTCTTGTGTTTATTTTGAATGTTGTAAATTGTGCGGCTGTTAAATATGATTAGTTTATAATTTTGGATTTAAAAAAAGGATTTTATGTAAAGCCCAGAATATGTGAACAAAGAATTATTATATTAGATTTTTTTATATAATTTCAACCCACTGGTGCACTTAAAACTCTTGCATATCAGTATATTTCATGTGATAATACATCTTATAAAAACAACATTGGAGCAAGAAAAGCTCAGAGACTCAACTATTAAACCTTCATGACTCTAAACTCAAAAGCTTACTGAAACATTGTGGTTTAAAGACTGATCAAATTTATGAATTAGACAGTCCAATATTGTTTAAAATAATCTGTGTGACATGTCTGATTTGCTATAATTCATTATCATGCAGTAAATAGCATATCTACCAATCAGTAAAGATCTTTTCTGTGTATTTTGGTGTTAGACTATGTACAAGTATCAGTAAAGGGTGAAAAAATACAGTCCCTTTATGGGTTCCAATACAGTCTTAGGACAGAAGCCCATCAAAGCACTTTAAATTTCCCAAATCCAAAAAAAGAAGGAGCATCTAATTATAGATTTTTTTTAAATCTTAAAAAAACTAGTTCATATTCGTGATTGAGTTCAACTCACAAGGTAAAAACTCACATATATAGTGATACTACACACATAATATGTCAGGATGTGAATTTATATTTAACCCAAAGTCTCAGTTTCAAGAATAGAATGAGACCAGAAAACTGCCTAAGTAATTAAAATTTATGGCCTATGTGCAGATACATCTTCCTGTAAAAACAGAGAAATACCAATTTCAACTGTTAGTATATTGCCCCATAAGATGTCAAACTACGGATTCCTTTAATAACAGCGTTTTGCACCCTTTTTGGCTTGATGGATCCTTTAATTTAAGTAGAAAAGTGAATGCAAAAGCAAGTCCTTTTTTTTTTCATTCAAGGCAGCAAGCTAAGGTAAAGCCATATCTTTTATATTGTCTTTGTAATGCATCTCTTGATTAAATTGCATTAGTGCAGCTCTCTGTATTTTTGATTTACCTACAATGGCTTGCTATTTTATAGAGGATTCAATTTAAAATGTCGCTTTTTGTATTTTGAACCCTAAATTGTCATGCCCCATCCTACCTATGCGAGCTATTAGTTATTCATGCTACAGTTCGAACTATGAGGTCCAGTTTAAAACTGCTGCTGTCCATTCCTTGGTTCGAAGTAAAATTGTGAGGCGATGCATGTTTTTTCTGTGGCAGGTCGCACAATGGTAAATAGTCTAACTTTACACATTAGATCTGCACAAACACCTGAACCTTTTAAATTACTGTGAAGACTCACTTTTATATATGGACTTTTTGCACATGCTGACCCAGGCATTTGTATTTTCTATTTGTTCTCTTTCTCTCCTTACAGCTGTTTAGTTGGTCTTGTTGATTACTAAATTCACTTTTATACATGATTGCATCCTCATGTACGTCTGTTGGTTTGTTGTTGTTTTTTTTCCTCATCCTTTGTTGTATCTTGTTTGTAAAGCATTTTGTCCTCCACAAGCTGTTGGAAATGCGCCATATAAATAAAGTTGACATTGATATTCACATCAACATACTGAAGATCAGTCACTTCAATTTCATAATACCTTCAAGGTAGAATTCTTGCAAAAGGGATGCCAAACACTTATTCAGTGTTTATACATACTTTTTAGCAGGCTGATTTTTCTGTCTTAACATTTTTGGTTTTCATTTGGATTTTTGGTTTAAATCTGGGCTTTGATATCCTAGAAACCGTAATCATTAACAGAAATAAACATGGATTTACATAATATGTGGATTTATTTTTTTTTAAATTGAATTGTCAAAGGAAATTACATTTTCAATTAATCTCTAAATTTGTTGAGATTACTTCATACACGCTGGTGTAGTTATATCAGCATGGCCTTTATATTTCTGTGATTTAAGCCAAGTGAAAGTATGTATTGATCAGATCCTTTGTAATGAAGCCATTGGGATTTGAATTTTTCCTGGGTGTTCAATACTAGTCAACATGTGACATTTAGTTGACTGAATGTTGTTCTCACAAGTTTATTCATTTTTCCAGAGCTCTTTGAAGGGAAAACTTCTCTTCAGCAGGCTGCAAAGCATGGCTCCATCAACAGCTGTGACACCTTCATAACCAACTTACCTTTTTATTGTCACGATCATCCTTAACTGAGGAGCATTTAAAAAGCCATTGATCTTGATAATACTCGGCCATAATATGACATTAACAGTTGTAGGAGATTCAAAAAGTCAAATTTCCGAGACGGATGAGTCGTTGCAGGTGAGTTATCATCCATCTACCTGAGCAAGGCAGGGGCTCCTGTTCCACACGAAGGAGCAGACAAATAAATAAAAGCCATAAAGGTGACACAGGAAATTGGCACTTAACAATCATCTTGAGCAACAAGCACCCTGCGAGAGTGGTGGCTAGCAGTAACGGCTGTGGAAGGAAAAGAATGAGAAGGTTAACAGGTCATAAAAAGAACAAAGCCTCCTAAAGGGACCCCCATAAAAGTTTGGGGTTTCTCCTCTCCTTCTGTAGACAAAAGCTCCGATCACTCATGGTCACTTTTAGGAAAAAACTACAAACAAGACATTAAACAAATGTTTAAAAGAATCAAATAAAGAGATTGAAAAACTACATGCTTCTTGTTCCACAATATTCCTTATCAATGATCCCATTCTTGTTTCGTAGATTACCTTGAAGTTTGGATATTTGGAGTTTAATTTAAAAAAATGCTTTACCTGCACAAGAGCAGGAGCTTCTTCCAGAAAAAAGGGACATGCACACAAAAGCCAAAAACATTAACATTCTAATTCTGATTCGATTTTAGTGATTCTAATAAACACCTTCAATCTCACTTTTGTTCTCATGCAAGCTAACACAAAAATTTTTCTCACGTCCTGAACCAAATCAATTTCACAACAGCTTTGTATGAGGCAGTAAAGCAGTTGCCACTGTGCAGGACTAAAAAAAATCTTCTCAAATTAACGATGGACCATAATCAAAACTGGTTCCATGGAAATCTTCTACAGGCATCATCTATCATCGTTAAAAATTTATCTTATTGCAATAGACAAGAAATCCTGAACAGAGCATACAGGGCTCGTTGGCTTAGCAGATCTCCGTCTTCGACAACAGATGCCAAGTCCAGCAGTCAACAGAGCTCAGTGATTGAGTGGAAAATAATGACTTTAGATGCTAATGTGTGAACAACCAGCTAACCTAATGTTCAGATGGACATAGAGTGTCCCTGCTTGCTCTGGGGCCCTTGAGTGGAGACTTTCCTTGACCTCTGGGGATCCCCCTTGACCCCGTCCATGGAATTACTGCACACCAGTGTGTAGATCCTCCTGGTATTTAGTGTCTGGAAGGGGAATGTGTTTGGGGAAGGAGGTAAAGGTCTTTCTGAGCCTCAGACGCCATCAGAATCATAAATCAACCCGGCGTATCAAAGAATTTCAGGAATGTCTGGTCTGTCTCCCTCATTATTCCTTCTCTGTTTCTATCACAGAATTTTTCTCTTATATGGATTTTGTTGTTTTATCCCCACCACCACCTTTTGATGCACTTTCTTTACTTAATCTTAAATGTTCACACAGTTGTGGTTGCAGAAATAGCTCATCAAACAGCAGCAAAGACCTGCCGCAAACCAGTGCCAAATATTTGCTAAATGACAGGTGATCCGCATACAAGAGTAGGAAGTCGTTAGAGGATCAAATTTACTTTTCCTTGTTCTGAAGCTGTGAGTGGAGTCTATGTGACAGCTCATTCGTATTAAGCCGACTGATATAAAACTGTCAGCATGCCCACAAATTGTGTGAAGTTATGTTAACAACTTTTAAGCACAGGCTCACATTACCGAGTGTAAAAAAACAAAAACAAAAAAAAAAGGTACAGTTGTTATCTTTGACTTATGAAGTCCCTTAAGCATATGTGACCCACTTCTGCAAAATAAGAACACTGTTATCTCATTTGAAGTTTTTTAAGATACGGTTTGTATTTGACACGCGACATTCTATAAAGGCCCAGCAGATGCCAGTAAATAACTCCGGATTGATCGTTGAGATAAAATGTTCTCATTGGTGATTGGACAGCATTGGTCTCTTGTGGTGAGTTGGAAAGGCTTTCCACACTACACGACTAAACATGCCCCCCAAGAGCAAGGCCAGCCCCAACTTGCAGAGCTACAATTTGGCTACAGAATGATGCAAGTGCGGGGAGGAGGTGGGGAGGAGGCAGGAGGAGATGGTGTCTTGATGCCCAGTGGGTTTGGAGCTTGTGGTAGGAACGCTGGAAAAGCTGCCTTGTCTCTGTGATTAATGGAGGGGGAAACTCTGAGGTAGCAGAGCGGGAAGGAGGAAGGATTGTGCAACGTGAATGCACAACAGTGTAAGGTTTTCAATGAATCTAAAAGGCAATTTAATTTGAATGTATAATCCATCTCATTTTTTCCATTTGGCTTAGGAATCCATAATTAGGAAATACTGTTAAAAAAGTAATTCCCTTTAAAAATGAATGAGGTAAACACCGCACATGATTACAACTTGCCTAAATGTGTTTATTAAGCATGTTCAGTATGAAAACATTCATCATAAAATTATGGGGGACACTCACTGTATGTATATCAACCTTAATAAAATAAAAATAACAAATAATCAACTTAAACAATATTCTCCTTATTTCACAATTTTAACATCTCACCTAGCTAATAAAAAAAATCTCTACTACTTAATGATAAAAAACAAAACAAATTAGCAGTAAAAACAAAACATCAAGAAAGTTAGTTTTAAAATCTCCTTTGTGCAAAAAAGTCTGTCCGTGCTGCAACTACAAGCCTTCCAAAGGTATTCACACCCCATAATGAACATTTGGACATTTTGTCACGTAACAGCATAATGTGATATATTTACCAGGTTTTATATGTGTGTATGTATATATCTGTGTTTGTGTGTGTGTGTGTGTGTGTGTGTGTGTGTGTGTGTGTTGTGTGTCTCAAAAAGGCTTCCTGTGAGCTTTCCCAAGCTTCCCTTTCACCAGAGCATAATCCTGTTGATCCTATTGTTCATTGTTGGTGATGATCACCAGAACGTCCATCAACACTTGAAGCTTGTGACAAAATCCTTACATAACTTTAACATAATTATCCTTTTCCTTCAGAAACAGCAACACAACTGTAAGCTGCTTTGCATGTCCTTGATTTGAAAAGCCAATCAGGTACATAAAGGTTTGTGAGAAACATTCAAAAGGTATGAATACGTTTGGCTGTAAATAAATATTGATAACATGTTCCAAAATCTACTTCAAACAAATATTTGTAAGAGAATCAGAATCTGTGCCAAGAAACAACGAGAATATTACGCGGCTCTACTTTGATTAAGATGTGCACACATAGTTTAATTAAAACAGTTTTGTGAATGGGTGAGCTAAGTATATGGCATTCCCAGAATGCTGCTCACACATACTCCAGTGTTTTATAAGTAGCCGAAGGTGAATGTGTGAAGGGATACTTTTCAAGACACAGAAGGGAGAGCCTTTATGGGGCCTCAGTGCCTGTTTGAAATGCCGACTTCCTGATAACCTTGTACACTTGTGTATGAGCAGCGTGGACCATTTGCATCAGCTGGAAGCATACAGTTTAGATAAGACATGTCTGCAGGCTCAAATAGTGCTAGCATCGTGTGCTCTATAGAATGTGGTTCCAAGGAAGAGGAGAAGGCAGTTCTGACAGCACATGAATGTGGGCGTCCCATGTGCAGCATGCAAAGGGAACTCTGGGACAAACCTGTTGCCCTGCCATACTTGTACTCCTTTTTAAGCTTCATCCTTCGGTTTTGAAACCAGATCTTGACCTGGCAGTCAGTGAGCTGCAGCCTGGCTGCCATTTCCAGTCTCCGGTGCCGTCGCAGGTATGGGCTATAGTGGAACTCTTTCTCCAGCTCCAGCAGTTGGTTGTTTGTGAAGGAAGTCCTCTCTCGCTTCACTTCTGTGTCTGCACTATGCGCCACACCACCTTTGGCAGAAGCTGAAAAGATACAGAGAAAAAAACAACAAAGCTTTTTATAGGAAGTGCAATGCATGCAACATCTCCATCCTGGAGGTGGTAGGTGCCGGCAAGACCCACCTCAGCTCCTCAACATTGAGACCGAGCAGAGCCCTTGATTCGCATTCAGTCATACTTGAGACTCCTAAAGAACACTGACTGTCTAGTGTGTTGTGTGTTCAGGAAAAGTTCCCTGCCAAAGAGGCAGTCTAGGGAAAACATCTGACGCCACCACGGCTGCCTGACAGGCCATATTAATCAGAGCTCCACACGGAAGCAGACCTGTCAAATCCCCATCTCAGTCACTTAAAGGGTACCTCGGGAGCACCACTGAAAATAGCTGCCATTAGGGATTCAGGTTGACAAGTATATGAGCAATAACAGGGCCTTCTTGATAACAACATGACAAAGAGGAGTTAATGGATGCTTAATAAGAGCTATGGTGACTACATTAGACTTAGGATGGTCCATCTTTAACATGCCTGACTGTTTCCTTGTTGTTCACTGTTTTGGCAAGTGAGGAGAGGCCGATTCAGTGGAATTCACATAAAATCACCTCAGAAATACAACCATCTCCAGGGACATTACAGTACAAACATTTCCACTTCAATTTTATACAGCAGCTACATTTGGTCTAGATGCAGTTGTATTTAATTCACATTAGTTTAATTGATTTAAATTACTAAAAAAGTAATTCTGAAGTTGTACAATCCTTTCAACTATAAGTAACTTCCAAACAATGCAAGTGACTGAAATAGTATCCAGTCATGAAGACAAATTAAAATCTGATTTATTTTATTTTTTGAATTTGATACTAACGTAAATTATATTATATTATATTATATTATATTATATTATATTATATTATAAAAGAAGTACAAACTCCATTACTGAAGGCTGAAATCTACATTAATTTATCTACATGTCTAAAGGAAAATCAGGAAAATGGTGAGGAAATTGTTGTTATGTGGGAAAAAATAAATTATTGAGTAAGTGTGATTTAATCAATAATGTTTTTGCAGAATTCAAAAATATTTTTCACAATGTCACATTTTCCTAATATTTTTAGCCCTAAAAAAGTACTTACATGACTGTTTTGAGCACATTTTCCTTGACTTCATCCAAGGAAAACTCCACTCTGAGTTGCAAATAGTGGGACCACATTCCCTGCTTTTTGGGTCCAGATTGTCCTCCTTATGGCAGTGAACCTCTGGTTCCTTTTGGCACTTAGGAAGTTCATTTGGGTTCAATCTGTAACTGAAGGGAATAGCAGAGGTCAGGTTCAGCTGATCAGGGGCTCCTCCTTCCACTGCTGCTTTTCTTACTCTTTGACCACATCCCTCATGCGGCTGCAGGGGGAGGGCCACAAAGTGTTGGGGGTCCATGGATCCACAGCTCAACAAAGTGTCTCAAATAAAACTAAAAGGTCCCTCAGCAGTAAAAAAAACAAACAAACAAAAACCAGTCTTCTCACATCCTAATATGAGATCACAATTAATCTGAATGAATTCATGCACGCAGGACCAAGCAGTTGGGCCAGCAAATCATGAGGAATGCTTTGAATGATATTAACCAGAGAAGGGGGTTCCCTGGTCACGTGTGGCAGTCCTCCAATGACAGAGCTCTGGAGTTGGAAAGTCATCTTGCTGGGAACTTGGGGTACCCGAAGAAGCTTTTTGCGATGTGTCCTCGGAGATTTTCTGCACGCTGTCCTGCTTTTCTAGGGATTTAAAAAAATAGAAAGAAAAGAAAGGGGAATAACAAATCAGATAACTGGATACTAAAGACGCCCGGATGAACGAAAAGAGTGTGATGGATTCAAACGGAGACAGGGAGGGACAAACAAAGCTTGCACACGCGTTCTGAGGAGAGTTATTATTTAAAACCGAGCCTAAAGATTTTTTTTTTTATTCTCCAGGATAAGAGAGTTGCCTCTTGCTGCTTACATAATGTGGTAGGTTTAAACAAAAGTAACTTGCATTACAATGATGGATCATGTACAGTTACTGTTTCAGTTTTACTTTACCGCTTGTATAAAAATATTAATAAAAAAACATGATAAATTAAATTATCATTTGCACTACTGTGTTTTTTTCTCCACGAGATAAACACAGTGTCAAATATTTATTGAGTATTTTTGTTTTAATGGTTTCTGTTAAGACTTCAGACTAAGAGCTTCAGTCGTAAAGGGCTGAACCGTTTCCCACCAATTTTTTCCGCTCATTTTCAAATATGCTAGCAAAATTGTGACTTCTGGTTAAAAATTGGCGGGCTTGTCCTTTTCATAACATATGCTTCCAACTATCCAACTGCAAGTGCAGTTTATTAAGGATTCAATGGGAGTGGTCAAACAAAAGGCGTGTGTCAGTCACTGCTGCACAAAGACAAAGGAGGCAAACATTAAAGGTTTTTTTTTTTTTTAACACAACAACTGATTTGCATTGTCCAGTTTTCACTGTACAGCTTCAGTTGCAATGAAATAAGTTGTTTTGCTTTCTTTAATTTTACATAGTTTTCACCTTTTTTTCTGTACATTTGAATGAGAAAAATTGAATGACTGTTTGCAGAAACACAGGCCAACTCAAGGCAAAAGGTACCCCAATTAAATCTAAAACTTGCAGCTTAATTTTAAGACAATATATTTTATATATTAAGGGTAAGATTACTCTGCAATAAAACTACAGCAAACTATGTCATGAGGAAAGCATATTCACAATTATGCCACCCCCACCCCCCTCCCCCAATTTCACTAAAGCACACATGCAAAAACAACAATAAAAAACGTGCATACGTAAAATAATGAATTTCGCACAGTCTACAGAAACTTAAGGTCAATCTGTCCGTATTTATCTGGGTCGAAGTGAGCTTCAAATGCTTGTGTTCCACTGCAACAAAGCTGTCTAGCAAACCCCCTTAGATGTCTCAGAGGTGATAGATTATGCACTCAGGTCTGTGAAGCTTGGAAGAAGAGGAGTCCCCATCCTTTTTTTTATTTTTTTATTTTTATTTTTTTACCAAGTCACGATCAGTATAAAAATATACAAATGTAAAAAGAAAAATATTAAAAAGGGTCTAGTATGTCATGCATCTACATACATTTTTGATGTCGGTTCAATAGAGCTGTCAAATTTAAATTCGTACGAGTAGAGGCTTGAAAACTGCACATATAAATCATATTTAATTCACATTCACATGATTTATATATATATATATATATATATATATATATATATATATATATATATATATATAATTTAACCTAAACGGCATGTTATTATTATCTTTATTTTTCCCATTACCATTATTATTATGATATTATTATTATTCATTATATAAGTCATTAAATTAATTGTTTTCCTTGCCTCGTACCCTTGAACGCAGTCTCTTTGAATTTGGAGATAGAATCTATGATATACTAGCTCAGCAAGACCATAATTTAGCTCCTCCGCTCCTCCACCACAATTCTCTGTGAACTTTGTTTGAACCACCTCAGCAGCTATAAATCATTTTTTTCCCTTTTCCTCTAGCACACAAAAGCGCGCCGGTCGCTCTCGGGTGTCAACCCTCTTACAATTCCTCCCTACCTTCTGCGCTCCCTCGCTCGCTGACACAAACAAGCGGGAAAATAGTCGATACACTTTTATTTTTCACAGCAAAATCACATAGAGAGGGGGGAGAGAGCTGCGCACAACCAGAAGGCAAATCAGGCGACGTCACCTCAAAGACACTTATTTTTTCTGTTTTTCCCTCCTCAATTAAATATGCAGCGAAGCAATATTATTTGCAATAAAAAAAAGAAAAATAAGGCAAAATCGTTTTCCAGGCTTAAGGGAAACACAGATCACCTAACTCATGTCCAGGGGACAGAGCTGCAGATAAGGTGCAGACTGTAGGAGAGGTGGAAAGAAGAAGTTAATGGGCAGAGGATGCTGTCGGTTAAAACGGTGCATACAAATGGCGCTGTCTTGGCAGAGCAAGGAGAAGATTTATGGGCCAGGTGCTCCATGTTGCTGTAAACAATGCAGAGTAAAATGAAAGCACCGCGGTTTGCAGACTGCACTTCATAAGTGGAAAACACGCGAGTGGCGTGTTGAGCGTACACTTTATGTATGATACATAAGGCTGCGGTATATTATGGTAACCATGACACCCTTCAAAGCCCTACACCTTCTCAGAAGACAATGTTTGTCTTTTTTGTTGTTTCGTTGTATCTAGTTTTTATGCAGATGTAACACAGTGATACAGTTTATCTCCCTCTTGTTTTATTGTTCCGCATAAGATTCTTGGAAAACAACTTGACATACCTGACAGATTAAAATAGGGAAATTAGTGACATGATGCATAACCTGTTAGATCACATTTGTTATAGTTTAAAATACCTAATAATACTTATTACATTTTTATAAATATAACATAAATAGGTTTATGCAAGTTAAAGAAGTGTATAAAATTATAGTTTAGTCTTGTTTTTAATGTTTAATGTTTTCAATCATGTGACAATAGTTCATCTGGTGCACCTGTAGCTGTGCACCATCATGTAAATTTTTTTTTTTTTTCTTGATTCAGTAAAGTAGCAGATGCAACTAGTGGCCGAAGTAGATGAATAATTTTCACAGAACAAAATAAATCGTTTAATCTGTACATAATGGAGAATCTATAGTCTCCGGGATCGCATATTCAGATCACTTGTGCTGATGAGAAGTGAATACCATAACCATAATTCAGTTGGGTGATTGTGTTAGGCCCCGATGACACCTCATATGCGGGGAATGGCTTTCATTTTTGGGGTCCTCCACAATGCTATCTATCTATCTATCTATCTATCTATCTATCTATCTATCTATCTATCTATCTATCTATCTATCTATCTATCTATCTATCTATCTATCTATCTATCTATCTATCTATCTATCTATCTATCTATCTATCTATCTATCTATCTGTCTGTCTGTCTGTCCGTCTGTCTGAGATGAAGTATGACTATTGAAAAAATTAGGATTCTAAGAAGTTTGTTGTCTTCATAAGGAGGTTTCAGTGTCTCTTTATTTTTGTACAGAAATATAGAGTTCAGGTTTGACAATTAAACTTATTTTAGAATAAAGAAAGTTTATTATTCCCTGGAGGACTGGGAAATAGTCCTTAAGTTTATTCTCAAACTTTACTTAGCCATTTTATTTAGTTTATACCTCGCACCAATCTGCAGACTGCATTTACACTTATTGACTCAGGTACATCTTATAATAAAAGAGTGTGGTTTTTGGAGCTCCTTGTTTTGGCTCTTTTTTTAAGGAGGAGGCCCTAGGAAGAAAAAACATGTGTCTCATATCAAAATATTTGCAAACTACCTATTATTAATTTCAGTATCTCTGATTTGGTTTTTATGGGTTTTTTTATCGATATTTTTATGCTATTCAATCAGTGTACACAATTGTCACTGAAGGATAATCCGCAGAATTTTATGGATATGTGACGTTACACACCCACTGCTGGTCAGTGTGCAGTAGCCTCTCCTCTGTCCACAGAAAATAGCAGTGTGACCCCTGTTTCAACCCTGTTCCTTTTATACAGCTGCTGCGGGGCTGCAACAATGTGCCGAGCTTTCATCACAACCGTAAGTGGGATGAAAAAGCAATTCACCTGTGACAAAGTGGACAAACGCCAGCATAGCCAGCCTCCTCTGACGATCACTGCAGGTCACTTTACCCGGGTGATCGTCAAATGAGAGCCGAGAAATAATGTTTAGTGCTTGTTTAAATATCTCGGAGGTTCCCTGTGTAAAGTTTTTACACCTTCCGATAGAAAATAAGAGGGAGCAAGAGAGAGGCCTCGCCAGAGGCGCTCCATAAATCACGCAGCGCCTGCGGCGGTGCAATGTGAGCTGAAAATCATCTGTGATTCAACAGCCTCGTGTCAGAGATGAAACCGTCGGAGCTCAGTAACTGCTCAGGAATTCAAACAGGCCACTCCAAACACACACAAGGCATCGTGACTGTGCACGCTCAACAGGCTGGAAACAGTCACGAACTGTGGAAATGCAAGGTAGAATGCATAAAATAAATACAAATAAACGCGAGACATCTTTAATTAAGATTGCAGGATGTGATTTCGCTCATAAGAACAAAGCCAGAGATCATTTAATAGCTAGGTAAGTATTGTTTTGATGAGTCTTCAGCGGGACTGATTGCCTTTATTGTTTATAGGCTGCACTTATTGCGAATTAATGTGAGAATATTCATTTAAAAATCACACACGACGTCCGGTTTTAGTTTTTGAATCTGATAAAAACAAAATTGTTAGTAAATATACAGGCATCTAAGTATTATTATTATTACCATTTAATGACGGAGAAACCCTTTAACTTTGAGAATTATTAATAAGGTGTTTATATAATACACTGATTAATCATCATCACGGGCGGCTTTTCTTAATTCTTTGTCCAAGGGATATCAAATCATGTCCCAAGAATGCATTTTCTGGTTGACATTAATCTTTTCTAACAAGAGCTCCGACAAAAGGTGCAAGACGTTTTCGATGTTCGGAGTGAAATCCGAGCTCCACCTGCAACCTTCTAGACATGTAGCAGGAAGACGGGGTCAAATGTGCACTTACACACACAAGCATGGCTTTTGCTTTCACTGACAGCTGTTTATCTCTAGAATTCATGCAGTCCAACATTTTTGTGGTTCAATTAGGCGAACATATAAGCGATTTTTACAATATGTGTAATATAGTACCAAAAAGTATCTTAAATGAAATCCAAAAGCCAGCTGACAAACGAATCGGTTAGGACAACTCACATTGTTTAAAAGTTAGCCACACTTAATGATATCATAAAGCGAATTTAATCGTGTCTGCTGCTTGTATCAGAAATATTTTATGCACATTTTTAATCTGGTGATAGTTTTAGATTTCCGAGTTTTACCTTCACTGTCAAACATGAGTGTCCTTAGAAATGTTATTTTTACTTTACATTTTGTGATTTAAGTTAAGTAACATGTTTTGAGTAGCTTGACATTTTAAGAAATTAGTCAAAGAAAAGTATCAAATATAAACATTTTACCTTTGTGCACTTTTCTCTTTATGTTTAAGGTTAGATACACTATTCAAAACTGGCAATGCAGATGAAAAAATGATAAAATAGTTTTAATTTTTCCTTAAGAACAAAGGCGAAATAAAAGCTTAACATGTGTATTACCACATTATACTCAATTTTGTAAGTAGTTCTGGGGTCTCATTGAAAAGTTTCCAAGGTGCTTTTGAATTAAACATATATTTAAAAAAACAGCAACACCTGAGGGTCCTTGTTCATATACTAATCACAATTACTAAGTTGTCCCAGTACTGTCAGAAACGCCTATAATTGGCAGCTGGATTTTGGACACAAGAGCCAACCTGGGAGCAGAAGTCACAGGAACCCAGCAAAGGGAACTATTTATAGCCGAAGCACCTTTTTTACGAGACCTCAGAGAATGCCACTAATCACCGCAGTAAAAATATTCCTCGAGTTTGTCACTTTTGAGTTGCAATTGCAAGACATCATCTCAAGTGGTAATTTCATGTCGCTATAAGTTATGGATGACTGTATTTGTGCAATACGTTTTTCACTAAGAGGATAGGGCACCACAGTGCTCCAGTTGATGCAGAGAGGAACAACTGTCGGAGTGGGTTTAATGCTGTCCGGTGTCATCGTGCCAAACAAAGGATGCAACAACATGCAGCGATGCCCCCCGTATATGCGGGCGCAGCGCAGAAAACCCCCCCACAAAGAAATGTGAGGCCAGCGGAGTAGCGGCGAGGGCGCACACATAAGGCGCACACGCATAGAGACTGAGTCAGGTCACGGGGTTTCAGAGGTCGCCCATCCAGACTGAAATGAGCCTAATGGAACAGAAAATGTGTCCTCGAGGTGAACTCGGCCTTCTCCCGTTTCGCCCCCCAAACTTCAATGAAGTACCTTTTCAAGCCCCGCGACATGGAGGCGACAGGGCCGAGAAAAGGGGCTGGAGGGATGCTGCGACTCCGAGAGCACATTAATTTTTCTAATCTGTCCAACAACATAAAGGCTCCTCGATTCATTTTTCAGCGCCGTCTCACCACCATTCTGTCGGTCTCAACAGTTCATTTTAACATCTGCGCCTGTGCTTACAAAGACAAAAGATAAATAAATAAAGGAGAAAAGTCTATTTTAAATAAAGGTCAAAACTAATATTTTGGGCAAGCGTCTCTGAGTTATTCTGGCTGATATCCGCACAACATTTGATGTTATCAAACTGGCTATTATCGCAGCTGTTTTCCAGGACATTATACAGAGCGCTGCGGTGCAAGATTGATGGTAGAAAATACCTCTTCCCTTTGTGTTGTTGTGCCTCCCACTACGCCAGGCATTTTATACGACCTATTCATGCCACGGTTTCAATAATCTATCAAATACTTGCTCTTCTTTGGGTCTGAGTATTGCTCAAACGTCATTTATCTAAAAAACAAAACGAATGCAATGAGAAGAAAAAAAAAAGAAACGTGTTTAGTAAATGTTAAGTTTATGTAGCAGTAAACAGTTCTAGAGTGTGTGTTTTTTAATGCAGAGACAATATTGCATGTATTTTGTACACATACACAGGTATACAAGACACGATAAACCATTAACAATCCTCCCCACTCAGGCCGGAGTCTGACGAAAAGCCCACCTCCTCGCGGTGAAACAACTCACACCAAACCATGCATTACACTCAATCCGCAATCAGTTCACTGTTTTTGGTTTGTTTGTTTTTGTTTAATTTTCATTTATTACACATTTGAAAATCCCCACTCACATGGCGCAGTGAAGCAGTATAGAAAAAAAGCAGAGTGCGTGTTACAAAAATGCCTATTTCACAAGCATGTACCAACGCTTAGCACATTACAAATGTAAGCTCTAAACGAAGAAAGAAAACAAAGCGTGCATTTTGGTTTTGGAAGTAAAAAGAGTTGTTGGATTTTGTGGCAAAAAAAAAAAAAAAGAGAGAGAGAGAGCGGTGCAGGAGTAGTCTGGGCCCTCAGTAGCCACTCGCAGCGCTAATTGAATGCCCTGCAGACTGATGAGGTTGCACCAAATGAAAGGAGTAAACTACTTATTTTTCCATATTTTTTTTTTTGGAAACAGCTTCATTGTATTACAAGGGAGACTGAACACAACCACCCAGGCTTTCAATTCACACACACATAGCATGTCTTCACAGCTAATTTAAGGGCGCAGAAATATTCAGAAAAAAAAACACAGTGATCCTGTTGAATCTTTACATTTATGTACAGTTTTTTTTTAAATCCCCCTGTCACCAGTAGACCTCGTCTGACTTAATAAAATAAACTTCGAACATACGGATGTAAAACTAAGACACTCACTGTTTTATTGACCAGTATGATTACCACAAGTACACTAAACTCCGTTTATTGCATCTCACAATAATCTGCTTCATAACGGTCTAAACACAACATCGACACGACAAATTAATAATTATAATCGTAATCATAATAATAACACACAAAAAATAACTAAAAATGCAGATCAACATCCCGTTTGTGTAATAAACGAGGTAAAATCAAACATTGTGGTTATTCTAAACACATATATGTCCAGAACCAATGCTGTGTTCAAGCTTTTCTCTTTTTTCTTTTTTTCCTATATATACCAAAATAAGTATTAATATTATTGTGATATTCTTCCAGTGTTGCTTGAAATAAATAGATTGTGCATTTCACCTTGGGCTGCTATAGGCAAAAAGAATGGCCCACAATAAAAAAAAATTGATACAATGTCATTTTTTCTACTTTCATTCCTTCATTTTAATAAAAATAATAATAAAAAAATCAACAGAATAAGAGAACTTCAAATAAATTAAACCCTGTTTCACGTAAAAAATAAATCATCGGTATTCGAAGTAATCCATGCTATATAACATGCATTTTTTTGTATTATTATTATATAACTTTGGACCTATAAAGGAAACCGCACAAGATAGCCACGAAAACAAAATATATCATTGTTCTATAAATAACCAGTCCTCCGGGTACCCCAGGTGGCTTTTATAACCTGGTGATATCCTCGCTGTGCTGTGCTCCAGTGAGTTCGTCGGGTGCCACAATACTGGTGGCCGAGACCGTGGCGACCCCGCCGGCCGCTGAGCCCGTGTTGGACCCGGAGGAGGAGGAAGAGGAGGAGGATCTCACTTTGGTGTTCGGCAGCCTGTGATCCTTTTTCCATTTCATCCTGCGGTTCTGAAACCAGATTTTAATCTGGCGCTCAGAGAGCACCAGCGTGTGCGCAATCTCAATGCGTCTCCGCCGGGTTAGATAGCGGTTATAGTGGAACTCCTTCTCCAGTTCCAAGACCTGCTGCCGGGTGTACGCTGTCCTAGACCGCTTTGGCTCTGTCCCATTGAAACCAGAGTTCACTGGGAGGAAAATAACAAAAAAGGGGGGGAGACGTGAAGAGAAAGAGTAGAAGGAGAAGAGAGAAAAAAAGGAGGAGGGGGGGTAAACAAAGTGAGATATGGCTCAGAAAGATTTATTGGACGTGGATGTTTAGTTGTTTGAGGACATTTAAATGGGAAGTTAAGAACCTACTGCATAACGAGAGGACACTCACATCCAACCATGTCCTAAATTATTAATGCAAGATCACAAAGCTCTGAGATTTTTTTTTCTCCTCATCCCTTTCATTTCCCCCATCTCTCTTTCTCTCTCTCCCGCTTTCTCTCCATCGCGCAATACATAACAGTGAAAGCCACATGGTGATACGGCTGCCCTGAGTATACCTCGGCTATAAAATTTATGGTGGGTGTAATTACCAATGCCGAGTCGTAAATCCGCCTCAATTGTGCCATTTCAAAGGCTTCCTGCTATCGGAGCAGGGGCTGGCAACGAGATGGGAGTCAGAGGGGCTTGATAAAGGGAGGGAAGAAGGGGAGAGAGGAGCGTGAGTAGAGCAAGAGGGGGAAACATAAACACCACAAGTTGCCTACCAGAGCTGACGTGAAGTTTCTTCATCCACGGGTAAACCACGGGCTGCTTGGAGGAGGCTGTGCTGTTGGGATGCTCCGGGGTAGCTTGGTTGCATGCTGCGGCCGCGGCCGGCGGGGTTGCGGGGGACATGGATAACTGTGGGGTCTCACATGACGCAGGCTGGCCCTTTCCCGTCAGCAGGTGCGTGGAGTGGGGTATTCCGTGTCCCCGCGGCGCTTCGGGCTCGGGGATGCTTGCACAGTTGAACTGGCGCTCCTGGTAGCTCGCCCGCGGTGGAGGGTACAACTCCTGGTGGTGATGCTGGTAGCCAGTGTCCCTTGCGCGGCTGTAAAATTCTGGACTGTGCTCGGGGATGTAGTTGTTCTGCGAATATTCTTCGCATGGAGGAAATTTCGGATCAATGTAGTTAGACTCCATCAAATACGAGCTCATGATCATTAATTTCTGGAGTGGAAAATAATTTTTCTAGCTTTGTCGTTTTTCTGCTCCATAAAGCCCTCCTACTTGCGAGCAGCCCTGTAAAGTTACTTTAACCACGTGACCCAGTGGCCCAATAGCAGAGGAAGAGGTAGTTCCCGGATAAGGAACCAGAGGTATTTAGCATACCTACAGTCGCCATTGTGGGCACAAAGCGCGCTCTCTCTCTTGGTGTCTGTCGGTGTCTCTCTATCTCTCCTTCCTCCTTGCCACCACCCCCCTCCCTCTCTCTGGTTTTGTTACCAAGGTAATTGATCTTGGGGACAAAACTAGTAGCTGCTGACCAAGGGAAATATAAAATAAAATAAATTAGGCACAATCCATGGCTACAATTATTCAAAGGGACAATGGTTGGCCAAGGATAAAGCACAACAATGAAAAACCAGTCTTGTTCTATAGCTCACGCACCTTGCATAAAGGTTATCTGCACATGAATTCAGCCACATTCTTTATTAACGTGGGTTCAGCTGGAAAGCAAGACTAAAAACCATTAGAGCTACAATCTGAACCGTTCTGAAAAAACAAAACAAAAACATCACCTTACATTTAGTGTATCCCTAATAGATCAACATGGATAGCTCAGTTTCCCTGTATGTCTTGTCACTTTGGTGTAAACAAGATAAAACTGAACCTGATACTCCATACATACAAATGTAGATGATGACATGACAGAAGCAGGTATTCTGAAAGTTTCAGGATGCTAAGTTTCTTTGACTCTGTTAGGCCATTATGATTTAAGTTTTAGAGATATCTGAAAATAAGAGATATACGTAAGCTGAAGGCTTAAACATAATCTTATAGAAACTTTATCTTATATAGCTTTATTATGGTCGACAGGTGTTAATCAACTACTAAAATCCTGGTTTTCAAGCCATCAAACACATGGGATATATGAACTGGTTTTGAATAATGAAAACTGAGAG
This sequence comes from Orestias chungarensis, assembly GCA_032876305.1. Lineage (NCBI taxonomy): Eukaryota > Metazoa > Chordata > Actinopteri > Cyprinodontiformes > Cyprinodontidae > Orestias > Orestias chungarensis. The sequence goes on along the minus strand of JAVLVB010000890.1, from coordinate 5,784,781 downwards.
TGTTTGTGTTTTACTTTCAAAATAAAACTGGTTGGAGATATCTTCAAGTGTTTGGGTCGAGGTGACTTTCGATTTCTAGAATCGTTTACTCCATTGGATCAATGTTGAAGATGTTGAAATGCCTCAAACAAATAAAAAAAGGTTGGAAAACCAGAAACAATACTAAAATAGGACGTAAACAATCATAATTAAGACTCTAGTTCTACTAAGTTAAGTTAAGTTTAAGTTAAAACATAGATTTTATGCTTTTTATAAACCCAACAAATCACTGCAAAATAGAATTAGGCTGGAACATGTATGAGGTAACCTTCTTAAATGCAACTCAACTGCTTTCAAATCTTTGGTGGAAATCCATCAAAAGTCAGTCTTCTGTCAAGCTTTTGTACAAAGCCACTACACAATCTAAAATCTTATACCTGATGTATTTCATAAACCCCCAAACACACAACCTACACGTAGCCTTTATTTTATCTTAGGTCTACCTTTAAAAATATTTTTATCTTACCAAATGTATAGTTAATTACCTTGTATTATCAGTATGGCAAAATAGGGAAATAGCATACCTATGAATAGTATCTTTAATGTCCTGAAGAATAAGAAGAGCCTTAGAGATCAACTTACAAAACTATTTGAAGAGAACACAAATTAACTAGGTCTTTGGGTCCGGTTTTAAAAGTGCACAGCAGAGATCATGCTCATAAGCTGTCGATTGATTAAGAAATACAATGAAAAGCCTTAATGCACACATAATCCTGGTAATTTCAATAGACTAAACCCCCATAAACAAACAAACTGAACAATTTCCAAAAATTTGTTTCTGGACCAAAAATTTTTTTTTGTGCAAACTGGCATCATCATCTTTATTAAAAAGGACTATCTTAAACTGGAACTTCCACTTTCTAAGGATGCAACAAGTACTTAATGATGAACAACCTTTTGTGAAATATACAACCATGAATTTATTAGTAAAGCAATTTCCAATCACAAAACCTTAGTCAAGCAACCGCAAACCCAAAGATGCAACAATATAATCCCAAATATTCAAGTCTTAAAAAACTATCATGTAATTCCAAATTAACTATTGATTACTATTTAGTTTGGTTAATTGTGGCGCAGCAGTTCAGAAAGTTGAAATCAGTAGCCGTGGCTAATATTTGCACTTGGTTTGTCTGTTTTACACTTTTATTGTTCCCATAAATGACGGGAACAACAAATAAACTACACAATAGAAGTGCAAGCCCAGGAAATAAATGACCTACATCCATGATGACAGTTAAGTTCCACATTAACAAACTGCTGAGGATGCTTTTAGGTAATGCAACTTAGGGGGAAAAAACAAAGCAGTAACCTCAAATATCAAAATGATGTTTAATTCTTCTATTTCAACCATGCAGATATTTACAACTACACGTAGTGTTTTTATCTCAGCTGTTAGTTTTCTAATCCTGGGTAAAGCTCTGAGCATATACTTCATGAGTTGTGAAAGGCTTTTATGTTTTAAACTGAGGCAGCAGGACGGTGTAAACTTGTCTTACCACTCTTGTCTTCTCCATTTAAAATAATAATAATAATAATAATAATAATAATAATAATAATAATAATAATAATAATAATAAAAATAATAATAATAACAACATTTGCTTGGGTGTGTAGCAAAATAAGATATTATTATTTTTATTACTCTGCAAGTGAAGGCATTCATTTTTCGCAGCCATAATTACATACTAAGTTTCTAAACGATGTAAAAAAAAACGCATATCATAACTCTGGCTGTACTGTTTGTAAAGAATGCGCACGACATTTCTATTACTCCTACCGAGGATGTTAGAGGCGTTTTATAGAGCAATAAAAGCCGTAAATCAGTCACTTTTAAACGACCCCTGGTTCCCAGTGTGTTTTACAGGCTCTGACACACTAGTAGCCACGCCGGCTCACATGGCTCTGTGGCCTCTCCAGCTACATCCACCAAGCGTGGATGTGTATGGACAATGAATACACTTCGTGACAGGGTTATTGCATAGTTACATTGCCTGGCTGTACGGAGCACGACTGTTGCTTTCTGTAAATGCAGACACAAGGAGGGGAAAAAAAAGGGGAGAGGTTAAGAAGAAGGGCTTGGTGCAAGGCAGTCCATTCGCTGGCGTGGTATTCCAGTCGCCCATGTATTCCTGTAGAGTCGTACTTGCGATTGTTATTGCAGCACGCAAATTCGGTTCTACAGGGTACATATAGACAACTAATGTGCTTTGGTTTTGAGGTTGTAGAGAAGGTTCGGTTAAGCATCGGTGCTATAAGCCCGGAGAGAAGCGTGCGTTTCCAGAGACGTTTCAGTGCAACTCTAGAAAGCTAGAAAAAATGCTGATTTTGTTCCTCAACTCAATAGTATTTGTTTGGTGTTCGCCTTATTTCTGGCTTGAAGCGTGCGCGCACGGACGCATGCGCGTGTACGCCATAGAGGAGACTCACAGCTCTCCTCTTCTCAGCGCTCTGCCTTTGAGGTGACTCCTATATGAATATTCAGCAAGAAAACACGGCTGATACAAAAGGACGGCGTGACAGGAGCAGATGAAAAATAAGTTCCCATTGTTCCCTAGCATTTCTTCTGCTCGCCATTACCATTCACTGACCGCTCCGTAACCTTTCTTCCTGACACTCTGGCAGCTAATGAGAAAAGCCTCGGATGAAAAATGCAACGTTGAAACATGTGACCTGTTCCAGGGGGTTATTAAAAACAGCAAACACGCTCTCAGGTTGGGAATCAATTGAACTGATCACTGATAAGGCATAATTCAACCCCCCCAAAAGAAAAGAAAAATCTTTATCAATATGTCTGTATGTACATCACCACCCCTTTTAATGTATGATTAAAAACAAACAATACTTATTTAATACATAAATACAATTTAGAAATTGTTTCTATCTGAACGTTTTCGTCGAGCATCCACGCAGCCCATGTGAACACCATGCTCTCTCTCTCACCCCACGCACTCATGGGGAGCGCATTTTAATATTAGTTAGACAGCCTGACCCGAGTTTCACCCCTCGCGTTTGACTGCTTCCAATAGTTCACTGCCAAGGATTATTGATGGAGAGACAGCACTGAATTATTTCTCCCCCCTCACAAATGGCTTTCAGATCGTGCACCTAGTTCAATAACTAGTTATAATGTAGAAGTAAAAAAAAATGAGACCCCCAGGCGGACTAATTTGATGTTTCATTTGTTCATTTGAGAGATTGTTAAGCTTTCTGCATGCAGTCCTCCAGTACAACCCCAACCCGCTACCCCCGGAAAAAAAATCACCCACACACACATACACAGCAAAAAAAAAAAAAAATCTTATACAAGCATGTTCACACATGTACACGTGTAAACAGAATTCATCACGATTCTGCACAAGTCATTATGTCGTTCCCGTGGTTCCTCTCATCGTCCGGCCGGCCGACCTGATTGCAGAGACTGCAGCGATGCTCCGCTCCCGGATGAAAATGGTTACGAAGCGCTTTTAATCAAAACCCTTAATTTAATGGCCTCGTTCGGGTTTTACCCTCCCCAGGTGCAATAACGTCACGGGCGAGGGATGGTCCAGTTAAAATAAAAAGTTGTAATGAAGTGGAGATAGACTGGAGACCAGTTGGCTGTGTATGCTGGTTAAAAGCAGCCACCAGGGGAGCAGAGATGCTCTCCAGAAGCTGCACCACCCCCACTACCCCCCCAACATACACATGAACCGCTGCCGTACACAAAACCTCCAGAACAACACAACAATGCGCTTACGCTTTTTATTGTAGACAAAAACTGCAATATAAATAAATAAATAAATAATACCGCACCACAACAAAACTATGCACACTTTAAACTCGGAAGCATAAAACATCCTGGATGTCAGAAAAATGTTTTCTTTAAGCCAAATACCAGATTTAACTTTAGAATTAGATTCGCCATTTACTAGAGTTGGATAATGTCACTAGGTACACTTACTAAAATATTTTTTTTTAAATCCACAATTTCACTTATTTTGGACAATTTTGAAACAATCAAACAAACAAAAACATGTAAACATGAATGAACCGACAGGAAATGATTGTT
>JAVLVB010000890.1:5752019-5771597 GCA_032876305.1 Orestias chungarensis | reverse complement strand
AAAAAAAAAAAAAAAAAAAAAAAAAAGTCCGAGTGTTACAGCGGAGGCTTGGCTCAGTGAGAGACAATATGACAGCGTCAGCTGACCATTCTCAACCAATTGAAAGGCGGGAAGTTGAGACGAAACTGTAGCTTTTAGCTCAGAGCTCCGTGGAGCGTTGCTGCTAAATGCCGATAAACACAACGCAACGCAACAAAGACAGGGAAGCACAAGCGAACCATCCAGCTTGAGTGGATAGGAAGGATTATTGATATTAATATTTTACTCTGTGTAGTCACAGCTCGTACTCACCATTCAGAAAGAGAAACAGGAAATATGAATAATGCTAATATCAATCTCAGAAGATTCACATTAGAGAAGAAAATGACATTAATAAGAACTTGCAGGATATGAAACAAATATTAAACAATACAAGCTTATCAATGATTTGCACAATAAACTGTTAATGAGTCCCTTTGGGTATAAAATTCCAAGTATGTGAGCACGTTTGTAAACCAAAGAGCGGGGTTCGGGTGCTCGAGGGTTAAGAATGCGTTTATGGTCTCTTTTTTGTGCGAGGGCAATAAAACAAGTGACATTTACCAGCTCACCGACAACTGTACCTATGAAAGCAAAGCCCAACAAACTCAGCTATCGTAAGAAATTTAAGAAAGCAATGCGAAGCAAGTGGGTTAAGTGAGGAGTATGGAACAAAATGAAACTGCTCTAATAAAGTCATCAAAGAGCAAGACGTTTGAGGCGAAAAGGAAGTTGTGTTTAGTCGACATCTAACAGGATTAACAGGTCTCGTCTGCAGCTGTTCCCAGTGCGACAAAATAATTATTAATGAGTACAACACCAACAAAAAAAGCATGTGATGTTTCCACATCTAGGAGTCAAAAGTCAGCGTTGTATCATATTGATAGAGATGTTTCTGATTATTGGTTTTTGTTCTGAGCTTCCCTCGACATTCCTCACACACACACAAACACCAATGAGAACGCAGCATTCGTCTCTGCAGCAAATTATGCCTTTGCAAATCATACAAAGGTTGTTTTAGTTAAGCCAAATTTAAAGGTATTTCAACGTCAAAATGGGCCTGGTTGTGAATAGTTAGACAAAAACGCGCATTTTCTGCCTTATCAGTATTATTATTAGTTAGTTGTTGTTTTTTAAAGAGAGCACTATGTCGGACTCTCATCCAAATTGATCCCGATTTCAAACGCTTTTAATCTAAAACCTACAAACAAATAAATAAATAAAAACTCACATGCATGCACTTGAAACGACAACCCGCATTATCCCTCCGTTTTGCAACGAGCCATAATTGATACCAATAAAATAATCAATACGGCTATTGAAACCGTCTGCTTTGGCGCAGTCGCTCTGGCTGCACGCAGCCATACCACTGCCTTTCAGCTCATTGATCTTGTCCAATAAGAATAAATATGCATCGGCTGAAATGTGCAACGCTGTTTGTTCTGTTGTTTTCTGTGGAAGAAAAAAAAGGAGGGGGGGCATTCCTGAAAAGACCATAAAAAAGACAACAACAAAAGAAGAGGAAGTGGACGGTGCAATAAAAGTTTCCCTGCACCCTTTTGTGCCCATATGTGAGATCCGCGCATTGCACTGATTGGAGACATAGTACAACAAACTTAAGTCTTGGATGTTTTGTTTAAATGTCCTTTTGAGCTTCAGTGCTCAAAAAATAAAACAAAATAAATAGGAATTTTGGAATGTATCAGATACAAAGACATTTGCCCAATTAAACTCCTGTCCGCTGTTTAAAATTAGGATATTAAATAATAAACATTCATAACATAATAAAGTATTTCTTGGCTCGCACAAAGAGACACATTATGAGGTTTCTCAAGAGGTATGAAATAAAACCTCGCTATATCAACACATAATGTTTAATTAATCGATCAGTATAGACGATTTTAATTGTACAAAATGTATTGTTAGCAATAAGCAATAAAATTAATAAAAATGATACATTAAAAAAGTCAAAAAGATCCCTTCTAAGGCTATTTTGGTTTAAAATCCACGCTGACACCCCCCCCCCCCTTTCGCTCATTGTTACTGCCACACAAACAGGAAAAACACGCTGGTCCATGGAGTCGAAGGCTGTAAATTAAAAGGCTCGAACAGTGGAGCCAGTGTGCGGACTGGAATGCAGCAGAGGTTGTCAGTGTGCAGAATCAGAAAGGTCATTCTTTCCCCAGAGTTTTAGTGTTTTATTGCGGCCCGTGAGGCAAATCACATGCACACATTTGGGATGGACGGATTGAGGAGGCCGTTTGGTCCACGTTTGCGAGAGAAAACGCACATTTGGAGTGAAGTTGTAAGTTCAAAATGAAAAAGAAAAAAAAGAATGAAAAGTCTGAGAAAAGTACAATTTTTAGTCAATTATGATTTGAGGGTAAAGTTGATAGATCTCCCATTAAACTGATAAATTTAAGTCCTGAATCCATTTAAAATTCCATTATTATAATAATAATTATTATTATTATTATTATTACAATTATTATTATTATTAATAATAATAATAATAATAATAATAATAATAATAATAATTGTATTATTATTGGGCCATTTGTCAATATCAAAGAGACCCAAAGCTTTCCTTTAACTCGATCCCAGGCAGGAACGACATTTCAAACGTGACAACATAGCTCAGCGTTACAACACAACCTTTTGAAACTCCTACATCATCAGTTAAGATTAAAAAGCAGATAAGGAAGCAAACTTTTTTCCTCCTGTTTCCTTCTCAGCGCGTTTAATCACGACCTATTTTCATGCTAACAACGTAAAGCTCCTCTATAAACACTTTGCCGTGGCCGCTCGGTCCAATTAATGTCCGGAAGTGTTCGGCTTTATGCTCGTTAAGCACTCAGGAAGCTGTTGCCCAATGAGCGCATGTTGATCCACACATCATAAATTATGACCATTAGCCGGGGCAAAAAATTTTGGGCCCTGTCGGGGTTTGAAAGTGTGGTTCTAAATGCGGTGACGTGGACGGATTGATGACTTTATGAAGTTTGACGCGCGCCATCTCTGCTCTTAAAAACACTGCACGGCTAAACAATGGAGTCTGCTTTCCTCCTCTTATTCTGAACAAAGATTAAACCGAATGGCGTCCATTAAAGGGCAATTTCTGTCTTTGTTTTAGGCAGAGCCGGGGAAGCAGCAGGACACGATCCACTGCGCAAGCAATGTTTCATAAGAGAGAGAGCGAGAAAAGGCAAACAAAGAGTGCAACAGTCAGGTAGTACTGTTTAAAAATACTTTTCAGTAAATTATATTTCCCAAGCTTGAGAAACAGTAGCAGCAGCAGCAGGCTGAAAAACGCACGAAGCCACTTTGTCACACAGGACAATATTTTAGTCTCAGTACAGACATTAAAAAACCAAGAGAAGGGAAATGCCTTCAGAATGAGCTTTAATAAAACAGCGGCTTTAAGCAAAATAAAATTACTGCCTCTCCTCCTCACACACACCTGCAAACACCTGTGCCCACACACGCCGTACAGTTTAAGATATTGTTGCAAAAAATAAAAATAAACTTTGCATTACACTTCTAGTGCAATCTTGTATTTCTCCCCTCTGTTATTATTTGATACTGCACTCTTTCCTCTAGCTGAGACACCCTCTCATTTTTATTGCTAGGAAAAGAAATTGGCAGATATTGTAGTGAATTTAATTGTCGTGGAACTGAGGGTCATGGTAAGATTTTTTTTTTGCATCATTCAACTTGTATGTTCACGGTATGAGGATATATTTGGAGAAACGCTACACACAAATGCTTTCCACACCGTTATGTCACGTTCGCTGATCTAAAATGCAAAATGCTATTGAAACTTATTTGGTAGTAGATGAATGGATTAGAAGTATGTGTGCATGACGTGGAGAATTTTGCTTTAAATACCTGGTTCTGATTCCTTTTTGTGTGTTAATTTTGTTTTTATTATTAATCATTGTTCATTAAAATTACTATTTTAAACTATTTGATGTTAGCTCAGAAACCCTGGTTTTATGTATTGATTCTGCTTAGCATTTTTGTATGTCACTTCCCATATGCTGGTTTTAATATTTCCAAATAATAATTATTGACTTAATTTATAAATAAGACCTTAGGTCGTTTAAACTAAAACCACATAAAAAGAATCAATAAAACTACTAAAATTATTGAAAAAACTACAAAATTAATAGAAAAAATAAAGAAAATGAAGTCATCATGTAACAAAAAATCAGTACCACGAATTCAAAGCAAAATTGTCCATAATAGCATAATCCAGAAAGGCTTCAAAGCCACCTATCTATATATAGTACTAAATATGTTCCAGCATGATGTTGTCATTGGTTATGTCACAGAGGAAAGTCTCACAAGAAGCATCGTTTGATTTTTCAACATTGAAATAGAGCTCATTAAAAAATAAAGCATATTTTTCATTTTGGCAAGTGAGAACATCAGTTTACACTGTGGGACACACTTCTTTTCTCGAAGCCTGACTGAGCAGCTACATGTATGCAGCGGTCTATTAGCTGGTTCAGCTGACATCCGCAATAACCCTCCGCCGAAAACCAGCAGCCGTAAACAACAACCCTCAAAAACCCGCCCACGCATGCATCTACCTCTAGTCACTAGGGGGCACTGTTTGGACCTTTTTTTTCTCTTTTTATGTCCACATATTTTTACATTGCATATTCAAATGTGCTTATTTGTAAGCTAATGATAGCCCGAGCGCCACGATGCTCATGAATATTACTTTGTGTCCAAACATGTGACAAAAATAAAAATTAAATAATGAACAAGCAGGAAACAATCAGAAGAGCTTAGAAGGCCCTGTGAGTGATGAGAAAGTTAAGTATCAGGAAGCTGTTTATCACAACAGAGCGGGTATTGCACTTGTAAAATGATGGTTTACGGAACACAAAGGCCTGGCTGGGTTCTTACGCACACGCAGGTGCCCACACCAGGGAGGAGTATCACGATGAGCGCTCCGGGCATGTGGAGGTCAGGTCAACTACACACAGAATGGACACATGCAACTTCTGTGATCTGACATTCTCTCTTGTTATACACCGTTTCAGTTCGGTAGCAACAACAACACCGACATCGGAGATAACCAAATTAAGAAGAAGAGCGCAGTCCTACCTGGACGATTGTTTTTCAGGTGCTCAAGAGTAGCTCAGGGGTCAGGGTGGCGAGTGGGGCTTCAGTTGCACAGCGCGCATCTTCTGCTTGTCGATAAGGAGCTCAGTCTGCCGGGAAAGTATTTCCTTGAAAGCTTGCTTGCGCTTTTTGCTTTTTTCCCAGTCGCGGTTTTATTGCCTCCGGGTGGAAAGCCGAGGGGGGTGGCGAAAGAGGGGGAGAGATCAACGCCGGCTGCGGCTTGGTAGAGGCGGCGACTGTCCTAAAGACCCCCCCCCCCCCCTCCAGCCAGGAAGTCGGGCGGATCGGCTGGGTTTGAAACCCGCAGCCGAACCCCGAAAGCGGCTGGGCAGCGATTTTTTCCACACTGAACGGATGAAATAGAGACATTTCTGTTCTCCTTGCTTTTAGTCGACCGCTGATACAAGGGAAGGGAGCAGAGAATAGACAACAGCATAAAGTTCATGTTCATAGAGCCTGGGCCACGTGGCTCGCTCCAGCCAATCGGATCCAGGGCTCAGTCGTAAACTTTTATTACTCAGCTGTAAATTTCTTCCTTTTAACAACCAGGAATGTTTTCATCCATCTTTTACTTCCCCCTCTCTGTTTTTTACGATAGGACAAAACAAAAAACTACCGAACAAAACAAGTTCTGCCGATACCACAAAATAAGTCATATTTTGAAAAATATGACTAGCTGATAAGGTTTCCTGACACACCCAAGCACACAAGACAACTGAATAAACTTGTATGGGATAAACAATAAACATGGCAACGATTGTAAAAGAAGCAGAGAGATTTTTTTAAACTATTACTAAACTTCAGCTATAAAATTTTTACATCATGGCAGATCTGGCTTGCGTGATAGTCAAGTTCATCTGCTACAACAAATTCAACATCAACAAACTATTCTGGAGACAAAAATTGCCAAAACTAAGTATTTACGGAGTGGATTGGGTGACGCAAAAACAAAGGAACAAACAAAACAATACAAAGAAATTATATGAGCCGGCAGATAAGGAGGTTTTAGAAGGACATTAGCTCCAAAACCCAATGTAAAGCTGTTCTCTTGAAAATAAGGAGCAAACCTTCTGCATCAAGAATAAACCAAATCATAAAAGAAAATACAAATAGTTTAAAAAAACTCTTATTGCTCTATTTTTTTCCCAAACACACGTTTAAATACACAGATATTAAACACAAATCCAAGATTAATCATTAAAATTAAACCAATGGAACACGTTAAGTCAGATTCCATCTTCTGAATATATTAATAATAATTGCAAAAAGCATACGTGATTACATCTAAAACCTTATATAAGGAAAGTCATTTCTCTCGAAGGCCCTGGTTTCCCCACTTCGCCGCAGAAATGCAGGCCCGTGTGAGAAGAGCAGGGTCTTTACACCCCAATAAAGTTTACTTTATTGGGGTGTAAACTTTAAAGGTAATGTATCGCTTTAGTTTAAAAAAAACGTATATATTCACGGAAACACAGTGGGACGTACATGGGAGACGTACAGTCCAGCTGTTTTAAAACGCAGTTGGAAGACCGAGAGTTTTTATTTTTTTTTCATGTTCGCATCCAAAAATATATAAAAATAAACCCGTGCAAGTTTAGGGAAAATTACCCTAATGGAGGTTAATGCAACAGATAAATGGTGGATATAAAAAAAAGTGTTGTACGATTTCAGGCTACATAGAATAAGAGGAACAGAGACATCGCATTCAATGTATCCCTCCCTATTTTGAGCTATTCAAAAAAATATAAAAATATGTAGTTTTTCATGGAAGACTAAAATTCTATTTGCGTATTTTATTCAAAAGAGTTATATTTAGGTTGGACTTAACATAAAATAATAAAATACAAACGTAAGAGTATGAATTTAAGAAAGAACTAAAGCTATAAAATAACAATGCATAACTGAGTGATTCTATTTCGACTGCCATTAAACATTGTTTGATACTTAAAAAAAGAAGCTATAAAATGTTTCAAAATAAGAAAAAAACATTATATGTTTTACCATATTCACCAACGATCTGCCTCCGTGTTGCGTGCTTTCACCTTTTTAGGATTCGCATCAACACAGTCTCTTGCATGTCTTCTTAGTTCAAACACTTTCTGCGCGTAGACCAAGCGGAAAGGGATTTGAACGCAAAACACAAGGAGCTTTTAAATGTTTTACATGTCCGAAAGAAAAAAAGTGAACGCAACCTGGCTTAGTACGATTCTGTAGGATTTAATTTAAAAAAACAAATGCACACTATTTTGCTACAGAATTGCAGAAATCAAAATGTTAGAGATTTAGATTTAGCTTTCTACATCTAACATTGTGGAAATCTTAAACATGAGATTTTAATTCTGTTTATGTAATTGACAGGTATACCAAAGAGGAACCGAACAACCAGATGACCAACAAAGACTCGGAGCGGTTTTAAGTATTCCTTCTTCTCAGACTCCCTGATTTCGAGCTGTTTTTTTCTTCGTTGTTTGTTTGTTTTTTGAAAAGCTGCAAATTTAAAACGAAAAAACCCGATTGAGGAAAAGGAGAGCAGCTCTTTGCTTCTGCATTGATTTTAGTACCATGGAGCTTCAATCTGCTCACCTTATATAGTTTCACACCAACACCTTGCACTGTACACAGACATATTTAGCCCCCCCTCCCCTCCCCCCGTCCCCACAATATTTCTTGCTTTTTCCATTACTTCGTCTGATTATTAACACCACAGGTTACATGTTTGTTCATCTCATCCGATGCAGCCATTAGTCTTCTTAAGATTCATTAGGAACAAGTCTTGGAGTCTCCCCGAAGACAGGAAGTTTCTTATTGAGAGGATGAATCAAATACGGCTTGGGATGTTGGGGGGGCACCCATGCTGTGAGAGGGGATTCCAAGCTATTTTCCTTAAAAGCTAAACTGAGACATCTGCAGATGCAAAACTGGTGTGTCTATTATTTTCTTTTAATATTACATGCAGGAAAGTTTTAATTAGGTTGGCCAATAGGCTGGTCGACATCCGCGTGCAAATGTTTGGAGAGAAAATGAGTTTGAAAAAAAATCGAAGCTTTAAGGTGCTTAACCTCTAACATAAATGTTTTTATTATTGTTATTTGTAACAAGACATCAATGGCATGGCAAAACTTTGCATTATACTGATAATAAAAAGTAAATGGGTTCAGTTTTCTATAATTTCTGAAAATGTTTGATTGTAGTGTGTACCAATGCGTGCACGGTGTTAACATGCTTAATCTCTACAGTAAATAAAAACATTCAGATCAAAGAAATTAATATGATCCATCTCGTTTATTTTTGATTTTACATCAACAATGGCGAGGAAGGGAGAAAACACACGATTCCGTCTTTCACAGGAGAAACAACAAGAAAACGAGCATATTGTTATGTTAACATCAATATAGAACAAGACGTACATAAAGATTATATTCAGTGCAAAGAAAGAAAAAAAAATAACAACTACTCTATATTACTAGAACACTAAAACGAAAGTTTTCCCTTTTTTATCTAAAAACTTTTAAAATTCTTGTAATTGTTGCAGGTATCATCACACGCAGTTCATGTGCGTTATAGGCAGTTTTTAGTTGTTGGGGGAAAAAAAATAGCTTGCAATTTGATCAGAGCGACGTCACACAAGTGTGGAATAGAAGAAATGATGCGAGGACAGAGCTCTGATGCTTTAGGTAGTGCTGTGGTACAATCTTCCAAAAAAATAAAAAATAATAAAATAAAATAAAAAATAATAGTTTTTCTCTTGGCTTTGAGCTAACTCGTCTTCCCAAGACTCCAAAAAAATATTTAAAAAAATCCTAAAAGATAAAAAAAACAATTGTCTTCAACAAGTGTTTCATTGTATATCGGGTAAATGCTACACACATAATTTAATAATATAAGGTTGATATCAAACACTTTAAAAATAAAAAACCATATGAAATCTCTATATTCAGAAATCTCTATTGCAATTTTCCCCAGGTTTACATAGGTAGCATCAAAGGATTTTGAACAATTTGCGTTTCCCTGGTGATCTGAGGAAAAAAAAACGACCAAAAAAAAAAAAAACGAAGGATGTCGGAGAAGCTGTGTCTTTGTCTGCGCCATTCACGTAAGAAAAACACAAACAAACAAACAAACAAACAAACAAAAAACAGAGGAAACATGTTTTTTTTTGTACAAATCTAATTAAATATGTATTCTCATTGCCTTGATTTGTTACAGTGATGATGTCTCAACACTCAATATTACCTTACAGGCCAATGTTTCTTTAATAGTTTTCAGTCTGAAATATTGCTGCATCTATTTACAAATGGGACTCATTCTTAATGGTTTAATCTAATCCTGACTTCCCTATTTCTTGACGCAAACCAAATGTAGAGAAATCTAAATTAAATAAAAAATTTAACCTCAGAACTGTTTTAACTGAACATGCGTTTTTGTTTTATTTGCCCCTTCATTTTTTGTGCGTGGATGAGAGTTGAAACATTGAAGGAAATTTCTATTTTGTGTCCATCCACTATCCGAGATGACATTGTTCGGAGCCTGTATGAAAAATACAATTGGAGGCGAAAAAAAGGAGAATCTAGTCTATTTATGACAGCAATATTAGTGGGATTCCTGTTCCCTCTTGACAAAATGGGAAGGGTGATCATAAAGTTGACGCTCTCTGCCTCCTTGTGGCTCTTCGTCTGTTTATGGGACCTCTCCTTTTTTTCTTCTTCTCTCGTTTCCAGCCATATAACCATAAAAAGGACCATAAAAATCACTCCTTGCTTTCTTCTTTCTCTTCCGCTTCTTTCTCCTCTCCCTCATCCCCTTCACCGTCCTCGTTGCCCTCTTCCTCGGCCTCGGCTTCGGCCTCCCCTCTCTGACCCGGAAACTTGTCTTTGTTGTTCTCTTTTTTCCACTTCATCCTCCTGTTCTGAAACCAGATTTTCACCTGACGCTCAGTGAGGCTCAGGGCGTGGGACACCTCGATCCTCCTCTTGCGGGTCAGGTAAGGGTTGAAGAGGAACTCCTTCTCTAGTTCTAGGGTCTGGTAGCGGCTGTAGGTTTGTCTCCCGTTCCTTCTACCTGGGGCTTGGGTGAAATAAAGCCAAAATGTTAGCTTGACGCACCGAATACATTCAAATTAATAAAAGCTTTAAGTCTTAAAACGCAACACTAGTCGGATTGAATCAAGGTTTTCCTGGAAACGTTGGGGGGGAATCGTAATTTACGTAAAAACTAGCAACAACAAGAAAGCAAAAGCTCTCTGTTATGTTCGTTTATTGCAAACAGTGCATTCAAAGAAGTGAGCACCTCCAACTTTTTGCGTGTTCCTATAGAAAAATATATTTAGGGTGAATCAAACACGCAGCATCTTCCCTAATCAGTTAACTTAGCTGCAACATCCCTCTGCATTAATATATTTATTAATTTTAGACAAATCCATGCAACGTCCTGTGCGTGTATATGGAAAGATCTCACCCGCCAATACAGATTTTCACACGCACACTCAAACTTTGATTTAACAAAAAAGAAAAATGACACACGGGATGCTCGGCTAATGAACGATATGTGCATGAGGTTTGTGTGACTGTAGAATCGCAGCAGCCTGATATCCTGTCCAGAATGCCCCAAGCTGGAATCACGCTGCCCACAAAGCCCTCTCGATTATGACCAGTGTGAGCCTGAGCCATAGTGGGTCTCTGGGTCAAATTACCAGCGAATGCTAAACACGCGTAATAACATTGTCAGCCTTAATCCTCGAGGTGCGCGTGTTCAATCGCCCAATCATCAACCCCCTATAGATAGTGTGTGTGTGTGTGTGTGTGTGTGTGTGTGTGTGTGTGTGTGTGTGTGTGTGTGTGTGTGTGTGAGAAAAAAGACCAAACCGAACTATAATTGGGCTTCAAAGAGAGAATGCTTGTTACGAGTTTGGATGTGTAATATTCAGCGTTTTGAGAGCAGCCCTGTATAGACATGTGCTGCAGAGGAACAGCTGCCTGCAGCTCAGGTTGTATTTGCCCCATCATGTTCCCTCACTTTTTATTACACTATTAAAAAACATACTGGAAGAGCCTATAGTCATTTCACGCGCGTGCACATAACACAAACATGCACACTAACAGAGCAAGACTGAGTAATAACAACAATAATAATAATAATAATAATAATAATAATAATAATAATAATAATAATAGTAATGGTAATAAAAGAATAGCCGTGTGACTCTGACCGTGAGGTCTCATCCAAGGAAACATGAGACTAGAGGCGTTTTGATTTAGGTGGCCTTGTCCTTCTCCGGGGTTAGTGCTGCTCGTCGATTTACTGTCCGGGTATTGCGCTAGGCTCGCGTCTTGCTGGGCACCGTACAGCGTTTGCCGCGGAAGGGCTTCGTATCCATAAAATTTCGTGGCGTCACCGTGGCACGCCAGAGCGCACGGGTTCTGCTGGTATCCCGGATTGGAGATGCCGGTGGTGCCGTGGTGGAAAAAGTCCTGAACATGATGAGACGGGTGCTGGAAGCCCGGCGCGGTAGCACCGGGTCCGTAAACCAGCGTGTGGCTGCGGGCGACGCTCTGTGGGAACCGGCAGTCGTAGTAAGTTGGCTCCAGTGACTCGCTGCCTTTGTATTTAGAAAAAAGAGGGTTAACAAAATAGGAGCTCATGTTCGGCTAAGCATCAAGCAGATTCGGTCTCTCGCTCTCCCTTTCTCTCTCTCTCTGTTGCAAGCTGAAGAATCTCCAGCAGGGTTGATGGCAGCCTTTTGTTTGGGGTCCTAACTCTCGCACACAACGCGCACACACAGACAGACAAACCGGAACTGGGAGAAACGCTGCCCCTTTGGACAAACTACGGCAGCTCACTCTCTCCGAGCCGTTCTTCTGGTCGGATTTCTGGCGTCGTGAGCGTCTCCTTCCTCTTCTTCTTTTTCTTCTTCTTCCTCTACGGGTTCTGCACACTCAAACCCGACTCATGGCACACACTTGGATGTGTTAAAGCTGGCGGCACAGTCGCAGGCACTCTGCTCTTTTCATTCTTTTTCCTTTTTTTCCAAGCTTCCCCCCCAACCGCCCCCACCTCTCCTCTTCCATAACCCCCCACCCCTTCATCTTTCCGTGACCGGTCAGACGTGGGTCCTACGTACATCCACCTTGAAAGGAGCTTCACTAATCATAACCCAACAATCTAATAGGCTGTAAATAAGATCAACGTTGTGTTTCAAACAGCGGAGCTTTGTTACAAAGTAGGCGTTTTTGAGGCTTCAAGACCTCCACTTCCAACAAATATAAAGGCTGAGAAATGTTTAGGATTGTCTACTGAGAATTGGCTCTTTTAAACCAGATAGTGGTTTTGCTCTTCTTTTGTTAGTTTAACGTTAATCGTCACTGGTGTTTCATTAACAGCTAAAATAACCATATTAATATGCAACGCTGAAACACTTCTAAAAACATTGGGAAAAGCTGCATGTGAAATGCATACCAAACACAACTTATAAATACTGTAGATTAGCCGCTACCTGGCCGCGTAAAAGAAAAGAAAAACAACGAGGAAAAGCAGTAAATTGTATTTTTTGGGTTTGCCGTGTATATAGAGGCAAACGTGCATTGTTTCAAGCTCTGTACACCTTAATATGACCTCGCAGTCCAAATGTGCCACACTCGTTAGAGTGGAGTCACTGATGTTTTATACACATCATCGTTAAATGTGAAAGGAGCACTGGCCGAGTTTATAGACCTTTTACACTCTATAAATATGCAGATTGCCAATTTCTTCCTCAAGACCCTGTAATGCAGGAGCACACATCACAAGTAAGTGGGCCTTGTAGAGATTCAGCTGCAAGTGTGACAATTTTATTAGCATTTTATAAAGCTTATTTACGAATGTTCTTTTTTGTAGTTTTCATTATGATATTATTATTATCATTATTATTATTATTATCATTATCATTATGTGTAGTTTTTATGTTTTTTGTCTTTATTGTGGTTAAATTGACGATTTAACCGCCTACAAAATGTCTTGTACAAATAAATATAAATATCAACTTTTTGTATTTATTTTTTTAAATAAAATATGGTGTCTGCTTCTTTATTTCCGTGTTTGTTTGTTTTGTTTTTGTTTTTTATTAAAGTACAGATCCCATTTGGTAAAAAAAAAAAGAAGAAAACACATGCAAAAAAAAACCAACTAGCGGAATTTTGTTTTATACTGTTATTTGAAGTAGGCTAACATGTTAAAAATGGAAAACGTGTTGTTCCATTATGAGTCTTTGCTGAAACTTAAAAAAAATACACATAGACCGTACACACATAATTCAAACCTCTTAATCCGCTACATATCTATATATAGTAGCAAAATGCCCTGCTTGTGGACACGTCCTGCTCATTCAACTGATGGCCAATTACAGCAAATGTGGTGTATTACCATATCTGTCACATTGTCATCGATAGGGTTACTTTTCACTCTTCAGCCAAGCCACTGACTTGTAAAGAAACCTGCTCTTGAAAAGACTTGAGACCCTGGTCAAAACGTTGACCAACAGCGTCATCTAGTGTTGAGAATGAGCTCTTAAACCAACCATTTCGACCAATCAGAAACGTCTTGAGATGCGGATGTGAACGCTGTTTTTTCACCCCAAACATAGGACGTTATCTGTCTCTACACGTTAATGAATTAGAGAGCCTATCTGTGACCAACAAATAAAAAATAATGTTTTCTTTTATGTTATTTTAAACTAATGAAGAGGGTTTTTGTTATGGCAACATTGTTTTCCCCCCAAGAGCTATCTTCTGCAGTGCAGCGCTCATATTTGAACACAGTTATTGACTTCTTTCCATATAATTTAGACTAATCGATCACTGTTGTGATGAAGTGTAGGGTGGCTATAGCCTATCAGTGGAAATGAAAAAGTCTGCCCCCTCCTCCTCCTCTAAAAAGTGCTTTGAACGAGTCCAGCAGCAGCACCGTCCATTAAAACCATAAAGTAATTTAGCCCAGACGTCTAGCCAGCGGGTCGAGTTTGCTTTGTTCGTCCGCATTTGAGACAAACAGCCTGAGCTGTAACAGGGGCTGTAAAACTGGCATTTTTGTCCGGCCTGAGCAGCACTGAGCGGAAATGCGCTTGGATCGAGCTTTGAAATTACAGCATCCTGCCTGCATTGTTTGCCACCACAAAAAGGCAATTTAGTCCTACCCCAGGAAACAAATGTGAGACAAGGGAAATTGTCTCACTTGAAAATTTTGGCCGGTTCAAATTCTGTCAGCAGATTTTCTGTCTCTCTGCACGCCTCTAAGCTTGGGCGGGCGTGTATGCAGTTGAAAACCCCTTTGCGGTGTATGTGCGTGTGTGTGTGTATGTGTGTGTGTGTGTGTGTGTGTATGTGTGTGTGTGTGTGTGTGTGTGTGTGCACGTTTGTGCGTGTGTTTAGTACCAAAATGCTAGATTCAAAAATAAAAAGAAACCTGTGTGGAAGGTTTAGGATATAGTAGTCATTTAATTGTATTTTAATTGTGGGAGTATCGTTTAAAATAGGGTTTACATTTTTACTATAATGTGTGTGTGTTTTTTTAATTAGGCATTTTTAAATGTGACATTTGACTCTCATTTGCAAATGTGGCCATGTTGGCTTTGACAGAAGTGCAAAGGATGCTCATGAAAACAACTAAAATAAAAAGAAGTTTAACTTTATCTTTGACGCAGGCCTCCGCCTTAAGGCCTTTGCAAAAACGTCAGTGTGTAAACTTTCAAATCTTTAACCACCCCGACTGTTTTAATTAAAGAAATTGCGTGTCTTGATTACGCACTGCGGTGTTAGAACCCAGACAAATTCCACTGGCGTCAAATCACACAATTAACACAGAAAACGAGCCTTTATGTGATCAAGGTTATATTTGCAAAACTCTACTTAGCTACACTATTCAATTAAAACGTGTCAACTGTGTGGCACAGGCATTAAAGGAAGTAAAGAAAAAGAACAAAACAACCTAATATAGGGATGCACATTTACAGCAACGGCTATCACAAAATACAACACACAGACGCATGGCGCATGCAGATGCTTCTCATTCTGTACAAAATACTATACACCTGCGTCAGAGCGTCAACAAATGAAACAAACGGGAAAAAAACAACAACATTCACATCATAAATTAATGTTTTTTCCACGTGAAATTTAAAAGAATTCAAGTATTCTATTTCTTCGGACAGTTTTTGTTGCATTTAAATGTAGCCTAGACTATTTATATATATATTTATTTGTTTTTTCTATTACAAAGAAATATAAACGTGAATGAATAGTGTTTCCTAAACAAACAAAATCTATATGTATTTTCCTCCCTTTTTTTTAAAGAAAAAAAGTGCACAAAATAATATTAATAATAATAATTTGCAACAAACAGCTTAAGGTTAATGGTACTACAAAGCAAAACAAACAAAAAATAACGACAAACGTGAAATATGATGCAGGACGCGTGTGTGTGGGAGGGGGGGTATGTTTTGGTAAATCTGTGCTGTCCATTTTTATTAGTAATTAATTCATGTATCCCACTGTAGTCCTTCCTACTGTTCCTTGCTGTCGCTCTTGTCTTTGTTCATTTTCTTCATCTTCATTCGCCGGTTTTGAAACCAGATTTTGACCTGTCTCTCGGTCAGATTCAGGACCCTGGCGACCTCGTATCTGCGGTCTCTGGTGAGGTACATGTTGAACAAGAACTCCTTTTCTAGTTCCAGGGTTTGGTACTTTGTGTAAGGACACCGCTTCTTCCTCGTCGAACGGGCGTGTATCCAATTGGCCACAGGGTTATCTGCAAATAATAAAAAAGAAACACGACGTTATGAGGAGGGAACTGCGCACATTTGCAAAACATTAGAAAACCAGTCTCTTTAGAAAGTGCAGTTATAGCAACAACCTTACATTACTTTTTTTTCCCACGTTCAAGCAAAACGGACAATAAATGGTGTACATAAAGCCAAACACGAAGCAATCCTGCGCTGATTTGCTTTCTTGCTCTCTTAACTTGTGAGTAACACTGTCATAAAATACTCTGGCCCCTATTCACTTTATTGGCTCATAAAATGGCCCGTGGTTCAAGCCTTTACAGGTCCGTGGTGAACCTCCTCGAGTTTGTCCCGAAATTCCTCAAGTTGCCTTGCGGATGAGCTTCTTTGTTGTTGGACGGAATTAAGAAACACTAAATTATACATTTGTGCCTGTAAACACATAATCTCGTGATAACTGTGAAGAACTGTGAGAAATAAATAAGTGGGTAAGTAAATCTATTAATCTGTTAGGCCCTGTGGTTAAAAAAAAGAACAACAAAAGAAAACTAGTAAAAAAAAAATCGCCTTTTATTGACACATGTGCCAAAATCTAATCGTAAACATGAACCATGTGTGCATTTCGCTGACTAATAAATGTCAGATTTAGGTGCTTTTTTTATCGAAAAAGTCTAAAATCCATCAGCAGCCTCCATTCAAAGTCAACGTCCTTATCCTGCAGCTTTGGGTCCATGTTTACAATTGCTTTTATAGCACCCCAATATTAGCCTGGTAGCGTTTGTCTTTATAAATTTTAAAGCATCAGGCACCCCCACCCTGTTTTGGCTGCAGCACAGACGCTTCACATCTGAGCCGAATGGAAGAAAAAAATAGAAGAAAAAACTGATGATTATATTCCACAGACATAAAGACAACAATCCTCACTTTGCTGTAAAACAACCGTTCAACTTACTGGGATCCAGCTCAGGCTTCTCTTCCTTGTGCTTCCCGGACGCAAGAAGCTCCGATTCGGGAGAGGGGACCTTCTGCGGCGTCTTGTCTCGCGTGTCAGTGGATGAGCAGTACAGATAATCCGTGTAGGTCCGTGCGCCGGAGGCGAGGCACTCCCCGGCTCTGTGCTCCGGCAAGGCGTTGGGCTTCAGTCCGTAATGCCTGCTGTTTCCTGGGTAGCCGTGGAAAGGCACCGCGCCCGAAATCGGCTCCAGCCACGAGCGCACGTACCTCGAGTCGGTGCCCAAGTGGGGCTGGTGGCTGTACGGATGGTATACCACTGACGACTGCGAGTGTCCGGGCGCCCAGGACGTGGAAAACACGGTCGGTTTGGGTGCGAAGCTGCAGGAGGGATAGTCGGCGAACTCCGGGACTAGGGACGTCGGACGGGGACCCGCTGGGTGCGAACCCGGAACGGAGAAGCGAGCCGCGGCGAGCACATCCTCGTTCTCGTGGTTGATCAGGGAGTCCACATAATAATTACTTATGGGACCCGTGGTCGACATGTCGAAGCCTCCCCAACTCTTTTACATGCATCCGTTTATTATATGGAGTGTATGTGTACTTTTTTTTATCTAGCCATAGAACAATCAAGGCAGGTAATTATTTCTCAAAGCTTCCCCGGCTCCTATTGGCTGACCGGCCGACACGTGATTATATTTACCCCCACAAAAATTGTACAGTGGATCAATGCGCCATTTATACAGGGAAACCAATGCACATGAATGGGAATAAACAAAGTACTCTTTCACTCATTTTTCCCGGACTCATAGAGTGTTTCTTTTTTAGATTTTTTATTTAGGAAAACATTAATGCGCAGTGCGGCTTCTATCTTTACCCAGACCTGCGCACACTGCGTGTTAAAGCAGGGAACTATTTGATGTTGTAATTAATCTTTGTCATGGCTCCACGCTACCTCTATAGATACTGTTACAGCATTACGGCGTTTATTGAATCGTTGGCTCGTTTTATCCTCGGTGAACCAGGATTTGATAAAGCAAAGAGGGTTATAGGTTCTCATAGAATGCTGTTTATTGTTTTACAGGGAGATGTAAAGAGAACGCCTTTACCGCAGCAGTCGCAGCTGCAGCGGACAGAAAGTGGGACCGTGGAAACCCAGGGATAATCAAAAAAAGGATTCAGTTTGTAAGGTTTCTAACGAGGGCCTGCAAACTAAACATTACTGGGGTTTGTGGAGTTTTTCCACAGCTGAGAGACTCACAGCCTTGTAAAAAAAAAAAAAAAGCTTAATATACTCAGGAAAGAGACAGTTCGGGGTTTTTATGCCAGTCGATAAATTTTAATGAGGACCATCTGATTGTTCATAAACGTGTCGTTGATAAGATCCGCGATTCTTGCTAAAAAAAAAAACACGAGCGGCCACCATTGTGTGCATCTAAAACAACAAGAATAAAAATAATACGAACAAATAAATAATTAAAAATCATAAAGTCGAAAATGATATAGAAGAGCGATGGAGAAGTGTTAAAAGATGAGATAACGAGGCTTCCTTAAGAGGAGATAACTTAATAAAAGTTTTTATAAAAAATGGAAAATGTTACTTGTTAAATGCGTCCTGCTGGCTTATACTTCACAAAGCATTACTGGTGTTGCTCGTCTTAAAACCGAGAGGTAGCGATGCACTAGGCAAACAACACAGCACCATAAAATACAGAAAAAAATTAGAAAAATAGTAGTCAGTATCCTGAAAAGGTGAATAAAAAAATAGATTTCTGGAATCTAAATGTTGCACCCATTTGATGATATTGTGTTTTTGCATGTGCTTTTGTATGTAAGATTTAAGGTTGTTGTTTGATTGTTTTTGTGCAAAATGTTTTTCCCCATTTAGTGTGAGCTTAACTGTAAAAAAAGATAAACAAACAACAAGATGAATAGAAAAAGAAAAAATAAGACTTCAACTTTAATAATAATAATAATAATAATGAGTCTCTGCAGGCCTGGAGGGAGTTGCATATGAACATAAATTGAATGGTAATATAGAGTCCATTAGCGTGCCAAGACTATCTTTGATGGTGCCAGTTGTAAATTCCTCACATCTTAAAAATGTGAGTGTCAATAGAAATAAATAAATAAATAAAAACTAGACAAGGAAGAAAGGGTACTAAACCATTAAAATCTCAAATATTATAATATTCCTTTCGATGCATTTGAAATTGATAATAAATGTTTGGTGTTTTTTTCTTTTTTTCCCCGAACAATATATGGAGCTAGTGTCGGGTTTCTTTTGCTTGCTGAGTTCAGATTCAAGCGTGAAATTTAAAAGGCCAGACGCCAGAGCTTAACCTGGATAACGTCAAACGGTGACATGGTGTGACTATTGATGAACGCGGCCGACTGAGCCGAGTTCCACACGAATTTACAACAATAATAATAACAGAATAAGACTCACACTATATATATATATATATATATATATATATATATATATATATATATATATATATATATATATATATATATATATATATATATATATATATATATATATATATATATATACATGCCATGGTATGAATTAGCTAATTTAAGAAGTTGTTACCTGCGTGCTGCGTACCAACCTATTTTAAAACATGTGACACAAAAGCGTACAAGAATCAGAGTCACAGGGCATTTATTAGTTTATGTTACATAGTCAAATAGTTGCACTATATATCCTGTCCTGATAC
>JAVLVB010000890.1:5720712-5735712 GCA_032876305.1 Orestias chungarensis | reverse complement strand
ATATATATATATATATATATATATATATATATATATATATATATATATATATATATATATATATATATATATATATATATATATATATATATATATATATATATATATATATATATATATATATATATATATATATATATATATATATATATATATATATATATATATATATATATATATATATATATATATATAAATGTATGTTAATATATATAAAAATTAGTTACAATATTTGACAGCATAATTCTCTCAATAGTCATTAAATGTGTTCTTCGAGAGCCAGCAGCTACTTCTATGTGAAATAATGCAACCATACGGTGTAAACTCAACCAACCCTTTTGTCTATAGTGTATCAAGTCTGTCTCCAAATTAAAGTGCATTTGTTCTTCGGCTTGGAGGTGGTTGGTATTGGTGGCGCTGTAATTATAGGCTCCGAGGTTAAACCGGCGATCGGGCAGAGCACCGCAATTGTGCGCTGACCCCGCAAGATGAAGCAATGAGACCGCTCTCCCTATTCCCTTTGACTTTATGTCTGAACAGAGTTCACGCAGGCACTCTGCACTCTGCAATCCCCCCGGCCAGTCAACGTCCTTGGAAATCCTGGTGAAAAGCTGGTGAAAAAAAAAAAAGCACCAGAGGAACCCGAGCATGGACCTTGTGTATCTTGCACCTCCCGATTGTTAATTTCTTCTGATTGCACAAACTTGAAATGTCTGGATACAGAGGCTAAACAATCTGCTAAAAAACAAAAAGTTGTGTACGGATGAGTAAAAAAAAGACCCTCTATTAAACCAAGTCAAATGTATGTGTGGTTTCATTTATTATTTCAATAAGAATCATCATATGATGAATGTTTATTTTTCTTTTAAGTTTCTTTACATATATATATATATATATATATATATATATATATATATATATATATATATATCCTTAATTTCTCACATATATGTTGACATTAATCAGTGATTAACAGAGGGACACACTTTTTTATAAAAAAGAGTCCCATAAAACTAAAGGTTCGGAGGGAAAAGGGCAGCTGCGTGTGATTTCAGACTTTTAATTGTACTGCTGAGCCCCATCTTTGTGTCTTTATAGACTTATACAGTTACAAGGCGAAATTAATACGACGCCCCATTGTTTCTGATCACAGGGAACTTCCTAAACAGACTCTTAAATCCTAACCCAATAACACAGACGTTCTATTAAACGCGCCTGAAACACGTGTTGCTTCACAATTTAGTAAAATTCAACTTATCTCTCCATATTATGAATATTATCATTATTTTAATTATTTTTAAAAAATGAAAGGAAGAGCAAAAAAATAATAAGGTCAACGTTTGAGCGCTGAAAATTTGGAGTTGCGTTTGTTGTTAAAAATGTCGCAATGGCATTAACTTGTTTACCACCCCTAGCAAACAAAAGGTTGTCTCACATGATGCATCCTGCATCCAAGTACAAAGAAAGCAGACAGCTGTCCAGACACAGCACTTGAATTTGACCACTAAAATCCTCTCTACCTCCAACCATAAAATTCCGAATGGCTGCAGTAACGCTAAATCCCCTTTGTTCTATAGAAAACCATTAACGCGGAGAATGGGAGGAATTTGGATTTCAACAAACTACGATCTTCTGCAGCTCAAAAACAGAGCAAGGCAGCTTTTTTTTTTTAAGTCTTAAGATTTACTTTTTTCCTCTCTTATATATTTTTTGAAATTACAAACTGATGAACTCAAACTTCTCGATGTTTTAAATCTGAACTGCGGCGCGTTAAGATGCTTAATCCAAATACTACAAGCTTTGGTAAACTCTGAGACGCAACACAGTGAGTTTTTTGCGCCTCTGAATGCACAGCTGCGGATTTACTTATTCATGGGTCTAAAACCATCAAGCCTGAATAAGAAATGTTTGCCTTGTTGCTTCTCGGCATAAAAACATGTCTGGAATATTCTATTTGCCCGACATTGACATGCACATGAACATATTCTCGATAAATACAGAATTTTTAAAAGTATTTTTAGTGGTCACTATTTTTTAAACGTTTCTAATTGTCAGATAATAACAATGCAATCAGTGCTGTTTGTAATATTTATCCATCAAACAACTATGTGTAGATCAGCTATTAAATATTGTGTTTTATTTTTATTTGTGCAGGCAGTGAAAGCACTAAGACAGCCAGACCAAAACAACATTTTCATTTCATTTATCCCTCGTAATATTTCCAGTGATGTGCGTAAGGGCGTCATAACTAAGTAATGCCAGAGCATGAATAAGCAATGCAATAATAAAAATAGAAAAAGTTAGAGACTCCTAATCAAGACAGAAAGAAAAGAAAGAATGGAAACACTTTCATCTGAATACGATGGATAGCTTAAAGTATTAAAATATCAGAGAAACAAGCACTTTTCTTGTTTTTATTTATTTATTATTATTCGTGTCCTAATGTGAACGAATGTGACAATCATTGGACGAAATTGGATTTCCTGGGGTTTGAAAACTGCGCTCAGACCATCAGTCATAGAATAAACTTTCATCATGTGCCTATTATTATTCTTTTGTGGAAGACAAAATTCAGTGAGCAGTAGGACCCTGAAATGTTTTTGATTCTGCTGCACCAAATATGACCAGGGGATGTGGCAGGAGGTTTGCAGGGAGAGCTCTCCTCAGCTTACTTGTGCTTCAATACAGGAAAGAAGCTGCGCTCTGATTTAATAACATCACGAGAGAATTGTTAGGAAACTGGCCCGATGCATTTGCTGTCTGCTTTCTGTCGGGTGTTCCCGTCTTAAATATCGCAGTTAAGTACGGTAACTGCTTCTGAAGGAATTTAAGCTATGTTTCACTACCAAGAACCTTACTTAAAATGGTTAACCTATGTGTCTCCCAGAACATGATAAAAAGGAAAGAACAGGAAAAGAAATGACGCTCTTAAACATCACAAAGTTTTTGGGTTTGTGGTTCTGAATCCCAGGAAAAAGGATCCAACCTTTACACATGCAGTGTTACGCACTCACAAATGATCAAACCCCACCTAGGCGCGCGCAGCCCGGCTGAAGTCATGGCTAAATGTGGGAATCCTTGTGCAATCATATCCCACAATCATGGCCCACAGAGATTTAATTGGATGTAAGTCTGGCTGTTGAATTCAGCTGCAAGTGATGCTAACTGCCTCCGAAGAGGCCTCTCTTTCATGTTCTCTTTACATCGTTTTATTATAATATTTTGACAGTGAGTGCATCACTCCGCGGCGCACGCGGTTGAGACGGTTGCAAACATTATTTGGGGAATGGCGCGCTGCTGTTCTGTTAAGAGTGATCTCCTGAGTGTATTTCACATGCAACCTCACCGACATAAAGCTTTCACAACCATGTGTTGAGTTTTATTTTATTTTTACAATTAGAAGTATTAAATGATTTCACATGACAAAGAGTCACCAGGTGCAAATACTGTTCTCCAGCTCTGATTTTATTTCAAAAGCCCCAGAGTGAATGTTTTTATATTTGACTACATTTTAGACAAAATTGAGCTTTTGGTAAATATTTTCTGCCGTATGAAGGCACTGCAAGAAGACCAGACCAAACACTATTTTTGGGCTAGTTAGTCCACCTATACAACATTTAATTGCCTTGTTTATTCTCCTGAAATTCAGATTTTTTTAATGTATAAGACATTTTTACTTTGGTATTATAAACAAAAGACTGTACATTTAAATAAATATGTATAAGCACATTTTTAAAACTGGAAAATTAATTACCCCATTCGAGAATTTTACACTTTTAATAATCCCACATGTTTGTTACAACTTTATAACAAATCCTAATTTCCCTTAATTTGAATTAATTTTGCTATAACTCATTTTATTTATGCTAGTTATTTCAAATACTCTACATCGTATTATTTGATATTATTACAAAAAAATAAAATCATGATCATTTTAAAGTTAAAGAGTCCTTATATTTATTGATTTTTTTAAACCGAGACAAAATCCGGCCTGACTGGCTTTATCAATGTTATAATGACAATATTTTGGTCTTTGATAGTCGGGCTGGATACAAATGGTTCATGATTTGAGCTAAAAAAGAAGCTCTGTGCTTTAAATGCCTCCGATAAAAATGGCTCCCTTAGTTCACGGCTATTGCTCTCTTTGCAGAATTAGTCTTGGGAATTAGAGCCGAACCTTTACCAATGCGGTAAACTGCACACGAAGGCCTACATGTTGCTCTAATCTAAGATTTTGAATAAAAGCACACTCAAACAGTGGAAATTCCTTTCGAACAGGTGATACGAAACGTGCCTTCATACACAAAGCAGCTTTCTGGAGGTAGCATACACCGCATAATTAGCTGCATGCTCCCCGATTACTTGGCCTTCATTACCTGAAGGTCCAAATGCATAGGACGTTCCTTACCTAAATTAGATTCCAGATTTTAAATAAAAGGCTCAATCTTGCGAATAGATGAAAGTAACTGTCTAAACACACACACAAAAAAACGACTTAATTAAATTAAAATGCGCAATGATTACAATGATAGTGAGAGTCACAGAGAAAAGTTCCAAATAAAGAAACCACAAATTGAATATTAACGGATAGCTGATTAGAAAGTTTGGTTTTGAAAATCTGTTTGGATTCCATTTCCACCAGAGATAACTATGCCGAGAGGAGCAACGCTGATTATAAAATGCATCTTGCGGGCCAGGACTCGTTTTGCTACTAAATAATACATAATAAGATGCTACATTTAAAAAAAAGATATAAACAGAAAAAGGAAACGATCTAATTGAGGACATTCACAACAGTTTTCTTTTTGTCTGCAAGAAGCAAAAACGATATGGATCTGCAGCATCAAGTATCTTACATATCCTCTCTTTATCACATTAACACTGCTTGAAACAAACACGGCCATTCCAACACGTTTGCTCACACTGCTGCTTCTCCCTCTCTCTCTCACTCTCTCTCTCTCTCTCTCTCTCTCTCTCTCTCTCTCTCTCTCTCTCTCTCTCTCTCTCTCTCTCTCTCTCTCTCTCTCTCTCTCTCTCTCTCTCTCTCACACCACACACACACACACACACACACACACACACACACACACACACACACACACACACACACACATGCACAACACTCCCTAAACAGAAACACTTTACCAGGAATAACACTGCTGTGTGTTGCTCTGGCCAGCTTTGTGCCATAAACAGAAGACTCAGCGGCGGGGGACGTAGACCGCAAGCCACACAAGTTCTCTGCGAAGGGCACCGTGGAGCTCACTGACCTTTGGGACGCGGGACTGGCCGCCATAAAAAGATTTAGCCAGTCTCAAAGTCAAAAGTGTTCAAGAGCAGTGAAAGAGAGATTGTAAAAAAAAGACCCTGCAAAACCTTCCTTTAGCTGACTGCTATTTTAAACTTCTCTTTTTAGCCACACATTAGAAACAAACATCGTTTGCCTTACATTTCCTTTAGCATCTTGCATTTTGCAAGAGATAAATGGTAATTAAAGTAGGACAGTTAGTGGTGCGCGTAAAATGTTTCCAGCACAGTCCACAGGATCACATTAAGGGGAAAAAGTCGTAGAAAGATAGGTTCGACTGTTTGTTTTGCTTTTATTAAATACCTCACTATTTAAGTGACAACAATTCAACCAATTTATAAATCATTAATTCCCTGCAAATCTATATATATATACAAAAAACGCGTTTAATAACAATGGGATCCACAATGAAGATGTGCTTCAGCTTGTTGGGATGCCCACGTTTTCCCCCACTCACAACCAAAATGTATTGAGATAAATAAAACAGGGTAACTGTTTCTTTTTCCAGACCTGAAATCCTCTTTTTTACCGAATACTAATCTGTGGCTGTTTGTTACCAATCACCACAGTTGTATAATCTATTTTTCCACCCTTCTCGTCTTCTCTTGGTCGGTAGTCTCGTTTTAAAACATTTCTCAAGTTCAACAGAACAAAGACACAGCTTGCGTTCTCACAGCTTGATTTTTTAGCAAAAATAAGTGAAGCCTTTCTTTCGCCCGATTTAGGATGGTGTGTTTAAAGTGACATGAGGAGACAGCTTAAATTTCATTGTGCATTTCAAATACTTTATTTAAATTCCAACCAATTTAGGTAGGCAAGACACAAACGTCATTATTTCTTGTTGAACAACTTGATTTGTAAAAAAAAAAAAAAAGATTGTAACATCGCTAATTGTTGATTATTAATCTAATTTTATATATTCCAGAATAAACAGTAACCACCCCTCTTACGGGATAATTATTTTACTAAAATCGTTCATCAGTATAGGTTAACAATATGTTGCTATTGCTAAAGGGACTAATTTAGGGTTACTTGCTTTTCTATTTGTACTCGTGTCTTAAAAATCTGAGACATGTGAACGTAAGATTTTCTTTAAGTGAGAATTTGTGAGTTATTTTTATCTAAATCACAAAACCACAAGACATTAATTTTACATAGAACGTTTTACTTAACCTATTTATTTTTATATAGACACAGCTATCCTGGTACAAATATATAACTAAAACCTATCAAGAATGATTTTTTTTAGATTGTCTTGTTGTGTGCAACTCGACACATGCCAGCAAGCATGAATCGAGACATTCCTTTTCGTTTTGTTATAACGTGGATGTCGCAACACTTGTGTGGATTTCACACGTGTTTAATAATTGCCAATTGTGCAACGCAATGACAAATTTATTGAGTTGGTATCTCCGCGGTTTGTAGCAAACACCCAAACCGGAAAGTGTGGTTCACCGTGAACCCACAAACGGCAACAACAGCAGCACAATAAACAATAAAACAATAAAACAAACAAAAAACAATAACAACGACGCGATAAAGAATCTGTAATGGACCGAAACACTTATTATGATGCCTATCATAGAGCAGCCCCATATAAGGAGCAAAAGAAATGTCATACTTGCATTTATAAGGCTATGTGTTGGTGTAATCCAGATAGGAGTTTTTCTACTCAGGGATTTGAAGCAAATGCCTTTTTTTCATAGTTTCACAAAGAGGCAACCTCTGATCGGAACACTGACTGCGAACACGCTTGTCTTGACCGAGACTGTAAGCACCTTAAGAAAGTGTGTGGCTTTACAAGTCACTGCCAGCAGGGAGAGCCTTGTGAATCATATAGCTGCTTATAAAGTAAAACTTTATGCAGTTGGAAAGCATAGTTTTGTCAGTAAAAATACAGCAATATGTAATTATTGCGCGTTTAAATCGCAGGGATGCAGATAAAGGGCACACACAAATAAGGAGCACTGGGGTGTAACTCTATTAACTCGGTTTACAGAGCTCCTGTGTGTTTAGCTGCGACGTTATAGGCTTATATTAAAGCGGTGATGCTGGTCAGGTAAAACATGAGGGTATTTTAAAAGATGACGTAGATGCAGTTTTTATTATATTTGTTACTTGAAAAGTACAAACAACTTGAAAAGTAACAAATAAAAGCACATTTTCAACAAGTAAGAGTTAAAACTAGATGCAACAATATCAACCAAGGCGCCATTTTACATGTTCATTTTTATCGATGATACCTATAACCCACTTTTCTAGTTCTGGAGGCCACAATAAAATTGACCCGACCTGTGTGGGCCCCTATACAGCTTCGGTTTAAAAGCGTGCGGAACACGCCAACAAAAGCCTCAAATTGTCCAGTTAATCTTCAGATCTGCATTTTATAGTAGGTCAGGTTTAATGAAAATCCACTTAGATAACCGGATTTTGGTTGTTTTTTTAAGACAGAATATTCCGTTTGGCAGCGAGAAATAACAGACACATGTACCAACAATAAACGTTTCAATGTTCTGTTTATTGAAGACTTTACGCATATACATTCATATAAGTGTTACTTTAACAAGACAACGTAGCAATCCTTACAAGCGCAAAGGAAGGAATGCGATGAGGTGGGCATCATGAAAGGTATGATCATGGACAACTACTACACAAAAACAGTTGTTTTTTTTATACGCCATGAATGGTAACTGAAGAAAATCTACATTTTTTTTATATAAAACCTGACTGTCGGCCAATACATTCCGCCCAACTGTGTTTAACCCTATAATATATATATATATATATATATATATATATATATATATATATGGAATGCGGTATTGCCGAAGGGCCGTAACATATAAACACTATTAAATAGCGATAAGTGATCCTCAAAAAAGGATGCAAATACTGAGTATTGTTATATTTTCACTTTAAAAAGTTATACACGAGGAGAAGGTAAGGATGGAGAAAACACTGGAAGTACGGTATAGGTGGGACTCCCCGGCCCTGCAACAAAACAATAACAACAATAATAATAATAATAATGATAATAATAATAATAATAATAATAATAATAATAATACATTCTTTGAAAGCGTTTGTCTCAAACACTTTTAATATTGATGGTTTTTGATTTATTTTAAAAAAAGGGTACAAAAAGTCACCTACAGAAAAATTGTCCCGCAGAACATCACTTGTAGCACTTTCACATCAATTACATGCTGCGAGCTTTTTATTTAGCTTACTTATAATATATAACAGATAATAAATTGTTGTCCCCCAAAATCCAATATTGATCTTATATATATATATATATATATATATATATATATATATATATATATATATATATATATATATATATATATATGTATATATATAGACACATCCTTTTTTCTTATTATTATTATGAGCACCAGTACATTTCAAAAACATTTTTTATATCATAACCGACTGTTGGCTGATACATTTCGCCTAACTCATTTTGGCCTTAAAGCGTATATCCTCACTATTATGTTAGGTGACAGCTAGTGGAATATGCTGAACTGGTGCTCAACTTTACTGTTAAATCTTCCAATTTACGCAACTTTTTTTATTATTTTACTTTCACTGACATCAGACTTATTTTTTCTTGTTATTATTAATGCTGTGGTAGCTTAGGACACATAGGACTCAGTGGTTTGTTGTTAAGACAAGTTTTAAGATAAAAAACAGAGAAAGAAACAGATTTTTTTTTTTAAGAAATGGTTAAGAAAACGTTTTGCACGTGACCAATCTCCACTATATGAAGTCTTTCAGCCAAGGCTGCTCTCTCTATGGATTTCGCTGCTGTTTCATTGTTTTGCTTAGTTTTTGTTTTGCAGCTACTGCCATGCAGAGCCCCAGACTCCTGGTGCTTTTGCCCGTGACCGTGAACGTGCACGCTAAGAAAAAAAGGAAAACATGGGAATCAGTCCTCCAAAGCAGAAAATCACAAGATGGGTCGCATAAAACAGTCGAAATTGAAATTATTCATCTTTAGATCTTAACTGAAGATATTATAAAGATACTATAGCACGGATTTATCGCAGTCACACAGTCTGACTTTGTTTTTAATATTTCTACCTTGACTTGTTTTTCTTCAGCCTTAATTCCTCAGGCTAAAAAGGAATTAATAATGTCGTATTGCTTTAGAAAAAATATCTGCTTGTGGGAAAAGGGGGTAAAGCCTACACAGAAGAAAAACACTAATTTTCACAGCTTTTTGTGCCATTACGCGCACGGATACGCATCATATAGGACGCCAAAGATTTTTTTGCTTTTTTTTTTTTAATGAGGGGATGCTTTAGAAAACCAACAGCAAAAAGGAAGTTAGATAGCCCGCAATGTGAAAGATGATGGATAGATGAAGTGCATGCATTGAAATAAGACCTAAGGGAGCGTAGACGGCTTGCCTTTTTTAAGATTTTACTGCTTATCGATTCACCTTTACATATCCTGCATCTCTCTAAAAGTAGGCCAAAGCTTGCTCCCTCAGCATTAGTCTCTTCTTTTTCATCCTGCGGTTCTGGAACCAGATCTTCACTTGTTGGTCACTGAGGTTCAGTCGGTCGGAGAGTTCCCTCCGCCGCTGCCGGGTGATGAACTCGTTCAGCATGAATTCCCCTTCGAGCTCAGCTAGCTGGAGTTTGGAATAGGGTTTGCGCTTCTTTCTGGTCCGAGTGTGCATCGGGTACCAGGGGGCACCTGGAGGAGAGGAGCAGAGGAGAAAGAAGTGGAAGTGGACGAGGAGAAGGAGAAGGAAAAAAGGGGTCAAAGAGCGGATTAGTCTACGGGCTACAAAATCACGGTCATCTTCAAGGTTATGGCAAAGCTACGGGGGCATATGTTGTCTTACAGGGGGACATACTTTTGTTTGAGCAACAAAGTTGAGGTTAAATTGTTTCGGATCGTGTTGCAACATTATACAATGTAAGAGAACTACAATGGTTTGTAACAGCTGTCTTGTGCATATGAAATCGCAAGCTGCACGATTCGGCAAATATCGGAGCTGTTTTTAGCCTCGAGGATTGATTGAATGTCCCCGATTTCTTTCATTTTGTTTGTCTTTTCTTTTATCATTATTTTTGAATGCCCTAGTAAGCTAAAGCAAAACTTTGCGTCCCAGGAAGTTTTATTGTTGCAGTAAACAATCAGTAGAGCGACAATTAAAGCTTATACCTGCAACATTCACCTAAACCTATTTGTGAGTTCCGGGAGTGCATTAAACGTCTTATATCAAGAGAGATGGATGTAAAATCCGTTTACGAGTCATTAAAGATTAAAATGTAGTCTTTTTGACGCACGCAACCGATGTGACTCCTCTTTAAAGCAGTTCAGTAATTTTTGCTTAGAGGGTGAAAGAAACCTGCACCACCGGCTCAACTAAGCTGCAGAAATCTATTTATCTATCTACTTATTATTTTGAGCTAAAAAAATATGGAGACGCCTATATTTCAGATTTTTTTTTTTTTCCTGGGATTCCACTCAGCCAGATGGTGCATGGGTTTTTTAGGGCAACCCCTAGTGGTGTGTGTGCACCACGCATGTTCCCTGCATCATGAAAGCCTGCAAGATGTGCATCAAGATAACAATCCCTCCGTACGGCAAAAGTTGCAATATTCAAAATATACACAGTGTAACAATGTGTAGTTATTTATTTGTTTAAATTTAAAAGGATACTTCTTATTTTATGAACAATTAGCAAAGAGCACCCACCTACGCCTGCGGCAATGTTGCCTGAATGGCTTCCCGGTGACACCAGGGTCTGTGTGTTGCTGGATGGAGGCTTTCCGCCCTCGTTCAGCAGAGAGGAGCTGGAGTCGGACTCCATGGACTGACAGGAGGGTGGGTCCTGCGTGAGCTGCTCCGTCCCGTACTCGTATTTGGAGAAGGAGACGCCGGCCGCGATCCCGGCGTGCATGCTGTGCTCGGATGTGACGGAGGATGTATCCCTCGCCCTGTCCTCCCGTTTGAGGCTGCCGCCGCCGCCGCCGCCGCCGCCGCCGCCACCTGAGCAGGTCTCCCTGCTCCCGTTGCTGTAGTAACACTTGCCCTCATCCGGTCTAGTGATCTCACACGACCGGTTGAAGGGCGGGTTGATGGACACGGCGCTGCTAAAGTAGGACTGAGAGTATCCATTGCACGGCTCCGAAGGGTTCCACGGGAGGGAGCAAACATTGTCCCTTCTCGGGTAGGAGAGAGACGGAAGCCCCGCCAGCTGTCCCCCGGAGGCTCGGAAATTCGGAAAGTAAAACGTGTCTCCCGTGTGGATGTTCACCAGAGGTCCCACAAACCCTGGATTAAGGAGATTATGCTCGCCCATTTCCGCGGGCCCGACCAACAGCTTCTAGTTTATTGCATTCTGACATTTAACATAGTTAAACCTGGAGCAGCGCCTGATTGGTTATCGGGGCACCACGTGGCCAGGTTCAAGTCGCACTCCACACGGAACCACCCACTAGGTCCAGCATCAGACAAAACAAAACATTAACTTCGGCATTACGACTGTTTATAAGCTTTTTAAAAAATTCAATAAATGTTTTATTTAAAAAAAGAATTACAGTCGTGTTAGTGCTCTCTCTCTCTCTCTCTCTTTTTCTCTCTCTCTCTGAACTGCTTTTCCATTCGTACAAGTGGAACTGTCCACGGCCTCGTTTAATATCTTTATATGCTGGCAAAAAAGTTGTTTTTTTTTTTTTTTAATGAAAACTGTTTTTTATTCAGGGAGAGGTTGCGTACGCTACTTCTTGCTTTCTGACAAATTATGGTTGAATTTTGTGTCACATAAAAACCATGATGCCCCCCTTTGATTTACAAGCTTGTTTTAAGAAATAAATAAAAATTATAAGAATAAAGGACGGATCTATATTGTTCCTATCTACAGTAACGGGTCAGCGAATTGAAGCCACTGGCTCAGTAAAATAAAATATATAAAAAAGAAGAGGATATTCTACAAGGTTACTTTAAGAGCGTATATTTCACATCATATTCTCTACAACAGTTCGCATGAGCAACTTTAACAGATACCTCCAATAAAGGTTGTCGGCCAAACTCTGGTGGGATAGTTACACCTCTCGCAATTCTTTTTATATGAATTTTACAAGATATCAGAGGGCACTTAACTGATTCAATCAGCGGAGAGGCCCTTCTGCTTTATATCGCACTAATTAGTTGATTTAGAATGGGGTGCGAAGATAGCAAGCACATATAGAGACAGGCGTAAAAACTGAACCATTTGTTTCAATGCAAATTATAAAAATTGAGGAGAAAAAAATATTATATAAATCTTTATATGAAGGTACTGTTTCGGACGTTTGGAGTGCGTTTGGTTAAGTCTACTTTTATAAATATGTCCTTGTGATCACCTAAAGCAATAATGACTCCTTTGTTTCTCTGTCGGTCTTATGAAACAAATCCAGTAATAAGGTTTTACCAGAACCTTTTTCCCCAATGCAAAATCCATATTATGGTGCAAAGATGTCATAACCTATGACTGTATGGCTCAGTAAGTGTTCATTTCTATTGAGGTGGAAGGAAGAAGAAACTCAGGATGAATTTGTCTGATTGAAATATAATAAAGGAGGATTTTTTTTTTTTTTTTTACAATAAATAATTATTTCTTATCTTAAGCCAAGGTAGCCTGCGCGTTTATTCAGGTTCATGACGCGGTCACGGTGTATTGAACTTGATGTTGAACTCTCATATTCTATCTTAAAGGTAATGCGAGCTACGCTCACAAAATTACACAAACACACTAATTAAAACATCTTCAACAGAACAAGGATACGCAGTTGTAATTCTAATGATATATGTTTGGAAAATGAGTTCAAAATCTCTTCCTGGTGCAGGAAAAAGACATTCTCTAAACAAAAAGAACAATTTTACATAGTACAGAAACACAACATTATAGTAAATAAAAAAACAGAAGCAAATTAATTGATCAGATTATAGTGATGCGTTTGAAAAACGCTCATGGCTACCAGAGAATTGCACATGCGCGCTGCACGACCCTAGTTTCATGCCACACAATTTGCCAATGAGGTGTTATGTGAGAACTCCAACATTCATTTAAACACTTGTTTAGAAACGACCTGCAAGTCAGCCGATATCTGATAGCGATATCTGTCACTTTTGACCATGCAGTCCTCCTCGCTCAACCCGAAAGCGCTGAGCCGCATTCTGGCCCTTAAATAGCAAGACAAATATCAGATGTTTCTTTTTTTTTTGACAGGCCAGACTGCTGAGTGTGGCTCTTCACTGCATCTCATATCACTGCACATTCTTTCATGTAGTTAGTGACTCTTGCAATGTGCGCTTATTCCAACACGACTTAGATGCGCGGCTGTGTCACTCCGAGGCTTTTACGTGTTGTTGGAACGACTATCAGAAGCGAATCAGCGTGATGTGGGGATTGCAACAACACGGGTATATACATGAGAGTAAGGTGTATGCTCATAGTACTCACTTTACCTCGGGGGGGAGAGAGCAGACGGTGCGCTTCGCCTGCTAGCTTCGATTCCTCACCCTTCCGGTCCACATATCCAAACAAATGTGCGTATATTTATATCTGCCATAATTCCATTTTTGAGCCTGATTTGTAACAAAACAATAATAATAAAAAAATAACATCGTGAAAAAAGATAACTGCAAATCGAGCACTGTCAAGGTCACTATCTAGTACGCTGTCTGCTCTATATTGAAATTAGCAGCCTGGAATCCTCCGTGCTTCGCAGACAGGGCAATAGTCTAAACAAAGGCCTTTTCTTCCTCCTTTTCTATCTTTGATTCTCTGTCGACAGGTTTCCCCAGTTATTGCCCCGTGGAAGCTCTGCATAGCACCACTCCTAAAAAAAACCAGCCCACTCGGAATGTAAAGTATGCACACAAATGTTCACAAAAAAAAAAAAAGAATTCCAGTTTATAGTTTTTTTGAATTCCAAACAACAAGCAGAACGTTTTATTTCACATCAATAACCCCAAGATAAAACTATTAAACAAAGCTACTGAAAAACGATCCTGTTTTTAGTAAAATCATGGAAGCATGTGAGTTCAATTTTAAGGTTTCAATCAAAACATATTCTAAATATTGAAAGAAAAAAAGATTGTGTAAAAATAAAGATAATTGTTTACATGTTTTTATTGCTTTGATTAAAAAAAAGTTGAACTTGACCGACAGAGTGAAAACAATCTTTGTATAAAGGCAAGGCGAGTTAACCTTAAAGCAGGAGTAATTAATGCTTAGTATAATGTTGTGCTTTGAAAAATATCCAATTTATGGTGGCGAAATTAAAGTGTTGCGTATGACGTGTCTCTCTCCAGTGCGTACTTGCGTGCGTGCTTACAAGTCTGTACGTGTTGCTCTGTGTGTGTGTGTGTGTGTGTGTGTGTGTGTGTGTAAGTGTTTGAGTGTGTGTGTATAAAGTTCAGACATAATACTTGTAAACACAATAAAAATATACAATATGACATCCTGTATCATTGTGGTAAGATACATATATATATATACATATATATATATATATATATATATATATATATATATATATATATATATATATATATATATATATATATATATATATATATATATATATATATATATATATATATATATATATATATATATATATATATATATATATATATATATATATATATATATATATATATATATATATATATATATA
>JAVLVB010000890.1:5679337-5706111 GCA_032876305.1 Orestias chungarensis | reverse complement strand
TCTCTCTCTCTCTCTCTCTCTCTCTCTCTCTCTCTCTCTCTCTCTCTCTCTCTCTCTCTCTCTCTCTCTCTCTCTCTCTCTCTCTCTCTCTCTCTCTCTCTCTCTCTCTCTCTCTCTCTCTCTCTCTCTCTCTCTCTCTCTCTCTCTCTCTCTATATATATATATATATATATATATATATATATATATATATATATATATATATATATATATATATTTATATGTATATCCCCATGGCTTATCCCCATGGCGTCGTGGGGGTCTGTATTCCATTGACTGACCACTGCAAGACAGACGGACTGTTAGGTCAAATATGCCATATAAACAGATTTGCACCAATAGTGTGGATTTAACAATCAACGTGCAAACCAACCTAGGGCTAAAGTATTTATGAAGCGACAAGAAGGGCTACATAAAAAAAAGGGTTTTACAAAAACATAAACGAACTATACGTAAAACCAAACCAGCACACTTTAGTCAGTTTCAGACGATGGAGGGATATATCTGGACTAGTGCAAAGCAACGTGCACGGTACACCACGCACGGAGAAACTACTAAAGCATGGTTTCGCTTCTAACTTGACTCGTTTAGCAGACAGACTATGCGAGCGGAAGGTTGTGGGCTGACCGCAAAACAAAGTAGCCCGGGCGGAGCCGCAGAAAGGACGGACCCAGTACCGGCTGAAAGGCCAGGGCGGATTTACAAAATGCAGCATAGGCTTTACAAGCCTTTTATTTGCTGCATTTTTTATTTTTATTAACATGTAATCTGTGGAGTAAGCACACAACCAGAGAGTTGTAGCATGATCAATTGTTTTATAAAATGTTTATTTATTATGTCCCATATTAGAAAACATATTTAAAGAATATATTGGAATATATTGAAGTTTTAAGTTAGACGACGTTGCACCCACAAAACTAGCACAAAAACAGACGTTCTTATTAATGTTTTCCTTCTGTAAAATTTAAATATTCATTGGGATTCTATAACGGGACATATTCTACTTCGGATTAGGAAACAGAGATATGATGAAGAACTGGCACCAAACCGCCAGATTGCACTATTAATTAACTTAATCATATTGACTATTATTAGTTATCAGTCAGCTGAACAGGTTTAAATATGTCGCTAGTATTAGATTGACTGAGGTCAGATATCCATTTTTTTTCCTGCTGCAGCCCAGACAACAAAGCACCAAAACAGACTAAATAAATCTATCCGACGTCTACTTGGAAGTCCAAGTTCAAGTTAAGAGAGGCGGACGCTCCATTCGCCCAGATAGAAAAACAAAAGACACACACGCTCATCATTAATCATGTAACTTCTTTTCT
The DNA here is from genome assembly GCA_032876305.1 of Orestias chungarensis. Taxonomy (NCBI): domain Eukaryota; kingdom Metazoa; phylum Chordata; class Actinopteri; order Cyprinodontiformes; family Cyprinodontidae; genus Orestias; species Orestias chungarensis. Next base: position 5,704,780 of record JAVLVB010000890.1, on the reverse strand, counting down.
CAGACAATCAAAACCTTTGCCTTAAAAATGTACGTTTCTGATTGAAGGTCGACTAAAAATAAAAAAAAAAGAAATCATGTGAATGTTCATTTACATAGAGCTTTGGCATTATTAGATTCTTTTTTAGCCGCATAGTTTCCGGGGGGGGGGGAGAAAAGAAAAAATGAAAGAAAGAAAACCCAAAATAGATGGTAATAAATATTACTACGATATTAAAGATATAAACGTGGAGACTAATGTTCCAAGCGTTTGTTTTTGTTTAGAATGGAAAACTTTGTCTAAATTATGTTTGGTAGGTTATTGATTCAGAATATATGTGCAAAAAAAAAGCCAAAATATCGTCATATTGAGGCTTTTGTTGCAAGATGAGGGTTAATGCTTTTGAAATGATTCACGTAGAAGTAAAGGCTAAATGAATTTAAAAAATGTGTCCAAAATCCTGACAGGTTTCAGAAACACGCGCTATCACAGGAATTGCAACACATCCCTAAATTAGCTACTAAACTTGGTCATGTAAGGCAGCATATGTGTGCAAGTTTCAAAAAAGCACATTAAAATGGGGATTTCCTGAACAGTGAGAACTGAGGATAAGAAACATGAACTGACGTGCAGCCAATCCTCACCCCTACCTCTAACCAATCATTTCCTTGTTCATTTAAATTGAATAAATAACCAAGTGTAACTCTTTGTTTCTAAAATTGCCCTATAATATGAGTACTTCTACTCTCCTTTACACTTTTTTCAAAGGTCCCCTTTATTGTTTCTTATTTCTGACAGAAAATAAAAAATTAGACAAAAAAAGTAGTTTTTATTTTGGTATATCATTAGTGGAAACGCTTGCACATTTTTACCCCTATAATAAGGAAATAAACCATGAAATACAACTAAATGCGTTTCTATGCATGTCCATCTTTAGAGCAACATATTCCATAAAAAAGATGGAATCAAAATACTGGAAATTTACTGGGAGCAATTAGAAGAAAAAAAAAACTGGCAACTTCCTTATAGAAATTCGGCAATGAGCCTAAAATCACCACCAAGCCTGGGTTTGGAAAAGACTAGAACGTGTCAACACCTGCTTGCAACTGAGATGGAGAAAACTTTCCCATCTGAAAAAAAAAAGCGCGGAATCAACACAGACGAAACCCCCGAAGAAAACCGAGGCTCCACGTTTTGCTGCAGTGTTTGTGAACCTCTTCGTGAGACAAATACGCAGCGGCGACGCTGCTTGAGTTTGCGCCTTCTTTCCACACAAAGAGCTCGAGATTCATCAAAAATGTAAAACTAAAGTCAGAGCGTATGCATTGTCCCCCTTTAACGTGTGAAGTATAGTGACTGGACGTGGAGACTTTTTGCTGCAACATTTGGCTTAAACAGGATTTTGAACAGTGGAATACAAATATTTATCCGAATCTTAGAGTTTTTTAAGCATATTGCTTTTTTAGAAAGCCAAGTTCAGGAAAACAGCGAACAGACAGTGGTGGAATAAGTGCCTATTTGGAGCTTTTAATGTTCTGACTATAGTGAAGAGATTACACTGGCAGCGAATACAAAAGTTATTGTTTTTAATTTATGTTTTCTTCTTTACTCGGAATTACCTCATGCAAGTAATGAATATGAGCTCATACTATGTGCGGAGTTGAAAAAGAGGCCAAAATATATAAACAGCTTTATCATGTTGAGAGGGAAATATGCCAGGAAATCGTCATATTCTCACAGAATTAAATCTGCGAAATAATAAATACTATTTGAAATGGCGGCTTTTCGTTACATAAGTATTTTTGAATTAATAATATAGAGACAATGTCTTAGCCAGTGTTGAGCTATTTTGTTATTTTCACTTATTTAAGGATCAAACACAATTTTTGCTCCTCAGTAACATGTTTCATGTAATGTTGCTAGCACTCACAAGGGAAACTGCAACGAGCAACTGCTTTCGCATAGTACGTTTAGCTTTTGTTGGGGTCTCTGGTGGAGCAGGTTCTCAAAGGAGGTTCTTCAAATAACACATTTTCATATCAAATCAAATATTTTTCGTCTACGCACTGCTGTGCCTTCCCCAACAGGATGAGATCCACACATCAGTGAGGAAAACTAGCAAAAATCAATGTTCCAATGCAACGACTGTAAAAAAGAACAAGGCGAAGTTCAAGTTCAAAGTCCCTGGACTGAAGACAGAACTGGGTGTAATCACGGAAAAGATGCCAGTCAGTCATATTTTACATCCCAATTGTTAAAAAATGTGAAATTTGTACAAGAAACCTACTTAATCCTAATGAAAAGCAAAACCCTACAGAAATAGAAACTATTTCATAGAATTCAATACAAACGAAATAAACAGGTGATTTGCAGTTCATCAAAAATTCATTTCTGAATCAGCTTAAAAGTCATCGCACATTTAAAACGTTTGCTGTTGGGGGATAGTATTAAAATCGCCATTGATGATTGTATTGCTTTTTAGTTGTTGTTTTTTTTTAACAAAATGGCAAAAATAAACAAAAAAAAAACCCCGTTAGATTCAAATAGAAGAACACGCACACACCTCTCATTAACCTAAAACCTGCAAATGTATCTGAAAACATGTTCTTTACTTCGTTTACAATAATTACCGAAATTAGATTAAAGGACGATCCAAATGAAACACATCGGCTTTGAAAAGACAATAAATTCAAACACCTGGGTTATGATATGAGCAAATCCGCATGTCAGAACCGAAATTATTATTTTTATTCTACGTTTAATTGACGAATGAACGATCCAGTTAGCAGTAAAATATTCCGCATCACTAAAATATTAAACGCGTGGGAGGTTTTATGAAGGTCTGTTCGAGGCTCAAGCTAGAAAAATGCGACTTCACATATGGCCCCTCACATTTCTCACCTGTTGACCGACGCGACAAACAAAAAAAAAAAAAAACGAAATAAAAATATCGGTCGTATGTGCATCTGTGCGCAAAATAACAGAAATAATCGGTGGAATCCGTTATGTTTTCAAAGATTTTTTGTGTGTTGATCCACACAAGAATCTTATAAATGATTATAAAATGAAATTGAGAGAGCATATTTACAGAACATAAAAGAGAAAAAAATAAAATAAAAATACTGAGAGCAATTCAAATGATTCCCTTTTTGTTTGCTTGTTTTTAAGAGGCTTCTTGGTGTAAACGAGGCGTCGTTACTAACGAAAGAAAAGTTTGGTTTTATCCACTTTAAAGTTGATTATGGAGCTTCTTTTCAAAGCTTAATGCAGATTCGAGCATTGAAATGTTAAAAGAATTGTTTAGCGTGAAGATTTTAAATAAACGGAAGTTACTTAAAAATGTAAATAAAAGGCTCCACCAAATTATCTTATCTTCCAAAATAAATCTTGGTGGTCCACATTATAAAGAGGAAAAAGCCCTGCAGGCGTAACTTCTATGTGTAAATGATTTTCTACACCTTGCTTTGATTTTTGTGGAGTTCTGGGGAAAAAATTCCCAGTGAAAGAAAGTTCAGGATTTTTCTTAAAGTCAGGTTTAAGAAAAAGAAAACATTTAGTTATGGAAAAAAAAAATATTGTGGCTTTAGTTCCGCAAACCTTATTTTCTTCTTCAAAGACATTAAGGGGTTAGTTCCACACCTCTTCATCCAAACTTTCCATATAAAATGCAGTTAAATTGCTTACATTAACATGTCGAGCAGGGAAAACAAACGGAATGCCCAATTTTAAGACAAAGCAGGATTGGATCCATAGGTTTCCAAATGAGCATGAGAGATTTTCTATTCATTATACGAACCACTAAGATTCACATGTTTGCAGTGTACGCGAGTTAAAGGGAAAGTAACTTAGCTGAAAGACCTGGTTAAGAAAAGGTATTTGTTACTGACAGAGAATTTTATCATGCCTTAACTTATGTTTGTGTTGTTATGCATTTTTGAACAAATGTCTTGTTTAGTGACTTTTTTAAACATTTGAAAAGGTGATGAAAACAAGACTTAAAACCAGGAAAATGTACATATTTTTACACGTTTTTTTATTAAATTAAAGGCTAGAATACAACTGACCGTAAAGCTGAAAAGTCAATTAAGACATGCAAATACAAGACAGCCTCCCAGAAATAACAATGACATCAATATTTTACAGAACTGATTCGTTGCAATATGTTTGATTTTATTATCTTCATTTGGAAAATAAAACGATTCAAACAATGTTTTGAAAAAAATACAAGTCAAACAATTAATATCATTAATTAAAGATATGGTAACTTTGGAAGAGTTACAAAGATTCCTAGAGCTATTAGTCATGCATTAACACCCAGCCTTCCTTAATGTGTGGCCAAATAGTTAATCAGTTAATCCATTGAAAGACAAATGAATTCCAACGCAAAAATAAAAATAAAAAACGTTCTTGTTTTTTTCTGTTTTTTGTTAATATCACTGCGGCATGGTGAAGAACATTATTCTGATCCTTTGTATGCACTGTAATGTAAAGAATTGACAATAAAGCTGACTCTGACTAGTCAGATGAGAGGAAAAATAAAGTTTTTGGCCTGTAATCAAATTTTATGAATTGCAGAAATCTAACACCTTAAAGACATCAAATAAAAGAAATTGTAATAATAGCAGCATCATGCTGTGGGGAAGTGTTCCTTTAGTTTCAAATAGCTACTAGTTAGAGTAGATGAAAAGATGGGACCCAAATACGAGGGAATCTTGACAAGAAAACTTGTCAGCGGAAGAACATTTCTTGAAATCAGTATTATGTGTCACCTTCCAATATGACACCAAACTGCAACGACATATTATACAAAAATTACCAATGTAACTGTAATGGGAGTAAATGGGAGTAATGAGGTGACTAAATGCTAATGTAGTCGAGTCGACTTCTTATTCATGGGAAAAACCGAAACCATGGATCCTTTACTAACTACTTAACAGTTAAATAAAATAAGATTAAATGTGTGGTTCTGTAAAATATTCGAAAAGTTCAGCAGGGATTAATACTTTTTAATGGTAATAAAGCACACTTATATCTTCTTTTCCATTGTAATTATGTGTTAGTCCTGAATTGTTTAAAATCAGAGGTTAATGTTCTGAAATAAGTCTTGCCCTAACCCTGTTTTATTTAATCTGTATTTAAACTTTAGTTTAAGGTTAAACAGATATAAAATCTGTTTTGTTAATTCCTGAACATTGACAGAAAAACACATTTTCATAGAGGCTGTATAATAAGAAGGTGTAATAAGGCCTGCATTTCCAAAGTCTTACCTGTTGTTGTTTTTTTTATTTGTTGTTTTTTTTGTTCAGTTCAATTTTGGTATATTTTAAAGTGATGCTATACAAATAAGTGAAATCAGTCATCTTGAAATTAAATTACATAAAGTCCATCCAGCAAACCATTATCTAAACCAGCTTATCCTTTCAGGTTTTCTGTTACGTATCTCCAGGAGCCATTGGATGAGAGGCAGGCTACATACGGCCAAGTCCAGCGGCAACATTGGGACACAAAGATAAAACAACCTTGCACATAACATCACATCACAAATAAACAGTTTATTTTCCCGAGGCATCTGCAAACATTTGCTCTTAACTTCATACAGATTTTTTTGTAATTAGTAGAGAAAGAAATGTGTCACACACAGTAAAGATTTTAAAATTGAAATATATATCATTTGGTTGTTTTAAATCTTTTGTTCATATTCTGGTTTAAATTTTGTCCTATACTGAGATTGTAAATCTGTTTGATGCATGGCTGCTGGAAACATGGACTAGCCATGGAAGTAGAGGCAGATATAGACAATGGATATTTGTATGGATGGATGTTTGAATCAATGTTAAAAGAAAGTTAGTATTCAGATGAAAACAAGGTTAAAGCGAATGAGCATGTAGATGGCAACAGCATAAAATATGCTGCAGAACAGTTTACTTCTATTTTACCTGTAAAACAAATACATGATACCACATTGTTCTGCTCTTTTTGCCTCGCATTGTAGTCTTTACTGTGATTTTCATTCCTTCACCTGAATCATATTAAGTTTACAAATGTTTTGTCGGCCCTGTTTTTGCATTTATAAACATCAGTTTAACTAGAAGTAAAAACGAAGTGAAACATGCATCTCCCAATGCTATAAGTTCTAATACTAATACTACTACTAATAATAATAATAATAGTGTTTTTTACATAGAGGATTTTACATTAAACTTATAATTACTAGCAACATCCGGTCAATTTTGAATGGGGATAAATCGCCTTAAAACAGTGTTTGTACCTGACGAAACTAATGATAATATTTAAAGGATCTAGCAAAACTCTGTTTAAAAGTTTGTCTTCAGCAAATCAGTCAGAATAATGAAAGATATACAAACACACAGACTCACATATGATTTAGCTTTTTTGTTGTTTGTTTTCTTTGTTTTTAATTATATAAGATTTTCCATTGGGCATTTACCTGAAATTACACGTCAGCACAACACAATTATTGCTGACCCTTGGAGGAAACATGTTTGAATATTATTACCATGTACAGCTGCAGCAATAAAACAGCTTATGTTGTGTATTTAGAAAGCCTAAGCAGCTTTGCTCTATTACGGGAAAAAAACACACTACAGAAAAAAGTAAATCAAACTAATTTGGGGATCTGATATCAAAATAAATTGTAATATTATGCAATAGTGTCACAATAAAGTTTTACTTAGTCTTCAACAACAATGGTAAAAACACGTAAAATCCCCATTCAGCCGAAGGCTAGAACTGTAGAGTTCAATTATCACTTGATTTTGGCACCCTGAAGTCCCACTGAAATCTTATCATGACCAATTTATTGAAAATTATGATGCATTCAAATATGTAAACCATAGTCTCAAGCCCTCTTCCCAACTTTTAAATCATTATTAAAAACACAAAATTATCGCAAACAAAGTTCAGGAACCCATATAAACCTAAAAACAATCGAAGGGTTTCAATTTCACTTTAGGCTTATCATCCATTCACAAAGTCCAAAACTAAATTCATATCTTACTTAAAATAGACCATGTTAAACAGAAACACGTGAGCGTCAGGAAACATAGAGGGAAACTGAGCCGATATTTGGCAAACAAACATCTTTTCCAGTCCACCCCTATTTTTTTTTTTTTTTTTTTTTTTGCTGTGTCGTCAGAGCTGTAAAGCCTTCTGCCTTCAAGTTATAGATGTTGTAAATGGGAACACACTTACAGTCGGTTGTCATGGTCACCCAGGGCTGCTTGGGTTTCTTTTTGTCACACCGGCACCCAGCTCTGTGGACGGCAGTATATGTCCGTTCAGACCAGTTAGAAAGATCTTGACGGCTCATCAAACCCGGAGCAATGAGATTTTGTGCGAATGGTGCACAGAAAGAATGACATTCTCTGCCATTTCATACGTTTAGTTTTAATAACACATCTCTGCAGTCATTTCATTTTAATTAAGTCACTTTTAGATGGACAGACACAAACATAGTGTTTCATCTTAAAACATTGTAATGAAATAGTGTTCTTTTTTTATTTAAAGCTGGTTTCCCATTTGCTAGCAATTAATTGTCATGGTCCAATGCACAAAGACTATTCCTCCCAGAAGATTTCATTCTTGCACTGCTATATTCTCATTTTCTTTTGACACCAAGTATAAAGGGAGAGACTTGGCAAACGTTTTTGTTCAAGCATGGTTTGGCACCGTGTTAGTTTAGCTTTGAAGTACAGTTGGCTGCAATACTTCTCCAATTTTTTCAAATGACAATTTCAAGCTCAGTGGTTTGTCACAGTTTTACATTCCTTTTTTGAGTTACAGGGTGCTTTCTCCCTGTTTCTGGTGAGATTGGATTTAATTATACACAGCTCCTTTCAAAACACTTTGGAAGTACAAAGCATTTAGTTTGTTGGTATGCAAAGTAATACACACATAAGAAAGAGTAAAATATGACATAGAAATAGTCCAGTTATGGGTAAAATGGCTGAATTGCAACAATGAAATTGGACTAGAAGATTGGGTTCAGCTACCAGAAAGGTAAACTCAAAATAAAAAACTCTACGATTTTCTATCCAACCATGTAAGGTGGATCTTGTAGCATTTTTATATTGCTTGGCGCAAGTCCAAGCAGCATCTGCAGGGTACCAAGGATTTTATTAGTTACTGGAAATCTAGGTCCCAGAGTTTAAAAAAATGGAAAGGAATCTGAGTGTCCAGTTAACATGAGGGATAAGTAAGCTTTGGCTTTGGCTGCATGCTTTGCTCTGTGTAATTACTGCTATGTGGACCATTTATTTTGAGTGTTCTCTTTTATTCCTACAGCTACTTGTCTACTTTCTTTCTTTTTATATTTTATTTAATTTAATTTATTTTTTTGCTTTGTTGTTTGCGGATTTTTTCTTTGTCCAGCTGGACTTGCCACCTGATTTGACTAGTCACTGATTCCTTATTCCTCTTACGTTTTTCATTCCAAAGCAATTCAATAAAAAAATAAATAATAATAATTCCAAGGTCAAATTACAATTCTTTACATTAGTTTTATCTGGACTACTCTTCACTGGTCATAGGTTTGTTGTATCAGTCATAGCACACATATATACATAATTAATCTTTTACCCTGCAAACCTTAACCCGGTGACGGAGGGTGATTTGGTGGTTTGCAGTATTGCCTTCCAGCAAAAACTTCCCTGTTTTCGGACCTAAATCATTCCCAACTTTAATCAGTACGATTTTAACACATATCTACTGTAATGATAACTAGCCTCTCCTAGTGAGCTCTCAAAGTGGGTAAAGGTTGATATTCCATAGTCTGTTTTTAGGTCACATAAAATGTTATTGTTCTATCTATTGGACCTGATAACACATTTTTGGATCTAGTGACCTCTGGATTGCCCTTCCGGAGCCTCTTCATTGGGTAAAGCCTGAAAAGGGATGATCCCATGCTTAATGAATTATCTTTTAGAGGTGGGATCCTGATCTCTGGTAACTTTAGGCCATCATTCAGATTTATACTGTTGGTATTTCTGCTGTTCTCCAGTGTCTCTGCACAGATTCCAACAGCTTTTAGGCCTTCGTTTTATAAAAGGCAGCCTGTTAAGATAATTTTTCGTTGCTAATAAGGCCTCATTTGAATTTCCTTTACCCAGTTTACATAACTTTTCATACCACTTGTTTTTACTGGCATGTCTGCTTACTGTCCACCCTCCTTCCTGTTTCTCAGACATTTACCAAGCAAGTTATGTAAAATTGAAAACAGTTCTCTGGTGTCCAAAAAAATAAATAAATAAAAAAAACCTTTTGAAGAACCTTTTTTCTAATAAACGTTTCTTAATACTAAAAAAAAGTTCTTGTATTGCTCCTCAGGAGGAACAACTTGGGGTTTGTTAGTAGGTGTTTAGACACATCCATATTTGTTTTTATGGAAGTCCATCCATCCATCCATCCATTTTCTGTACACCCTTGTCCCAATTGGGTTCGCGTGGGTCTGCTGGCACCTATCTCCAGCTTACAACGGGCGAGAGACCGGGGGTACGCCCTGGACAGGTTGCCAGTCCTCTATCGGAGTCCATTATTGATAATATGCATGCCTCTTCCCTGACTTCACACTTTACAATATAATAGTAGGTTTTAGAGCCCTATATTTAAAATGTATAGATTAAGCTAAATTATTTAGGCTTGTGGGTTCTGTTGATATTGTGTATAAACCTGTTCTGGCGGGTAGTATATTCAGGCATATGGTTGAAGTTAATGGAGACAAGGACAGAAATAAACTGGCAGAAACTATGCAATTTTCCTCTTATATGTTAGGTTTAACCATGTTTGGCCTGGTTTTCACTAAGATCTTTCCTAATCCATATTTTAAAAAAACTTCCAGTGATGTCCATCATAATTTGTAGTATTATGATGTAAGAGGAAAATTATTTTTTTATAATATGTAGGATTCCTTCAATTAATTTTACAATTTGAATGCTTGAAGGAGTCAGATTCTCAAGCCACAAGTGAATTCATGAGCAAAATAAATGTTTCCATGTAAAGGTTTTTTAGTTTGTTTGTTTTCTATTTACCCTCCAAATATCTGTTAAACATCTTCCATTCCTAAAGTCAAACATCTAACTATTAATTATCTGTCTGTTAGGAAATCCTTCAACCTCAAAGTTTACAGTGATATTTACTTCATCAAATTACTTTACTATCCTGTAAGTCAATTTTCTAACAAGTCATCAATACTGCAGTAAAAAGTTTTAAACAGTCTGTTTATTTTTTTAACATTGTTACAGCTATACATATAACCGATAAGTATATAAACATGTAACGTGTTAGGATAAAGTGTCCTGCTGTGTTTGATTCAGTGAAAGGGATGCTGCACATTAAATTTGTGTTTTAGAGATATTGTTCCTGATGTATGATGACATCCATGTGCCATCTACAAGGCCTCTCCCTGCTGAGCTTTCCATAATTCAGTCACTACCAAGGGAATGTTTCATTAAAGAAGCAAAAGTCAGCGACAAAATTCTTTGAAAAGAGACCATGTTAAACAGAACGTTTTTGAGACCTTTTGTGGGTTTGTTAAAGGATTGGCCAAAGCCGGTTCTGTTCCCGCAGACAGTCATTAAGAGTCCTTTTTTTAGGGAAGCGATTTCTTTGGTTTTAAGTAGCCAGACTCTAGCATTTTGTTATTCAGTTTTTGAATCTTTTCCTCAGCTTTTGTGACTTGACTAACCGTGGTCTGCAGGGTGCTTTTAATATCTTGTAGAAATATAGAAAGTTAATGGAAGATTTAAAGTTGCCGACAGACTTCCCTGTAGGACAATTTAGATAACTTAATCAGCTTAACAATGTTTTTGGACTGTGGGAGGAAGCTGGAGTACCCAGAGAGAACCCACAAGTGCACAGGGAAAACAAACAAACTGACAGAATCTGAGAGGAGCTCAGGGGAAATTGACATCTCCAAAAACCTCCAACCACTAATAAAATTAAGCAATTTATTGACTAATTGAGTGGATAGCTGAGGTGCATTGTCTTCTAAACACATTATAAAAATATATTATATGTCATTACAAGTGTAATATATCAAATATATATCTTCACTTTGCTGCTTCCTGATTGTCCAGTTTCCACCTGCAATACATTTTGGGATAGGGTGAGCCATGAGGGATACACCAAACCCATCCTTCAAATTTAGGTACAAGGACACATTTCGCAGCTGCATTTGGAGGAGCCTTTAAAACTTGAGAAGTTCATGTGTCAGCTGTATGATATGACCACTGTATACAAATGAAACAATTGCAAGATCGCGCCATTCTCATGTAAGTATACCTTAGCTAGAGCTAACCTCCAACAAAACAAACACAGTTGTAATACCATGTTTGCCTTATCAAACAATATAAAGGCATAGAAAAGAGGCAAGCAATTTTATACAGCAGGTGCATGAAGTTGTTTGGAGCCAGATTAAGGATGATGAGAGGTACAAAGTCAGTTGGTTGTAACTGAAAAACTTCATCAGATGCATTTTGCATCTTGCAAAAGTGGATGAGTGATTACCTAATAGTACATAAAAAAGGTAGTTAAAATCTAAACTAGGATTTTATTACATATGTCAGGGTGTGTATGCCTTTGAAGTTAATACTTTACAAAGAAACTATAGCCATGAATAAATCTTTGATTGAATCATTAAGCAAACAATGTATTTATGACAAACATGTGGTAGTGACCCACGATCGCTGTTGACTTCAACTTATCATGAGGTTGACCACAAGCTTTGTTTTATTATTTATATTTACATATAACATCTTCTTTTTTGTTTGGAAATGGAAGTATATTGAATTCATTCCTCTGAATGCTCCGCGTATCAAGTTTCGGATTTGCATGTTGCCCACGGACAAGGCATGACCCTTTTTTTCAGATGTTTTTCACCAAATCCCTATAACCGTTCCACATTTGCAATGTGGTCGGAGATTCACAGGCCTCCTTACTAAAGTAAGGGTTGTTTTACTTCGGCACATATTGCAAACACCAATAGGTAAGTTGCGGACAAACCCACTAGACTGACTGACTCAGTTACAACATGTTTATTCAGACATTATTCCGTCATGTTTAATCAGACACACAGATTTCAAAATGGGACCAGCAGCAGTCTCGAGAATATGATAACAAATAAGCGACCAAACTCAAAATCAGGGGTGAACTTATGCTACTTTAAAAAAAAAAACAGATGCAAAACAAAGGAACTAATGGTGACTTTCCTTTGAATCTAGCTGGTACTGTAACTCCACCTGGCAATATAAAAAAAGATTTAAATTATTGTGAAATTTGATCATTTTATTTATTCATCATAGCGTTGTCTATTTTTTCTGCAGTTCCTGGAGTTTTCTCAATTGTACTATGCAACTTTGTCGAATCTTTATATTAAATGTCCACAAAGTGCAAAATGTATTTTGATTTGCAGGTTTTATTTTCTTTAGGGGGAGACTTGAAGTCTCATGTATGATGGATGTGCATGAAAAAAAAAATTGTCTTTTATTTTTTCCCAGCCAAACTTCAGATTTACTAATAGTGAAATAACCTTGGAGATGTGCTCAGTCTCCTTTTCTTGTCTTGGGTACAAAGATGTCTAATAGACCAATAGCGACAAATAACACTGTAATCCAAAATTGTTGGAGACAAAAATAAAAAGGTACAGCAGACAACAGAGACACTTTTAACATATGCACATGTGTGCAGTTATACAAGTCAATATTGAAGAAAATATAATAGAATATGTTGGGGAATGTGTATGTAACTAAGATGATTTCAAGGCCTGAAATAATGGCTGCCTTGTCGGTCAATTTGATGTCAAATTTGTAGTTTATCATACAAACACAAAATCATACTGATGACTGTAGTCATCTATTTACTGTTGTTATATCCATGCATATTCCCACGGATGCATAAGCACTGCGTTAAGATAGGAGGACAACTAAAGATCACCAAGGGATCACTAAGATCTTCTGACTCCCTACAACATTGCTGTTTGATCTGTGCACTGAACGTGGTCCAGTTTTGGAGAGACCAACCTGCCAGTGACACACCTTTTCTGTTGAAATACAATGAATTGTTCATAATTACTTAACTCTATGCCAGAAACTATTTTAAGGAGAAACATAATTCTTTGAGATCAATAATAGGTCTGGGATATTGCAGTTAGTGCGACCGCAACAAAGCTGCAGGCCTGGCATTGTTACCACGTTACCTTGTCTATGAATCAGATTTCCATACACTAAGGCAGTACATGCAGAAAAGGACTCAATTGACTGCATGCATATTGCAGGGCAATAAAGTTGTGCATAAAAATAGAGAGTATGTGCATTCTAATTATGTGCAAAATGTTCCTAACAAATCTATGATCTTGCTCTTGCTTTGCTCAGCGCATGACTCAACCTTGCTGTTCTTACACATTAAAAGCTAAAAATAATACACAAACAGCAGTTTGTGGAAGAGATCAAGACTGTCTTTTTGTGAGTCCATGAAAAACTAATTTGTGGAATGCTAACTATTAGTGCCTGAAGTACTAATGCATAAATCCACTATAACCTGCAGGAGCCGCCCAGACGTAGGGGTGCGCTTTAATGTTCAAAGAGGTTCGCGTTCGGCTGTGGAGCAGCCATCATCCTAAAATCCCAGTGTCAGAGTTTGTTACTGTGGTTACCAAAATAATATGCTTAAACTCTCCACCTCACTCACATGGATTTCTGCCTCGGTGAAATTGTGCTGGTTCACCTTTTATTCCTCGTTGTTCCCCTTGTCAATCGTGAATCAACATAATCATTTAAATAAAAACACTAATATTCAAGAGTTGATTTGAATTTACCATTTGTGAATGAACATGGGTTTGTTGAGAGCCAAACAGGAGGCGGGCAAATTGCATGACAACTTAAGGGCGCAGATGTGATCCTTAAAGGAACAGTGCTTGCCAGTATGTGTAAGCAGTTTTGGTTATGAAAACTTTTAGTATAGATCCTACACTGTGTTTTAGCAGTGGGACACATTCTTTTCCTCCGACTAAGATTCTCTTTGACATTTTCACTGCTTTCAGGAGTGGCTAAACACTAGGAATGTAACATTCGTAGCCCATGCTTGGCATTGATCTGGCTCTTGATGAGCACCTCTTATAGTCCATTAGCTGTGAAGATTCCTGGTTTTGCTTGAAAAACATCTCAATGCTCTGGTTATCACTGGTGTTGGTGCACCTTAAATTACAACACTGTTTCCTTTCATTCAACTAACAAAAAGCTATAACTGTTTTGTAATATTTTAATATTCTGAGACACTAAGTTTGGGGGTTGCATTATTAGTAAGCCGAAATGAGACATAAATAAATGCTTGAAGCATTTCACCGTGAATCTATGTGAATTTTTTTTCATGAACAGTGTCAGAAAATAAACATTTGCAACCACACAATTATGTGGAGCTGCACTCGTTTATAATATCTGTTTGCATTTTTTTAAGGAGACTGTGTTAAGCGGGCAATTTGGCATTCCCATATATTTGAGCAATTCAGCAGTAAATTCAATTTATGAAGGAAACAGCTAAAGGCACAGTGGGAAACATATAGCTGTTTTTGCTTTTGTCTGACTTTTATAAAAAATAAATAAAATTATTATGGACATAAATAAGTCAATAATATTGTAATATAATAATATATATGTAATATATTAAAAAAAAATTATTTTTTTTACCAATTTAAATTTGGTTGCCTTTACTATTTCAGCTTCTTAAACGAGTGAAAACTTTGATATGTCTCACCAAATATGTCTTAAGATGAAATGTCGTTTATAATAAAAAAGCCTAGATAAAACCTTAATAGTATCGATAAACAAAAATGATATATTTGATATATTTTAAGATTTGTCCACTTTTACTTTGTAAATTAGCCCTCCACAACCTTAAGATAGTATTAAAAAGTTTACTTTTAAATACTAGTATTTACAATTTATGTTTATGTTCATTTATTATTTTTAGCTTTTAATGTGTAAGGACATCTTAATTGCTTTATGGTTGATACCCAAACACAAGTTTGACAAATCCTTATTTTCACTCCTTTTAATAATTAATGCCACAAACAATGAAAGCCTTTTGTTCCCTAAACTGAAAGGCGCAAGGCATACTATTGAAGTAATACTAATGGTATTAGGAGATCTATAAAAGTGTCAGAGTCCTGTAAACAGGCAATCAGAGAATGAGGCTCAGTCTGTTCCTTTCACAAGCATCAATCACAGTAATGAATGTGAAAGCTGGAAATACAGCAAAAGACAAGCAGCATTAGTAAAGATTAACATTTATTTTTCTTTGTTTCCCTTTCCTGCCACAATTTGGAATATTAAAGTATATGAGGCATCACGTTATAATGATTGTTGACTATATATATATAGTTTTTTATAATGCAACTTTTCTGTTCTGTTATGAGAAATAAAGCAAATGGTAATGTCTCTCAAAGAAATAACAAAATTTGTTCTTTAAACATCTTCGAGGGGAAGGTATTTGAATTCTGATTTTTGCCTTGTTCTCCACAGTAAATACTTTTCATATCAGGTGCATCATAAAACAAAATTATGTTTGATGCTTTGTTTCTGAGCTGGATCATTATATCCTCTTTTTACCACCAACAATTTGAATAAAAATTGTAGGAAAAACAATGAGGAAAATCAAACTAACAAAGTCCATTAACAAAATAATTTAGCACAAGCTGCAAAATGTTTAAACTTGAAAGATTACTGTTGTAACACATTATTACTTTAAGTTCAAAAGATTCTCAGCAGAGCTTTTCAATCAAAATCAGGAGAATTTTCTCCTGCATTTGCAAAGTCCAGTTTGCTTGGAAAAATTAGATTGATCATTTTGTCTGATGCACATCAGGGACACAAATTCTGGTCCACACACAAACTCTTATTCTTTCAGCTAAACCCAGTGCAGAACGTGGACCACAATTTATATCATAGTGGGTAAATAGAACTAAAACAAAAATAAATGTAGCAAGAGTGACAGGAGAAATGAATTGCTATCTCATGTGGAGTTAGGATAATTTAAAAGCCCTGCTGCAAACATAGCCAGATGAAAGTATATCACCGCTGCTTATAGTACTCACAGGAACAATAAAGTTTTCCAGCAAATAAGCTGCAAATGTACCAATCTGGTATTCATATATTCAGTAAAATACTCTGCCACACAAAGGTATAAAAAGAAACAAGCATCAGCGGGTTTAAATAGAAATCAGATCCAAGATCAAGAAGTCATGTAATTCAAAGTTTTTACATAATGTACCTTCAAATAAAGTTAGACAAGGGATTTTATTATGTTATCACTATTAATAATTAACATTAGTGAAAAATGTATACCAACAATGAAAAATAACGTGACATTAATTGGTGTACAATATGATCTGGTTTATTAGTGGGTGCAAACTGGATGTTAGAAGGGTAAAAAACATATGCTTTTTAGGTTGTAGGTACACAGACAGGTTCTTATGACGACAAAGTTCTTCATTATGCATCCAGATCCTGAAGACAGACGGGTGAAATTTGAATTTCCTGATAAGAGTGGAGTCTATGTAGTACAATAGAAACAGGTAACCCGTACAGGCATTGTAGAATTGGTTCTACAGCAGCTGAAAGCTTTATAATCTATCTGCAATAAGCTTTAGTTGAGGCTTAGGTGGGTTTTCTAGATATGTGTGACATATTCTGTAAGAATGACCATCAATTAAAGAGACAGAGACAGGGCTTGACTCCTACGGCTGCTTTCAATGATCAGAAACTGAAAGGCAGTCTTAAATTGCAGATTTGATGAGGTGGAGGAAGTGGGGAGATTAAGCAATACAATGGGGCATTAGATGTAAATCATTTAAGTCCTGGAAAAAGCTGATATTAATTATCGTGCAAGAAAAACTTACTGCCCAGAATATGCGTCAAGAACAAGCTACAAGAACTCAAAAATAGGGCGGAAAGAACAGAATGTTATTTTGTTTTCCAAGTTTTTGGAGACGGAACGCATTTCACACATTTATGATCCTCCAGTCTCCATCCAATGAGAGAGATAACTTATTTAACAGTATCTGGTTGTGATTACACATTGAGAATGGACCACAAAAGTACTAAATGAACTTTGAGATTCACAATAAAAGGCATTCTTTAGTGTAGGGGAAGTGTGTGACACACATTTTTGATGGCTATTACTTGATTGAGTTGTACACCACACCACTTTTGTTCCACAGACAAAACCGCATCTACTGAAAAGACAGACATCTTAAATAAATTTGTAAAACATTTATGACAAAATAATGCATTTGGTTCAGTTACATGTTATCAAGGAAGTTTAATCTAAAAGGCATGTTTCATTCACCACTGATACAATTCTGAGTCGCAAACAGAATCAGTAGTAGTGAAAGACTGCAATGTACTTGTGAGACAGTGCAGTAAACCATGCTTAGAAATAAGATAAAGCTCGATTGTGAGATTAACTGTTTCTGATCTCCCAAGAATAAGAAACAGCCAATGTTCAGAAAGATAAAGGAAACTGTGCAAATTCTTAAAAAAATAAATAAAAAAATAAATCTTTTTTAAAGCAGTATTTCTAATTTATGTTTATTTTCAGTTTGTTTTGTAAAAAATTCTCTGTTTTGTACCTTTTGTACCTTAATCAAGATTAAGTCTCAAACATGACGAAAACGATCCTTTTTGAGTCAAACCCTTTTCGTTGCTGTATTACTGGTTGCTGTCTTCTGCAACATTGGCAAAAAAAATGCAGCACAAAAAGGTGCCTTTAGGTTTGCCTGTGATAGTATCAGCCTCATTAATAATTTGAGATGATGGGCCCTAACAGACTGTGGAGGTATATGTTTAAATTAAGTGTGCATCATGGATATGGGTACTATAATTGTTTCCCTTTATTGTGTATGTAATTTTATCAGGATTTTTTTTTGTTTCCTGGCAGCATAACAAAATCCCCTTGGGAAAAATAAAGCTTAGTTTTTCCTATTTTGCGTCATTGGCCCCAGCTCAGGGCTGACTGTAGAGTCCAGACGGAAAAGGTATTTGCATACGTATATATATATATATATATATATATATATATATATATATATATATATATATATATATATATGTATGAGGTTATGTTTTTTGGGTTTTTTTTCAGTTCTATGTAGGTTTTCTGTCTGTATTTTTGTAGTTCTCTGTTTGTCCTTTCCTTGTTTTAATTAGATTAAGCTTTTTCTGGTTTCCTTAAGCACAGTCTTATTTTAGCTATTTTAGTTAGAAAACATCTATTGTTTATTTCTTGTGTCTAGTTACCCTTTATTCCCATTTTTCTGCTCTCTCCACACAGTTTTTTTTTTCTCGTCCTTGCTACTCATTGCCATCACTCTCTCAGCTCGTGTATGCTCTCCCCTCACAGCTGCACCCACTTAGTAATTAGTTGTTCTCCACACTTTAAGCAATCAAGTTCCCTTCCTTTCAGTCCTCGCCAGATAATACTGTTGTCGTCCTTCTCTGCATGCTACCCAGTCCCTGTTTATGCGAAAAAGCATTTAAATCCAATTATACATATATTCCCAATAATCCTAGCAATCAAACTGTGCATTCAGCTCAGTTCATACTGATTTTAAGAACTTTTTTATTTAAGAAAACCTATCGGACTGCATTGACTCATTAACTACCAGAATTCACTATTCCTTCACAAGCATGCAGTGACAGCAGATAATCACAAGTTGAGTCATTAAATTTGCAGCAATTCTTCATACTGAGCCACCATGGAGTGACAGTGGAGAGGAAAAACTCCCTTTTAAAGCAACACTAAGAAACTTTTCAACCTTGAGGAGGGTGGCAGGAACCCAGCCTCACAAAACAAATGGCCTGACTGCTTTATGCCATGTGTCACTTGTATTTCAATCCAACTGCAGGTGAACTGGCGATCAGGACTTTACGACGGTACGCGCTGGTCCTCATGTGAAATGCAGTCTTCTTCAGGCAAAACATTACTGGTTTTGTCCACTGGTTGCCAAAATCATCCCTTCTTTAGTGTTACTTTAAAAAGAAGAAATTTTCAGCAGAACTGGCTCAGAACAAGCGACAATCTGCCACAACTGACTGGGGGTTTGAGAAGACAAGGAAGAAATTTAAAAAACAAGCAGAGGAACTAATGGAGTACTTTCTATTAGACAAAATTAAAAAGCTAATTGCAGGAGAGCGAGAACATGTAGTTCTTGGCAGCATTATCTCAGCTGACGTAAGCTCATATGAGGCTTTAAAAAAACAGTGCAAAGCTGTTTCAGGTCAAAACACACTAAATCATCTCTGTCCGAAGCTACTTATCATATGCTTACTTCAGCTTACCCCACCAGAATCTACCTGGAAACATTATTTGCCTCAACTAAAACTCAAGGTGTTTTTTATATTTGGTTATGATTCACTCTCAGACACAGTAAACTCATTTTTTATCAATTGATTGTTTTGCACTGTGGAGTTTAAGTTTGTCTGTTAGATACATTTAATTTGCTAAGTAGGGAGGTCAATCCAAAAGTGGAGCAACAGATCACACAGGGTGGGCTTGTTTATATTTTTGAATTATTAATTTTTTAATTCAATGAATGAGAAAAATGGTGCCAGTTAGGGCTACCGATTGTGGCCCTTTTGCATGTCTGTACACCTATCTTTGATAAAGAATCAAGAATAAGTTTATTTATATAGCGCCAATTTACAACAGATGTCGTCTCAAGGCACTTCACAAGAAAATCAATTAAAATCAAATATACATCATAAAAAAATCAATTTGAAAAAGTTTCCAATCTAAGGAACCCCAGCAGATTGCATCGAGTCATTGACTTGCAGCATTCACTCCTCTGGAATCAGCAAACGAAAACAATGGCTTGTGTTGTCGTTGACTTTACAGCAATCCCTCATACTCCCCTTTAACAGGAAACCTGTTAAAGGGGAGAAACCTCCAGCAGAACCAGGCTCAGTACAAGCAGCCATCTGCCATGACCGACTGGGGGCTTTGAAAAGACAGAAAACTAAACTAGATGCACAGGATACTGAAAAAATGTATAGCAGTGTTGTAGAGCGTCACTGGAAGCATCTCATCCCATGTTCTCATCCAAGAAGCTGTCTCAACTAACAGAACGCCAGACCAGGTGTGGTTACTATGGAGAGAAGAACACTAAGAGAAAACAAAAGGTTAACAAGGTTGAAATAACGGTAACTAAGCAGATTGGACAAAAGAAGAAAGCAGCAGAGAGAGAAGTGGTCAAATTGTCCTCCAGCAGTCTAAGGCTACTGCGGCATAACTATAGAAAAACTTAAATAACCTAACACTATAGATTGAGACATGAAGAAGCCAGAGCAAAGGAGAACCGTCTGTCAAGACTGAGTTCCTCCCCCTACAAGATTAGGCTGTCTTCTCTAACTCTTCCTAACTATAAACTTTACCAAACAGGAAGGTTTTAAGCCTAGATTTGAAACTAGACAGGGTTTCTGCCTCACGGACTAAAACTGGAAGCTGGTTCCACAGGAGAGGAGCCTGAAACTAAAAGATCTGCCTCCCATTGTGCTTTTAGAGATTCTAGGAACCACCAGTAAACCTGCAGTCTGAGAACGAAGTGATCTGTTAGGGACATAAGCAGTAATCAGATCTCTGATATACGATGGAGCTTGATTAGTGAGGGCTTTATATGTCAAAAGAAGAATCTTGAAATCTATTCTATTAGTTTGACAGGGAGCCAATGAAGGGAAGCTAAAATTGGGGAGATATGATCTCTCTCTTTAAGTTTCATCAGAACTCTTGCTGCAGCATTTTGGACCAACTGTAGACTTTTAAGTGCATTTTGTGACATTCCTGCTAATAAAGAGTTACAATAGTCCAGCCTTGAAGTAACAAATGCATGGACTAGTTTTTCAGCATCTGTCCTAGAGAGAATATTTCTAAATTTTTACTATATTCCTAAGGTGAAAGAAGGAAATCTTACATACCTGTTTTATTGGGACGTGAAAGACATTTCCTGATCAAACATAACACCAAGGTTCTTTACATTGTCACCAGACGCCAACCTTATGCTATCCAGGTCAAGTTGCTGACTAAGCAATTTCTTTTTTGGAGGTTCTGGTCCAAAGATAACTTCTGTCTTTTCAGAGTTCAAGAGCAGAAAGTTATCCACATTTTTTTGTTATCAAGACATGCCTGTAATCTACCAAAAAGACTGGATTCATCAGGATTTATAGATAAATACAGTTGTGTATCATCAGCATAACATTGGAAATTTCCACCATGCTCTCTGATGATTTTACCAATAGGGAGCATGTATATAGTAAATAGAATTGGGCCAACTAAAGAACCCTGTGGTACTCCACAAGTAACCTTACAATGCGGAGACGATTTGTCATTTAGATGAACAAACTGGGATCTATCAGACAAATACATTTTAAACAAGCCTAGTGCTGTTCCTTTGATCCCCACAGTGTGTTTGAGCCTTTCTATGAGGATATTGGGATTGACTGTGTCAAAAGCATTGTCTGAGGCCATGACAATATCTTTTGTGACTTTAATGAGAGCTGTCTCAGTGCTATGAGGAGCTCTGAAACCTGACTGAAATTCTTCAAATAGTTCATTATTCCTCAAATGCTCTCTCAGTTGATTAGCAACAATTTTTTCAAGGATTTTAGATAAAAAAGGAAGATTAGATATGGGTCTGTAATTTATTAAGTCTTCTTGATCAAGAGAAGGTTTCTTAAGTAGGGGTTTTATTACAGCTGCCTTAAGAGCCTCTGGTACATAACCATTCACTAATGACAAATTAATCATATCCAAAATGGGGGTAACAATAATAGGAAATACTTCTTTAAACAATTTTATTGGGATTGGATCCAACATACAAGTTGAAGGCTTAGATGAAGAAAATATTTTTGAAAGCTCTGAAGGCTCAACTGGAACAAAACACTTCAAACAGAGATCAGGCTCCAGAGCCACATTCAGTGCCACATTGCTTACTGTGGTAGTAGTTATGTTTGGTAGGATACCATCAATTTTAGTTTTAATAGATTCAATTTTATCAATAAAGAATTCCATAAAGTCATTACAGCTAAGAGTTGGAAGAATACGTGATATAACAGAGTTTTAATTTCTCCTAAGTTTAGCAACTGTATTAAAAAGAAACCTAGGATTGTTCTTATTCTCCTCTATTAATAATGTAAAATATGCAGATCTAGCTTGGCGCAGGGTCTTTTTATACAGAAGCACGCTGTTTTTTCAGGATAAATAGGACTCCTCTAAAAGCGAAAAGCGCAATTTCTTCTCCAATTTTCTGGTGTTTCCCTTCAAGGTACGAAGTTCTGAATTAAACCAGGGGGCCAACCTCCAATGAGTAATCACTTTCCTTTTTATTGGGGCTACGTTGTCTAATTTACTACGCAATGAGGACATAATACTATGAACAACAGCATCAATCTGTGTAGGGCATGAAATTAATTTGTTGCCCTCCACTGCGTTTCTCTGAAATACTGAAGAAATTGGAGGTGGAATGGATTCTTTAAGGCTGTAACAGCATTATCTGATAGACACCTACTATAAAGACATTTTCTTTCAGATTTTAAGTACTAAGTGAAAAAGAACTCAAAGGTTATCAAAAAATGGTCAGAAAGGAGAGGGTTCTGAGGCAGTACTATACGTTTTTCACACTCGATGCCATAAGTCAGCACAAGGTCCAAAGTGTGACCAGGAGAGTGGGTAGGTGTTTAGATTTTTTGAGTGAAGCCAATTGAGTCTAAAATGGCAGTAAAGGCTACATTTCGGCTGTCATTTTTGATGTCAACATGAATGTTAAAATCTCCCACTATAATGATATTATCAGTGTTTAACACCTGTTCAGATAAAAAATCTGAGATCTGATCTATAAATTCAGAGTAATGACCTGGTGGAAGATACAAAATAACAAACAGAAGTGGTTTAATTCTTTTAGAGGTTGGATGAGGAAGGCTAAGGTTTAAATGTTCAAAAGAACTATAACTATTAGTCGGCCTGGGATTAATTAATAAATCTGATTGAAAAATGCTTCCTACTCCTCCACATCTCCAAGTACTTCGAGGAATGTGAAAGTGTGAATAATTAGAGGGAGTGTATTCGTTGATACTAAAATAATCCTCTTGCTGCAGCCAGGTTTCTGTGAGACAAAGCAAATCAATTTGCTTATCAAGAATTAAATCATTAACTAATAAGGATTTTGAGGCGAGAGATCTGATGTTCAATAAGCCACACTTAATAGTTGTACATTTTTGTTTAATCTGAGTTGTTTTTATCAATAATATTTTCAGGATTAGCTCCTTTTAGATTGATCTTTAATCTATTTGTTTTTGGCCGTGGGCAAGACACCATCTCAATGGGATGATGGGTAGGTAACTGTAGAGAAGCCGCAGAGAGGAGTTCTAAACTACGACTCTGCTTCGTGGTCTGGGCCCTGGTTTGTCAATAATTTGGGGAGTTAATAAATTCGGCCATATTTCTAGAAAGAACATCTGCTCCGTCCAAAGTGGAATGGATGCCGTATCTCCGGATCAGACCAGGTTTTCCCCCAAAAGGTTTTCCAATGATCAATCTAACCCACACCGTTTTCTGGACACCACCTAGATAACCAGCGGTTGAATGACAAGATGCGACTAAACATGTCGTCACTGGTCCGATCAGGCAGGGGACCTGAGAAAACTACAGAGTCCGACGTTGTTTTTGCAAACTCACACACCGAAGCAACACTAATTTTAGTAACCTCCGATTGGCGTAACCGGGTGTCATTACCGCCAGCGTGAATAACAATCTTACTGTATTTACAATCATCCTTAGCCAGCAGTTTTAGGTATGATTTTATGTGGCCTGTTCTGGCCCCTTCCAAACATTTGACTATGGTTGCTGGTTTCTCTAATGCAATGTTTCTGACTATGGAGGTGCCAATTACCAGAGTCTGTTTCTCAGCGGGTGTATCGCTGAGTGGGGAAAATCGGTTTGAAACGTTAACAGGTTGGTGGTGAGCCAAAGGCTGGGTTCTGGGACTATGCTTTCTGCGTGCTCTCACCCAGCCAGGCCGCTTACCCATCTGCATGGGAACTGCTAGAGGATCACTAGGGTAACCTGTTCTTGTTCGCTCCACGCTGATTGAGTAACAAATTCCAATATATTAGTTTTTTGTTTTTTTTATAATATACTGTATTGTTGTTCTCATTCAGGACCTCCATTATCCTTCAGTAAAGTACAAGTGGATAGTGTTTGTTTACTGCATTATCAAATTTATTTTAAAATTTTCAGGTAACTTGAGTAGGTAATAATTTTTACTGTTAAAATACTCAAAAAAACATTTGGTGCCATTGGCCAGTAGTACCCAATTGTTTATACTCCCTTCGTTGGATTTTAAGTTACTGTGAAGATGAGTTGATTGTTTAACATACAAAGCAGCATCAGTAATATCAGTAATAATATATTGGAAAAAATATATTATTATTAAACCTTTATTTCACAAGGCAAGATATTTAGAAGGATTAATTATTTAAAATGTTGCCATGCTAGAACACCCATTGCGGAGGAAAGGGGAGGGGACAACAAATACTTACATACATACAATAAACAGAATCATTAAAGAGAAAATAACTAAATAGTCCTTACGATAGGTCATTATTGCACCTCTTTGTCTATGTGTTTTTCAAGTAAGTATGTGAATAAGCCATACCTAAATTTTAATGGTGATCAGCCTTTCCCTCCACCAGTTGCCTTGGACTGTGTACTTTCATGAGGCCTCTAAGCTGAATGTTTTACATAAGTGCTTTGAGGGTGTAAAAGGTTATTTAGCTCTTTCTAGGTAAATAATGAGATTAAACTGAAGATGTTTATGCTCCAGAAAAATATGAAACTGTAATAATGGAAACTCTTGGTTCTCTGGTCTGTTTTTTCGAGCCTTTTATCACCAAACTTGGGGTTAACTTTAATTCTCCTTTTTACCTTAGATGGTTATGTTTGGTCTTAGGTTCACTCCTCTTTCTATAATTTACTAAATATTGCTATGTTAGGAATTATCTCACAATCTAAACTAGATTTTGATATTCAGGGCTTTAGTTCTTCAACGTTGGATGGTTGTAAGGCCTCAGTAAAACATTACTAGACCATCTCCAGCTTGTACAAAATACTGTTTTGAGATTTCTGACCAAATCACAAATGTTTTTTCCTCATGAAATTCCTCCTCATCCATCACCATTGGCTCCCCATCCACTTCAGAATACATTACACGATCGTAGTTCTTAATTATAGGGCTTTGAATGGTTAAGCACAGGCATACTTGGAACATTTAAAAGTGTATGTCCCTAGCAGATCCCTGATGCCATGTGATCAAGGCCTGGTAGCTTGGACTTTGAAACTCTTTAGTTTGAGATCTGTGTGACTCTGACCTTTTCAAACTCAGCTTTTTAAAACCGGCTCCATATATAT